>PTEX01000297.1:390709-525353 GCA_003342815.1 Eudromia elegans | reverse complement strand
AAGGAAGGAAGGAAGGAAGGAAGGAAGGAAGGAAGGAAGGAAGGAAGGAAGGAAGGAAGGAAGGAAGGAAGGAAGGAAGGAAGGAAGGAAGGAAGATGGAATTAAGTTTAAATTCCCATTTAGGGGCATAACAGTTTCTGAAAAGCCAAACAAAAAGGAAGAAAAGATAAAAGAAAAAAAGAGCCTTGCAATTGTATATATTGTTCTGTGGGCTGAGCCTTACCAAGATGAACTGTGGGAGAGGTTCTGATGATGGATGTAGATGCTCAACTCATCTACAGTGCTGGCAAATTCTTCATGTTTCAGAGGAAGGAGCTTGGCTAATAATGTATGAACTAAAATGAGAAAAAAAAAAGAAAAAAGAAAAAAAAAAAACAGAAGAAAAAAACTTTCCTTCATCCTACATTTCCCCTTATTCTATTTCTAATACATAAGCTGTTCCAAATACCCAGAATGGAATCCACACCTTGGAAGGAACTTTGGAGAACTTTTGTCCATAGAGTTCTGGTCGATAGAAGCTAGTTATAAAAAAGTTGTCATATCTTGCTCACCACAAAGATACTATTTTTCACAAAGCTCCATGGGAATAACATTGCCTTACAGCTCTGAGACTGATTCCTTGCTTAGGGGCCTTAAACTCAGAAAAGAGAATGTAAGGGAGGAAGGGTCTCAGTGGCTGAAAGGAAATTGAGAAGCTAAGGAAACCTACTCTCAAAGTATAGAACAAAAATTGAGGAAACAGATCCAACTAAATGCAACACACACCACCCACACCCATTTAGTTGATGGTTTCTGTTTGGATATTGGTCAATCCTTGGGCTGACTGAGCAAGGGAAAAACAGTGTTTCTTTGCTGTATGCAGCTGTCAAGGTTGCTACAGACCACTAAACAACTAAGGGAACATGCAAGCCCCTGTTATTTTGTTAAAAGGAAGCTCCTGGTGAGTTGAAGGGAAGGCAAAATAGAATCATTACGGTTGGAAGGGACCTCTAGAGATCATCTAGTCCAATCCCCCGCTCCAGCAGGGACACCCAGAGCACAGGGCACAGGGCGGCAGCCAGGCAGGTTTGGAAGATCTGTAGAGAAGGAGACTCCACAGTCTCTCTGGGCAGCCTGCTCCAGGGCTCCATCACCCTCACAAGTTCTTCACACAGACATGGAACTGCCTGTTTCAACTTGTGCCAAAAATAGACTCTCAGCAGTTTCATGATGGTCAATAAAAGGTGAGGGAAGGGATTTTTCAACTTGCACTAATGTTAGAAAAAGTGAAGGAGGCTCTAGGAATACAAGGATGTATTTATAAAGGTAACATGGATTACCTGGACATATAAACTAGGCAGTGTTGATTCACAGCACTGGAATTACACTGTTTTTTCTGTCCATTTAGTGCAATGATCCCTGGTATGTTGCTGAAAATATAGAGCAACCTGACAGCAGTTATAAACTCAAGCAAGTTACTTTTCTGAAAACTCTGCTCATTCTTCCACCTCTGATGTTCCACACAGACCTTAAAGATGGGATGGCTGCTTATACCATCTCTATATGCACATGCTGAGAGAATTCCAGCTGGGAAGGTTTGAGTAGTCCTGAATTCATGATTTCTAAGGAAAATGTGCCTTTCAGTTTGCCTACATGATCTAAGACATTTAAATACTTCCTCATGTTGCAAATGCACATCTCAGGGCAGTTTTGGGATGTTGGTCATATAGATGAATTTACATTTAATCCACAAAGCTTTCCAAATTTATTTTATCTTCATTTTATCTGCTTCCTCCTTCTTGTCTTGACATTTTCCCGCACACACTTGTGAAGATATTAGAGGTAACTGTGAGAGCAGAACAGAACAAAATACCATCACATGTCTTCTTTCACACAGAAGACAGGCTCCTCTGTACTGTAGAATTTGCCTTGTGCTGCTCAGACACGTAATATCCCCAAAAAGAGATACCATAAAAGACCAGAAGTAAGAAATATCACAGAAAGATTCCATTTTTATAAAAGAGATTTT
This sequence comes from Eudromia elegans, assembly GCA_003342815.1. Lineage (NCBI taxonomy): Eukaryota > Metazoa > Chordata > Aves > Tinamiformes > Tinamidae > Eudromia > Eudromia elegans. The sequence continues at coordinate 523,345 of PTEX01000297.1, read as the reverse complement.
AAAGCATTTCTCTTTCAATGTCTTTTATTATTATACAGCTTATCTTACCCCTTTCGCAGTAAGTTTTCTGGAACCCTTTGGAAAAAGAATGAGTCACTCTCTGACATGCATCAACTTTCAGGTGATTTTAAAAGAATAAATTTTTGTTTATTTGCTTGCTTTTTCTAATCTATAAAATTAAAATAGATGTTTTCCCCTTGAAGGATTTTAAAAATTCAGTAATTCCAAGAAGTTTTTATATAATAGGGCAGCCTATTTATTTATTTATTTATTTATTTATTTATTTATTTATGTTCCTCCATTTTTCTGAAGGATTGCCAAAAATTTCCATTAATGATGTTCTGAAGGTGAAAAAAAAAAAAAAAACACTATAGCTTAATAGGCACACTTTATTGGAACGAGAAAGTTTATAAGATTCTCCCACTAAGTCATTTGCAGTAGAAAACCTAATTATTATATGAAGTGTTAAGAGACACCAAGCAGGTGGTTATGGGTCCCTCTGGGGTAGCTGCAATTCTTCCAGTGCCAAGGGATGTCCCATTTTACCATTAAAGTTCAGATGTTTATCATTTGATTATCTGCCTCCCACTGCTTGACTTCTAAAATGCTGATCCTTATTCCAGCTGCCCCCAGTTTGGCTTTAGTTTCTGCTGCATGTTCTGCTGATTGCTTCAGGATGCTTTAGGGAGTACAGAAGACAGGTCTGATAACTAATGGTGGCATGCCGTGTCACTGCCATGTGGCAGCTGGGGTAATGAGAAAAGAGATATTGAACAATACAGTGTAGCTGGGGCTTGTCCGTGGGGTAAATTAGCCCATCCTGTGGACCTTTCCGGGGGACTCTGGTGTCATGTCTGAAAGCCTTTCTGCAACCCTTTCCTTCTCTCTCTTTTCAAGTTAAGCCATCTGTCAAAATGAATGCTTTCAATGTGCTTCTAGCATAAAGCACTTCATATCTGTGAGCACTAGAAGGTACAACAGAGCCTGAACATGCAAACTTTTACTTATTCCATCTTTTCTACTTCCATAACACCCTCCTTCTCTCATGTTGAATTTTAATTGACTCTGAGGAAAATAAATAAATTAATAAAAGAAAGCAGAAGAACTCACCGTTGCAGCTTAGTTTGCAAAACCTATTCATTTTGCCAGACACCTCTTGTGTATTATTGGCAAAAAAAATGTACTTCACAGCATCTGGTACCTATCATATCCAGGACCTTAGGAAGTCCAGGCAAGTGGACAATGCAAGAGTTTATATTCATATATTAAATTTGGATTTTTATTTTTATTTTTCTGCTTATATATTGTGCAAGTGTTTGGAATGGATCTTATTTTTATCTGGATTGTGTCATTTGCTGAAGTAAATAAAAAGATTAAATAGATGATGGAATAAACAGAATTTACAATTAAATGTCCATCAAGCAAATGTTCATTAAATTAATTCATTAAAAATAGGATGAGTCATAGAAGTACAATAAATAATACTCCACATCAGAGAATTAATTAAACACGTGCTTAATTTGTGCTTCAGTACATTGCTGAATTTGGCCTTTTATAAAAGGAAATGTAACTCAGTGATGTCAGTCTCATATTATGTAAAGTTTAGTGGTAGACAAGTTTGACTCAACATAGGTAGTAAAATAAAAAAAAGGACATGCTGAATCTGTATCACACAAATCACTGCCATAATTTGAGAGAAGACAAAAGGAAAGAAAAGTTGGAGAAAAAAGACATGTCTGCATGCTGAATGATGAAATGGAGGAAAAATGCCACAGTCTATCCAATGAAGAATGAAGAGTTGGTCCTTATCATGTCAGTCAGCACTAGCAATCAAATAGGAAAAGGCAAAGAAAAAAGGAAAGAAGAGGCTAAAAAGGCAATTGATGATTTAGGAATTGCAAAATAACGAAACAATGATGACTTCTGTCTGGGTAGTTCTGAGGAAACTATCTGAAACACAGGGATCTTGCCAAATGATTTGCTCAATAGGAAACCAGGAACTGAAACTCAAATAGCAATAGTAACGATCAGTGGTAAATTTATTGCTTCACAATTGCACTGCAGAGGTAAATATTCCCAGTTTTTACACTTAAAGAAATTGAAGTAGACAATGTCTGCTGATTGAATATGCTGCTCGCATATTCCCAGTGCCCTACACAGGAATTGGATTAGTCTTAAATGACAAAATTGTCCAGTCCTGAGATCTTTGTTTGAAGGCACAAAATAGCAAATAATTTCTCAGTCTTCACTGAATGTTAATGAGCAGAACTATAATTTTATGCCTTTTGAATTATTTCCCCCGCTAATAATTTACCCAAGTCTCTTCATGCTTTATACTCCAGTGACAACAGTAGCTCTAATGTGTATCTGTGAATACCAATATATTTCCAAACAGATAAAAAGTTGATGACACAGAGACACAAGCTTAGCAATTTGGTTATTTTCTGTACAATGATATTGAAGTCCTTTCATGAAATCCAGCTATTACTCAAAGTTACAGAACTTTTTAGGGGTGGATAAGACAGTACGCCTACTTTTAGATATGTGTGTTCAGAGAAGGAATGTTTGACATGGTTATATTTAATGCTCAGGGCATATATTTAGCAGCCACCTTCACCTTCGTTGGCAACGACTTGCTGTTGAACTGAGTTAGAAATTTCTGAGTGGGTTTTCTTCTAATGAGTTGGTAAAATCTCAACTGTAAATCAAAACCTGCTTCCAAGTTGGCTTAATTTTTTTTTCGAGACAAAATTGGTATTATTTATGTGCTCCACTTAACATGAATAATGTAACAGTTTAGCTTAAGCTGAATAATTCAAATCAAATGTTGGTAAACTTTAAAAGCCTTTTTATATGGAGATTCAGAAAGAATCATATCTCCTTTGAGACTTATACTGAATGTGTTTACTGTAGATCTTTTAACATTTTTAAAAGATCCTTGTTGGTATAATGCACATTTTTTTTTCTTTCTGTTGAGGGAAAAAAATCACTTTTGTTGCTGCATGACAGATGGCAGCCACAAAAGACATCATATTAAATGTGTTTGAGACAGATCATATGAATTTAAATTTTATATACAGATGCTTCACAACAAGCAGAGGTTTATGGAGAAATGTGGGCAACAGAGAGAATAAAGTATTTGAGTTTGAGTATGCACAAACATACATATATATCTATATATACATAAATATATATGCTGTGATGCATTAGACTTTCCACTACCATAGCAAAAGCAGATTGTAGTACACTGTAATCAACAAGCAAAAATTCTTCAGTTCATGCTTTAAAGTCTGTTTTACGCATACACCAGAGCAAGAGGATAGGAAGCATACATTGAATAGAAAACACTACTGATTTAGAGTTTCAGTCTGACTTTGTTTTCATCAGCATGCATGTGGATCACAGCAGTGTGTCTGTAAGTAAAATGCAGCCTGAAATATAGCTAGTATATTTTTTTTCTCCTGTAGAGACTTTTGCAAAGAGAAAAAAAAAAAGAAATCTAATGAGTAGAAATGGAAATACAGCACTTGACTTAGAAATATTGCCCCAGGGCTAAGGAGATTTTGTGGTCAAGGTTTCCTTATAGCCCAAGCTTGTACAAAATATGGTTATCTGCCCTGGGAGGTAGTGGCTTCTACAGCCATAATTCAATGGCATGTTATGAACGTCAGTTATGAACCAAACTGAGTCATTGATCCATGTTAAAATTACTTTTTTTTTTTTTTTTCTTAACCCTGGTTGTTTTTTACCAGAATTAGTTCTCCCAAATTTGTCTTTCTTGAGGCTACACAAAGTTTTCTTGGAAAGACTAGGGAAAGTAGTGCATGCAGGGGAATGAACAGCCATGAGTATGGACAGCAGGGTCCATTTCCTTTGGCAATCACAGCTATAACGCATCCAGAGAGATCAGTCCGCATGCCCAGTCCCTAGCTGAATTATGGAGGCTGAAGAACAGGGAAGAAAAGAAGCATGAAGTGGTGAACTGCAGAAGTCATTGCAACTTTTCCTAGCTGGAACATAAGAACAAGTTTGACTACAGGAAAGCAGGACAGTTTTGGCATAATTGCAGTCAAAAACAAAACTTTCCAAAGAAAAATAGTTCAATGGAAGGAATAATGAAGATGAAAAATTTTGACTAGTATCTGCATTTCAATAATTATTGCAATACAACCGTAAAGCTATGTAAATCATATACAAATATCTGCTTTAAACTTCTACTTGGCTGGAAAAATGGGAAATAATTTGGAAAAATCTTTTTTTTGTAAAGTTCTATGTCTTTATGCACAGAATCAGAAAAGAATCAGAAGTTTGCAATATAAGGTGTTCGTATATGACAAAACTTCCACCTGGCAAAATCTGTTCAAGTTTTGAGGGTTTAAATTTTGAAAGAAAAGAAAAGAAAAGAAAAGAAAAGAAAAGAAAAGAAAAGAAAAGAAAAGAAAAGAAAAGAAAAGAAAAGAAAAGAAAAGAAAAGAAAAGAAAAGNAAAAGAAAAGAAAAGAAAAGAAAAGAAAAGAAAAGAAAAGAAAAGAAAAGAAAAGAAAAGAAAAGAAAAGAAAAGAAAAGAAAAGAAAAGAAAAGGAAAAGAAAAGAAAAGAAAAGAAAAGAAAAGAAAAGAAGAGAAAAGAAAAAGAAAGGTGTAAGAGTGACATTTCTTAAGGAGCAGAAAACTAGTTTTGATGTCAAGATATTATGGGTAGGCCAAAATAGCAAAATAAATAAATAAAACTGTCTGTTCCCCTAAATAACTTCCTTCTAAGTGATATTGAAGCTTTCTGTGGTATGTCTCTCTGGATTGCTTCACTACTTTTTAATATAAACAGATACAAAAGGACATGTAATTAACATCTTTCTTCTCACTGTTGAATGAAAGCAGAAACATCCTGACATGCTTCAGGAATGCAAAACTAAATGATCTGTTTAGACTTGTTTAGGTTCAGCGAGGGATATTTTGAAGCTCAATTTCTAATTAATGTGACAATTGCATATCACACTTCAAGGCACTGTACCAGTGGGTTTCAATTCTCTGTGGATCATGGATAAAAAAAGGAAAAAGATTGATATTCAGATGCTGTGTAGTGTTATATATCCTTTCACTGTAACTGCCTTGCATCCAGCTACACTAGCTAAGGTTGTCATATAATTTAAAACAGATTGCACTGAACTACCAAGAAAATAAAGAAGGCTACAGGGCTTAACAACATAATTAGATCATAGAATCATAGAATCATTAAGGTTGGAAAAGATCTTTAGAAATTATCTAGCCCAAACCTCCTTCACTCCCAGAGTCACCTTGAGCACGTGGCACACGATTTAATACAAATGGGTTTTGAAGATCTCCAGAGATGGAGACTCCACAGACTCTCCAGGCAGCTTGTTCCAGTGCTCTGTCACCATCACTGTCAAGAAATTTTTCCTTAAGTTCCCATGGAACTTGTGGTGCTTCAGTTTGTTGCTGTTTCCCTCTAATCCTATTAGTGGCTACCGCTGAAAAAGAGGTCAGCCCCAATCTCCTCCTCACTCCTTTGAGGTACCTATACACACACTGATCAGGTCTCTTCTCAGCCTTCTCTTCTCCAGGCTGAAGAGGCCCAGCTCTCTCAGCCTTTCCTCATAGGGCAGATGTTCCAGTCCCCTAATCATCTTTGCACCCCTGCGCTGGACTCTCTCCAGGAACTCCACATCCCTCTTGCACTGGAGAGCCCAGAACTGGACACACTACTCCAGGTGTGGCCTCACCAGGACTGGGTAGAGGGGGACGATCCCCTCCCTTGACCTGCTGGAGATGCTCTCCTTAAGGCACCCTAGGATCCCATTGGCCTTCTTGGCCATGAGGGCACACTGCTGTCTCATGGTCAACTTGTCATCCACCATGACACCCACGTCCTTCTCTGCAGGGCTGCTCTCCAGAAGGTCACTCCTCACCCTTCACTGATGCATGAGGTTATTCCTCTCCAGGTGCAGGATCTTGCACTTGCTGTTGTTGAACTTCATAAGGTTTCGCACTGCCCAGTTGTCCACTCTGTCCAGGTCCCTCTGGATGGCAGCACAGTCCCGAGGGCTATCAGCCACTCCACCTAGTTTCATATTATCATCAAACTGACAGAGCACCTTGTCCAGGTCATTGAGGAGTAAATCAAAAAGGACAGGGACAAGGACCGACCCCTAGGGAACACCGCTAACTACAGGCCTCCAACTAGATTCGGCCCCATTTATCACCATCCTCTGAGCTCTGCCATCCAGACAGTTCTCAATTCACCTCACTGTCCACCCATCTATCCCACACTTCTGGAGCTTGCCCAGGAGGATGCTATGAGAGATGGTGTCAAAAGCCTTTCTGAAGTCCAGGTAGATGACGTCCACCACTCTCCCTTCATCCATCCAGCTAGTCATTCCATCATAGAAGGCTATTAGCTTAGTCAAGCCTGTCACGGGCCATCTTCCCCTTGATGAATTCATGCTGAGTCCTCCTAAGCACCTTCTTGTCCTCCACATATTTGAAGATAACTGCCAGGATGAGCTGTTTCGTCACTTTTCCAGAGGTGAGGCTGACTGGCCTGTAGTTGCCTGGGTCCTCCTTCTTGCCTTTTTTGAAGACCAGGGTGACACTGGCTTTCTTCTAGTCCTCCAGCACCTCCCCTGCTCTCCAGGACCTTTCAAAGATGATGGATAGTGGCTTAGCAATAACATCGGCCAGCATTCTTGGGTGCATTCCATGACGGCCCACAGATTGTTGGGTATCGAGTTTACCTCAGTGTTCTCTTACCCAATCTTCCTCTACCCAGGGCAAGTCTTCCTCTCTCCAGGCTTCCTCTCTTGTCCCTAGGGTCTGGGATTCCAGAGAGCTGCCCTTGGTAAACACAGAAGCAAAGAACACTTTCAGTAACTCTGCTTTTTCTGTTTCTTTTATGACCGGAGCACTGACCAATTCACCAGCAGTCCCACATTTTCCCTAAACTTCCTTTTGCCATTGATACATTTGAAAAAGCTTTTTGTTGTTTTTAACATCTTGTGCCAGATGTGCCTTAGCTTTCCTTCTTGCATCCTTGCATTCCTTGACAACATTCTTATATTCCTCCCAAGAGGCCTGTCCTTTTTTCCACATTCTGTGTACTGTCTTCTTCTGTTTGAGTTTTGCCAGAAGCTCCTTGCTCATCCACACAGGCCTCCTGCCCATCCCTGCCTGACTTCTTATTCATAGGGATGCACCGATGTTGAGCTTGGAGCAAACTTTGAGGATACAGAGTTGGTTATATTGTGCCAAAATAAACTGTTACATCAACAGCTACCTGGCTGTTACTATCCATCAACAAACAGAGGTGGACAAATGCCCAGAACATTCCTGTCTTTCAGGACTCATTGATTTACAGCCAAACTTAATACAAAATAAAAGCATAATTTGCAGAAAGTAGAGCTAGCCAAGCATCCTAACATAACACAAGGATTATGTGCCAGGGGAGGTCCAGGTTAGACATTAGGAAGAATTTCTATATGGAAAGAGTAGTTAAGCATTGGAACAGGCTGCCCAGCGAAGTGGTGGAATCACTGTCCCTGGCAGTGTTCAAGTACCATGTAGATGAGGCACTTAGGCACATAGTTTAGCAGATATGGTGTTGAAGGGTTTACAATTGGACTCGATCTTCAAGGCTTTTTCCAACCATAACAATTATATGATTCTATGATTATTATTATTTTCAGCATGGTCCTCTAGTCTCCATTTCCTGTCTGGCACAACCTGTTTTCACTGTCCTGTTTTGTGCAGAGGGCCTGGGGCAAATTATCTCTAGAGATCCTTTCCTACCTCAACTCTTCTGTGATTCTGTATTTCTTCCTCTTAACTTTTAATTTTATTGGGAGTTTGCTTCCAGATTTCAATAGCATCTGCCTCAGAATAGGTGTACTTATCATGCAGGAATACAATCCATCATTCCTTTAACTTTGTCACTTGTACTTTTAGGTAAAGTGCTAAACATCACCTTGGAAATACCCAGAACTATCAATGGTCACAGAAATCCCTAAATGCTACATCAGTTCATCAGTTCATCAGTTTGATAGACTAAGCTCTTCACTCATTTTGTTACTCACCATTTACAATTAAGTTAACTTTGGTTTGTCAAGCTTATTAAAAATACAGGGAAATGAACTGTCAACATTAAAAAGTAAAACTGACATTTATGACTCATGACCTAGAGGAGTCACAAGTTCAGTTTTAGACAAGTGTACCAACTGAAATAAGGCTTCTATGCTGTGGCTACCTAATTTCTTATGTGCACTGTAATATCAGTCTCTCCTTCATATTAAACTTGTCATTAAAACAAAATTCTTTTGTGTGTGTGTGTGTTCTAGCCTCTACCAATAATTCTCAGGATAAAGTTGAACCAGGAACTGAAGTCTGTGCATCTCATTAACAAGGCCATCATTACTGTCTTTCAGGAGTAATATATAACTTTTTTATTTATGTCCGATGTTTGCTGAAAATTATGCAAAAGAAAAATGATGCTAAAAGTTTTCTTTATCTGAAAGGAAATATAGAGCCTCTTCAGACACTAGTAACTGATTTTGGCATTTAGTGGATAACCTCCATTTTATTTTTTCTATAGTCAGTGGAGAGAGTTAGGCACCTCTAGAGGGTGCTTTATTATCAGGTAAGTAACATCAGATAAATAAAAAGAAAGACTTTTAAAGACACTTTTTCCCATTCTCACTGACAGTTAAAACCTAGACAAAAAGCCTAGCCTGTACAGAGAATCTGAGATGAAAAAGGTAAAATTTACCTATCTAGGCAGAGACTTAATTCACTTAATTTTGTATATCTATAACTCATACACCTAGACCTCTCTTTGCAGAAGTTTTAAGGAACTAACCATGTCTTCTTAAAATAAACAGCTAAGACATTTCAAATGAGTTATTACCTAAAAATGCCTATTTCACTGAACTGATTCAAATTAAGGTATGTATTTCAGATGTAGGTATCAATAATGTAGATTTCATCAACAATGTAGGGAATCATATCTATATTATTTCATCAATAATGCAGATAGATGAGGTGGGTCTCGCCATAAAGTATGATCAGATGAACCTCACTCTTTTGTAGAACAAGGATTATTCCTGATATTTGTAGAGAATGCTGACACAATCTATGCAATAATTTTACTAATCTTTGGTTTGTTTTCTTCAACCTAAATAAAACCTTTGAGACAATGGGACATATATCAGAATTGATCCCATGGTGATAGGACTAGTACCATCAATCCCCAGGTGTGGTTTTTTGTGAATAAATTTTATACAGGGAGCACATAAAGAAAGAAAGAAAGATTTTATTTACACATTTATCTTGCTAATCAGTTTTGGTGGGAAAATAAAATTAGAGGGAAAGGAAAACATGACAGTGTATTGGGAGTAGTGATTAAATATTATGTTATTTACTTATTTATTGTAAACTGGCACAGTGATTTCAAAGGGAAGGGCCCCGGAGCAGACACTCACACCAGAGCACCTTGTCTAGGGGAGCACAACCGTGGCAAAAGCCACCGAGCAAGAAAGTGCAGGGAGCAAGAGGCAGCCCCAGCGCCAACCCCCGTGCGGGCAGCACCGAGCCCAGGGAGCACAAGTGACCAGGAGCGTGGCGAACAGAGTGGGCAAAGGGAACGTGCCATGTCAGGCAGGGCATGGCGTGGCAGTTAGCGCCACAAATCGTGCAGGCAGGAGGTGCAGGCAGGTGCAGGGAGTCTTCTCCTGGCTCAGGAAAAGAGTTCTTTCCAGGATCTCTTCCATCAGCAGATCAGGCGGAGCTATGGTCTCTGCTTGTGAGAGAGCCTCTGTCAGAAAGACTGTGGTGACACAGACTGAACCATCACAGAAACACGTGGCAGTCCATGTCTGTAGCTGTGAGGAATGTCTGAGTCTCTCCATGTTATCAGGCTGTAGCAAAAACATCACCCGCCTTAGGTGTAAGCAGGTGGATGACCTGCTTAGCCTGGTAGTGGAGCTGAAAGAGGAGGTAAAAACGTTGAGGAACATTAGAGAATGTGAGAAAGCAATAGACTGGTGAAGCCATGTTCTGCAGTCATCCCAGGAGGTGCACCCAGAGAACCCACCAATTCGATTTGAGGATCCACTACCCTCTTGCCATAGAGCACAGGGGGCAGAATTAACAATATTAAGTGATGAACAAGAATGGAAACAGGTCCATGTTTGAGGTGGTAGAAACAATCTTTCCTGGCCCACCTCGCCTCTACAAGTGACTACGTTCAACAGCTATGAAGCTCTGGAAATTGAAGACCAGACAAATGAGGTTAAGGATAAGGGCCCATCCAGGGGCTTGCCTAGGGCCAGGCAGTCAAGTTTGCACCTTAAGGATGTTCTCACAAAGGAGAAAAGGAGCACCTGGAAGAAATGGCGAGTGATTGTAGTGGGTGACTCCCTACTGCAGGGCACAGAGGCACCAATTTCTAGAATCAACCCCTACGAGGTCTGTTGCCTACCAGGGGCTTAAATAAGGGACGTTGCAGAGAGACTGCCAAGGCTTGTCCAGATGTCTGACTACTATCCTCTGTTACTGTTTCATGTGGGCACTAATGACGCTATGAGGAAACTGAGAAACGTCAAACAAGATTTCAGAGTCCTAGAGATTGCAAAGGTCTGGGAGCTCAGGTTGCCTCTCCTCTATCCTGTCAATGAGGGGAATAGATGCTAGGAGGAAAAAGGCGGGTATTACAGGTTAACAATTGGCTGTGCCACTGCTCTTGGCAACAGGGTTTTGGTTTCTATAACCATAAGATTGCCTTTGAAGACCACTCTGTTGAAGACCGCCACCATCGGGAATGAGGAGAACCACCTCAGCAGGAGGGGCACACGTGTCTTTGTTGAAAGGTTGGCCAGCCTGGGAGGGCTTTAAACTAAGCAAGAAGGGTGAAGGTGGGTATTATATGGATAGGACAATCAGGGGCATGCAGCCAGGGTCAGTAGGTGCCTTTCACTGCATGACACTGAGTATTGGATATGATTATAAAGGTATTGGATATGATTATAAAGGGTCCTCTGTCACCCCTCCTGGGAAACCTGCAGACTTCATTACTTCCCTTAAATGCCTGTACACCAATGCACGCAGCATGGGGAAAAAACAGGAGGAACAGTCTGTAGGAATCTGTGTGCAGTCCCAGGGTCATGATCTTGTCACAATTACAGAGACATAGTGGGACAGATCACATGACTGGAGTGCTGTCATGGAAGGCTGTATGTTTTTTCAGGAAGGACAAGCTGGGAAGGGGAGGTGGTGGAGTAGCTCTTTATGTGGGAGAAGAGCTGGAATGCATGGAGCTCAGCCTGGGGGTGGATGATGAGTGAGTTGAGAGCTGTGGGTAAGGATTAGAGGGCAGGCTAATGTGGAGACATTGTGGTAAATGTTTGCAATAGGGCACTAGATCAGAATGAGGAAGTTGATGAGGCCTTCTACAGAAATCTGGAAGTAGCCTGATGGTGACAGGCCCTGGTTCTCCTAGAGGACTTCAACCACCCTGATACCAGCTGGAAGTACAACACAGCTAGACCCAAACAGTCCTGGAGGTTTCTGTAGTGTGTTGATGATAATTTTTTGACATAGATTGTGGAGAAGCCAATGAGGAGAGGGTGAGCTACCTGACCTTGCACTAACAGAGAGGGACTTGTTGGAGATGTGAAGGTGGGAGGGTAGCCTTGGCTGCAGTGATAATGAGTTGCTGGAGTTCAGGATCCAATGAAAAAGAAGCAGAGCTGTAAGTAGCCTTGCAGTCATGGATTTCAGGAGGGCCGACTTTGGTCTCTTCAGAGACCTGCTCAGAAGAATGCAATGGGCTAGGGCTCTAGAAGGATGGGAGACCCAAGAGAGCTGGTTAGTATTCAAGCAGTACTTCCTCCACACTCAGGATCTGTGCATCTCTGTGATTAAGAAGTCAGGCAGGGGGGCAGGAGACTTGCATGGATGAGTAAGGAACTCCTCGCAAAACTCAAACAGAAGACGACAGTAAACAGAATGTGGAGAAAAAGGACAGGACAAAAAAGTGACCTGGACAAAGGGACAGAGTGCTCTGTCAGACAGTTTGATGATGATACAAAACTAGGTGGAGTAGCTCATTCCCTAGTATGGGGGTCTGCAGAGGGCTGCACTGACATCCAGAGAGACTTGGACAGGCTAGACAACTGGGCAGTGAGAAACCTCATGAAGTTCAACAACAGCAGGTGCAAGATCCTGCACGTGAGGAGGAATAACCTCATGCATCAGTAAAGGGTAGGGTGCTTCTGGAGATAAGCTCTGCAGAGAAGGACCAGAGTGCCATGGTGGACAACATGTTGACCATGAGGCAGCAGTGTGCCAAGAAAGCCAATGGGATCCTGGAATGCATTAAGAAGAGCGTCTCCAGCAGGTCAAGAGAGGTGATCATCCTTCTCTACTCAGCCCTGGTGAGGCCACACCTGGAGTAGTGTGTCCAGTTCTGGGCTCCTCAGGAGAGAGTCAAGGGCAGGGCTACAAAGATGATTAGAGGACTGGAACATCTGCCCTTTGAGGAAAGGCTGAGAGAGCTGAGCCTGTTCAGGTTGAAGGAGGAAAGGCTGAGAGGGGAGCTGTTGAGTGAGTATAAATACCTTAAGGGAGGGAGTGAGGAGGATGAGGCCAGCCTCTTTTTAGTGGTGACCACTGACAGGATTAGAGGAAATGGCCACAAACTGAAGCATCAAAAGTTCTACAGGATCCTAAGGAAAAAATTCGTAACAGTGAGACAAAGCACTGGAACAGGCTGCCCAGAGGGTCTGTGGAGTCTCTCTCTCTGGAGATCTTCCAAAGTTATTTGTGTGCAGTCCTGTGCCACATTGTGTAGGTGACCCTGGATGTGCAGATGAGTTGGACTAGATCATCTCTAAATATCCCTTCCAATTACACTCTATGGTAATTCTTCTTAACATGATTCTATGATTCTTCTTAACAATGTAGTAGTGTTGCTCAACAGTTGCTCAACTGCAGCATGTTTCTGAGAGATCTGTCTTGCCCAGAGCACTGATTGGACCAGAGAACATTATTATTTCAATGAACTATAGAGAAAAATTTTAGCAGAAGTTTTGTTTCTTCTTGTCAGAAGTATTTAGCGTCTATTATCTACACTGTAGATGTATTGTTGTAGGTACAGTATAGAGCATATTGTTGGAATGAACTGTTTTGCTGAGCAAAACATTTATTGTCTGCAGTACAGTCCAATTTGATCAAATAGTATTTGATTCAAGACAGAACTTGAAGAAACAAAAGTGAAAATTCTATATTAATTTCCCCCGCACATTTATAATGCATACCTATTTTTTATCTTTATGTGCATTTACAAATGTTGAACCAATTTACTTTGGGTGCTGTTTCATAAAATCCAGGTAAAATTAATCCACAAACACAGAATTCTCCCCAGATGTGACTTTAGTATGCAGTTGTCAAATTTCATTTTCCGGAAATAGAGATTAGCAAATAGCACAGATTTCCAGGGAAGATAAGTGTTGTAAAGGGGATTAAAATTCAGAATAGCATAGCGTGTAATACTAGAAACAATCTGCTATGCGGTATATTTTTCTTTCTGAAATTTTAAACTCCTTAATAGTTGTTTACCATGCAGTAGACTGCTGGTCTTTTAAAAGTCTCTAATTGACTATCATATATTTGCTGCAGATGATGTTCGTGACCCTTCCACCTTTCTTGGCATACTCTTCCATTTTCTTTTTTTTCTTTTTCAGTTTTGAAGGAACCTGAAACAGATGGTTGTAGCTAACTCTATAATCATGACAAAGAATTTGAGTGTGCAGTTAGCGAATCCCTGTGGGATGTTACTATAAAAACTAATATTTTCATGCATATAACCTGCAGGTCATATGTAAAAACAAAGCAAAAATGAGATGCAGCAGCAATATGAGCTACGCCCAAAGGAAAATTATATATCCGAGTTCCAATTCCCTGAGCATCTTTTCTACTACCAGATCTCCGTAGATCCCCCAGATCCCTCTGCTGCTCTAAACTTCCTTCTGCTTTTTCCTCCCTCCTCCTTATTCTTTCTCTGATTTTGTGCAAGTTTTCAGAGAACTTGTTTTCAAGGTAGAGTGGCCTTACAGGAATATGAGTTATCAAAGTGAGTGGAATTTATAGAGATGAAAGCCCAGGTAGTGACATATAAAAGTATTCAAGGGCATTTTGCAATTGTGGAGTGTTGCTTTTGTCACTCTCCTCCTTCCCCCCATACTTGTCTCATACATCTGATTGAAGTTATTATCATGTTAAAAAGCAGTATTCTACACTTTGAAAAATGGATACTCAAACAGTCTTTTAAATTCACACTGAGGTGCACAAAATAAAAAGGAAATCAAGCTACTATCATGCCTAGGTATTGGTTATGAACTATTTTGGATTAAAAATGGACTATTATATTTTTTCCCCTACTTTTTTTCCATCCAGACTGCGATATATTTTTGCAAATAAGACTACAATTCTTTGATAATTAAAACATACTCCATTTACCCATAATCATAAAAGCGTGGAATAAAAAAGGTAATTCACACTTTTTCTGCCTTCAGATTATTTGCAATATCTATAAAATATATCAATATATGTTTTTCCCTCCATCTTCAACAGATATAAAGAAATAACTTATATCTTTACTTGCAACTTGCTCACCATTATCAAACCTTAACAGTTGTGTAATATCCTATATCAGTTCTACATCTACATTAAAAGCTTGGAAATATGAATATCCAATATTCTCCTGTATTAGGGAGTTTTTTGTTCAGTATAGCTAAAATCATTATAAAGTGTATGTTTTAAATTGCTATTAAAAAACAAAAGAAAAACTTCTCTACAAATGTTTTCTATAATGTGGATTTACAAGATGCAAAATGAAGCTCTAGTAGAATCTCAAAATTAACTTCTCATTCAGTAATACAGATACTATATTTTTCCATTGTGTTTGAAAAGCTTCATGTGGTTTATAATGACTCAGTTTCATAGTGGAGCCTTGATATCTGAAATTTAATTATGTTCCTCTTTTCTGGTCTAGTCTCACATTGGCCATTTGCAGGAACTTTCCAATGTGCTGATGACAGAGCAAACAAGACACAGCCTGACTTGCTACTCCCTTCCTGTCTTACTTACTTTTTGGACAATGTACATATGAAAACCTTGTTTTAGTCAGATAGAGGGGATGAAAACAGACTCAAACTGAGATTTTTTATTTTTTTCCCTTTCTTTTGAGGAGTCAGAGGTTCTGAGTTTGTTGCTGATGTTTTGAATATCAACGCTTGATTGAAAATCACCCTCCTACAAATTTTCTTTTCATAATGAAAATCAAGATCATTCTCTGTGTACTCAATATACTTGATCGACTTGCCCTCTTCAATGCATTTGCTACTTTTAATTCCATGCCACAGTGATGAAGCTGAAACATGATGGTCATGAGGCATAAGATTTTTAAAAAAATAAAAGCTGTGTGTTGAAAAGCATCAGAAGCTCCATGCTAGTGCTGTTAATTCCCTGTATAGACCTTCTGTTACTGTCTATATATCAGGTGTACCACATATTCCTGTTCTGGTTCTTTCACAAATCAGACAATGCTGCTTCAATGACTTTAGAAATTCTTATACTCCATCAAATATATTGTGCATAATTTTTCTCCATGGGAAATCTATATTTTATTTCCACAACTGGGAATTAGAAGTATTCTGGATCTATCATGAGACTTTGATATTAGCATATTTGCTTTGCAGTAATGTCAGATAAAGCAAAGAAAAGAAATGCAGTGCTATAATGTTTGGAATACACATAGCACGGAATGATCTTTTCTAAGCAATGTGTCTTTAAAAACAAGTAACGCTGTGTGTTGTGTTTGCTTCTAATAATGGCTTTAATGGTGCTTTGCGTGGAGACCATGAAAATGAGAAATTACCCAAAGCCAAATTTCAAAAAATGTGTCTCTGCTTCTTAACTATAAAGGACATCACTTAATGCTGGTGTGTGTCACTCTCATAATTTAATAGAAGCTTTCTCTAACTTAACAGAAGCATAAGATTTCTGAAAATTTGCCCTTAGACATCTCATGACAATTTACAATTTCATTTAGAACAATCTACATAAAAAGACCAGGAATACCTCTACAAAAAACTGCTGGAGCACAGAAAACTTTGTTATTATTCCTAGTCTTCTGTAACATCCTTCTCCATTGTGATACTTTTAGGGTATGGCACAACTCAGTCTACATAAACTGCTGTGTGGCAAATACTTTCTGATGGGAGAACCTCAAGATGGCTTTCATAGAGACTTTGATGGCATTTAGATCCTATATACATATTTATCTATACAAATAGACAAATTTCACCAGTATGTCTAGGTTATCCAATGGGAAAATACAAAAACCGCACTGGACAGCAATCAAGAAGCTACTAGATACCAGTCCATAAGAACAATCGAGTGCAGGACATTAAGACGGATTTTAGCCCATCTGTATGTCTTGCTCTTTAGTCTTAAAGGATAGCAGGGTGTTGTTCACTGTTCCCAATGTCTTATAATGACAGCACAGTCTGAAGGAATCTTTCCAGACAGACTCAAAGAAAATTGTGTATTGAATTGTTGTCTTGATGTAGTGGTTCATGGAATCCTCTACGTACAATAAATTCTCGCTGCCAAGCAGGATGAAGCGCAACTGAATCTCTAAGTAGTGCCAAAGAAATAATACACTGACATTGATCTAGGACATCTACACTGGTAGAGAAGTAAGATCCTACCTGCCCATAAAATGGAAACATCTGCTGTCTTTGAAAGTTGTCAGGTACTCTCTGTTCTCTCCAAGTCTGGTCTCACCGAATACAGATTAACTAATTCACAAAAAAATTGTCTACCATTAATTCTTCTTGACTAAGAATTACCAAGTGAATGGCATATTTACAAACATTCACTGTTCTGCCTTGCTCTCCAGATTTTTTCTCTGCAGTCATATTCACTTTCTGTGTAGCACATTTTATCAGCATCAGTTCATCTCAAAGTACTTGAAAAGGAAGATAACTGTTATTATAGGTAAGATGGGAGAAAAGAGATGAGGTGGAACAGAAGTTACATCATAACTGAGAAAAACAGCAACTCCAGTTAAATTTAGACTAGAGCAAAGCTAGGCTAAATTTAAACCCACTAGAAAGCACTTTTTAAGTAAAAACAAATAAACAAACAGAAGAAAAAAAGAAAAGAGTAACAGAAAAGCTTCTGAGTTACTAAAGAAATTTTCTATTGTTGGTCTTAACCGATCTGAATTGAAAGTCATGCCTTACCCTGGAGGGTCTGGTTATGTATTTCATGAAATTTCCCAAAGGCAGTAGCCTTCTGAGATTATTATATCAAAAAGAATAGAAATAAATACTATTATAGTATTAATAACACACCTGGCCCCTAAATCCCTAGAAATTTTGCTGGAATACAAAGAGAATGATTTTTTTTTTTTAATAACTCCAGGAGAATGTTTGCTGTCATACCATATTTTAGATGGCTAATAAAAATTAAAAAAAAAAAAAAAAAGCTTTCTTTATTTAACAAATACCTCCTCCTACCTTTCATTCTGCAGGAAAAAATTCCTTTTCATGATGTCTTTTCCACTGTATTTCCACCTATATAAAACCTATCTGGAATGTTTAATACATGGCATATTCTTTTATTTTCAGTTATTTTTTAATGCCTAACCCAATAAATGTATACTTAAAACAAAAATAGTAGTGCTTTTGATCAGAGAAACAGAAGATTGAAGACTGAGCAGTAGGCAAAGTTTCAAAACTTAAATTCAATATGTCCAGGATGTACATTTCTAATTTCAACATCCAATGTGAATAATTTGAAAAAAGACGTTTAATGAAGATAAATGTATACACTGCCCAACTACAGTATTGGTCAAAATATTGCCCAACAACAGCATTGCTCAATGCTTCATTGAAGAATATAGCATGTATGGGTAGCTTTGGTTATGTATGCTATACTTAGTCCTCTGAAAGAGAGCAAATTACTTCATGCTAGACTTTTGGGGGTTCCAAGAGTTAAATGCTTAAATAAAAATAAAGAAAGAAGAGAAATAAATGAAGAAAATACCTGACTGTATTAGACATTACTGACAATCAGTTGTTAAAATTCACTGAACTCAATTTCTGCTGGTGTGCAAAGCAAACTGCTAAAGTAAAGCAAAAAAACCCCAAAGGATAAAATCTTTTTGCCAATTTTTCTTTTCAAATTCTTACTTCGATAGATAAACACAGTGAAGTGATTACAGCACTTTAAATGACTTTAACTGAACTAATTAGATAAATTCTTTATGTCCCGGTAAGGTCATGCCATGTTGATTTGTAAAATTTAAAAACAAAAAAACAAACAAAAAACCCCTGACATATAGCAGATATTATAGTCTCAGTCCCAAAAATCACAAGAAAATGCTGGCTTTTTTGTTCAAGTGACACTGAGAAAGAGAATACATGCAGCAGCAGTTTATTACAAATCTGGATGGGAACAGTTTGGGAGAGTTTTAAAAAGTATTCTAAAGAAGAAATTCACTTTTCTGGAGTTCTGTGCACAGGTAGTTTTCTTTAGTCAAAATAATCTATACTGATCTTAGACGTTAAGCAGGATCCCACTCTGTTAATAATATAGTATGAATACCTAAAATTGCCAGAACGAGCATCTCAACAAAACCCTTAGTGAATTTAGCGAGTAAACTGCAAGATGTCATTAATTTCATTACTGAGCTGATGGATTAGAAACAAACAAGTTATTATTAATTATGTAAAGTGCCTCATTTTTCTAGATAGAATCTCATGGTCAAGTATTACCACTAACTGTCAGTTAAACATAGGATGTTAATCTGTAAGCTTAAAGCAATGTATGAGTAAGTCAAAATAGTGAGATATATTTAGTAAGTCAATATATTGAGGTAATAGTGCAGCATTCCCTTCCCAAAGGAAGGAAAAAAGGAAGGACTGCATCATTATAGTGTGATGCATCTTTTGGACATCATGTTATTAAGGGTACAAGAAAAAAAGAAAAAGCTGATTCTTTTTCTAATGTATATGGCATAAAATGTCACAAAAACATTAAGATACATTCACATTATGAAACAGTATGATAGATCCATGGAAAGTTAAGGAAGTTATGATCATTCAAAATACAGATCTGCTTATTGCTTGTACTTTGCAATACACAAGGTCCTGTTCCTTTATCAAAAGGGTAATCTTTGCTTGGTGGACCTGTCACAGTGTGTAAACTTCTAAGAAAAATTTATTTTATACTTCAGAAAGTGATGTTGCATAATGATATACAGCCTCCTAAATGACTACCTCACTTTTAAAAACATGATTTATCCGGCATAATTTTGAAGTAATATCTTAATGGACACAGAGTTCTTACATACATTACTTCAGCACTCTTCACATTCTTCCAACCTGTGAAATCCAGCCTATATAGACACCCATACAGATAGTCATCCTCTAAGCCTCTTTGTAAGGTGTTCTGTATGCCTATCATCTGTTTTCCATGCAAGAATACACATTGCTATCTTTTATTTTATTATCTTGTAGAATGAGTAGAGTAACTGGTTGGATTCATCTGCTTAGCATAACATAAATTGGAAGCATTCTCTGTTTCAAGCCGCTTGTCATAATGAGTATTATCTTTCTGAAAAAAAAAAAAAAAGAAAAAGAAAAAAAAAAAAGAAATCTTGCTATGCCATCCACTCTTCACAAACCTCCCGCCTGCTCATGAATCACTCATAAGAACATTGTCAAGCCCTCCAGGCAAGGATTGCTCATTCTTCTTGCTGTTTTTTTTCTCTCTGATTTGCAATGTAAATAAACCAGAACAGATTAATAGATTGTGAGGGACAAAAAAAAGTGAGAGGAGGGAAGAGAGTGATTCAGCTTAGATATGTGATTTTGCCTTTACAGAAAAAGATTTTGCAGCCTATAGTATGGACTGGAAAAAAAAAAAGGAAAAGAATTCAGGTGGCAAGGACGAGGCTTCTTACCAACATTAACTGCATCTTCCATCCACCTCAGCTCTCTCTAGTCACAGATCAGAATAGTCAAGCATATGATGATTTGTGTCAACTACTTCTGTCATAGTGGAAATCCACCATAATTAATAATTATTTTGTCCAATTGACACAGAAAAGGATCATTTTGTTCTTGCAAAATGGACTAGTGACTTTTTTGAGACAGTGATTTGAATGCTCCACATATTGGACTTCACGAGCAGTGGGTCTTCATGTATTCCAAAATATTTGATTATGTAACAATGAGACTTAACATTCAGTTCTGCTTAAGACCTATTAAACAAAGCATAACCTCGTTAGAAGCAGAGCCTTACTCAGCAGTCTGAACAAAGGTGTCAGAAACCACTTCAAAACAAGGAATTTTTCTGTCAAGCTATTGGTTTCCTCATAAGTCCTCATTTTCTGTCTTTGTTCTCTAGGGGATAAAAAGGTTATTAAGCGTGGTTCTCCTCAATATCTATACTCTTGCATACAAAGTTCTCACTTTGTTCTAAATCGCTGGAAGCATTTCCTTGTTTTGGCATGATATTGAGAGCATGCAGTAATGTGAAAGGGCTTGGGAGTTAAGACATGCTAGTTCAAACTGTCTCAGAGCAATGCATTTTATGAAGATAGAAAAAAGTAAGCAGGAGCATTCAACATTCAGGTTCAAAGTGACTTTGGATTCTAGCCCTGAAAATAGGGTGAAAACAGGCTGCTGAAGTCCAGATAAGTCTTGAAAAAGTCCAGGGCCAGGCATTCCACACCTTTTCTGGGCAACTATCCCAATGCTTAAATATCCTTATCATGACTATTCTTTAATCCATTCAGAACCTCCTTATTTTAATTTGCAACTATCCCTTTTCTTCTCCTTCTTCTCTTATAGCTTGCAAAGAATATTTATTTAGCTAGTGGCTGTCAGAAAACACTCCATTCTCCCTACTGAAATCCAAAATTTTTCAGTAATGACAACTGTGACACCCTTTATCTAGGCTTTATGGAGCCTTGTGAGAGAACTCTTGTTCTGACTCATGCACGGGAGCACAAGCTTTACTTCTGACTTGGGCAGATCACCCAGGAGACATCACAACATCAACAACAAATGAGCAGGGTAACTATTACAAGTCAGAAAAATGAGACACTAGCTAAGTAACAAGGCATAGGATATTATCTACAGAGACCTGCATGGCCCAACTGTGTGAGATTTAGAGTCAAATGAAATTTATGGAGACCCATGATTTTGACAATGAAACTTCAGGAGATCCATCAGTGTGGTTCAGGGGATTATGTCAATGGAACATAGCATAGAAAAGTTTGCCAGTTAGGGCAAAAGGAGTAGATGATAACAGACAGAACGCCTATTTAATGTCTAATTTAATGCCTAATGAGACATCATATTGTGTTAGAATCTAGGTAGAGATTTGGAAACAGGTCTAAGTTGTGGTGAGAGAGTCCACTGTTGAGGAGAGATATGAACATAAAAACATAGGTGAAAAACTTATATTTTCTGTCATTTTGATATAAATGCCTGCACCTATCTTACATGAAAAAAAAAATCCATTTGTTGTGGTTTTGTTTTTGTTTTGCCTTTTCCCAAGAAATAAAACTTTCCAACAGCTTCAAGAGCATTAATATATTTGGTGACTAGGAAAAAGCTCACATAGGGCCTGCTTTAAATTGAGCATTATTATTTATACACAAAAGGACCCTAGGGACATTTGTGGCTTTGGTGTGGGAAAACAGCAGTTATGATCTATTATTTTGACTGGAAACATGACTGGGGACAACAGTCATTTCTGGCAAACTTATCTTTTACTTTCAAATGCAACAGTCAGGAATGAAACCAGCTTGCCTCAGAGAACATTATGACTGCTGATTTAGAGCATCAGCGAAAATGCAGAAGTAGCTCAAATTGAGAAAGAAGACACTTTTATTGCCAATGAATTCAATGGGAGATGGCAGACATTTTCCGAGAAAGCAATTCCCTCTGATTTTTGTTGAAAAAGAACATATTTTTAACATTTGTTGAATGAGAAATTCAGTAGGAAAAAAAATGATAGTGAAAAATCCTCCATCTAACCATTATTTTAGAGGTCTATTCTCTTCAAAGAATATACTCATTAGTCACTGCACTATCAGTTTTTAAGGACTTAGCATTGTCTTCTGTAAAGCAATTTGGGCCAAAGTCGTCTGATGCAGGACAACAGACCTATCTAAAAATAATTTCAATTTATAGGCTAAATAAAATTTGGATTTTTTTCAATTCTTATGAGGCCCTTTCAGCATTCAGAGAACACTTATGGTGATTTTAATGTGGATATGTCGTATATATGTGCATAATGAGGTAGATGAACCTTTGTGTGAAAAAATAAATTCAGCTTGTTCAAAATGTGCTATCAATATCTAGGTCTGTGCTATGTTCTGCCAGTTCACTCATAGAAATATTCAACCAATCCAAAAGCCTCCCTCTTAATCATTAATTGGCTGTTAAATATTCATTTTTAAATCTGTTTAATGTCATGTTATTTAAATCCAGCTGAGAAGTCTATTATATCACTCACAACTTCCTTCTCTTTCCATTCATCCAAATGAATTAGCATTAGTTCCAAATCCTTAAAAATATATGGTTTCTAGTTATCTGTAAAGCCAATTTTAGAGTGTATAACATTAGTAGATATTTTCTAATGTTTTCTTTAATTAACTCTGGAGCAGAAAGGAATTATTAAGCTTGCACAAAATCTTTATTCACCTTCATGTCAAGTATAAAAGTTTCAAGGTTCCCTATTACTTCAAACTTCACTTAATACTTCAAGCTCACAAAATGAGAAGAATGTTTTTAGTTTCTCTCTGCCTTACTATCCTCAGCTAATAATGAATGTATACCATTTATAGGATTCATTTTGCTCTTATTATAATGAAAAGATAGGCATTTTGCTCTTTATCACATGATTCATCACGGACTTTTTCAGAGAAATTATTCATGTTCCACATCACTTCCCTGCACTGCTTAAGTTTTAATTTATATTCATTATGGTCAAATTCCATCTTTTCCCTCTATTTCAGTATGATTTCAGTGTGAGTGTTTTTTGAAGGACAGGTCACACTTCAAACAACATAGTCTTTAATTGCTGCATTACAGCATTTATTAAAGCATTCTTATTTTTTTAATGCTTCAAGCTTTTTAATTCATATAATCTATGAAAAGTGAGCCAATCTTCGAATGGGGTAGTCGCATACAACTACATTTTTACTTCATTTCTACCCAAAGGACTGTGTGGCAAGGAGATGCTACAACTCTTGCTTTTACATGCTTCTTGAAGCTACAGTTAGAGCAAGAAGTAAAATAACATTTCCATGCCCACACACTGCCATTAGTAGTTTATGGGTGGTTTATTTTGCCAGATGCAGATATCAACACCGATATTCCTAGGCTCTTCATAATAAGAAAAACAGACACTTCCATCAGCCTATGATTCATCTCAGCCTGATGTTAACAACAAAACTATGGCAGATTTTATTTATTCCTACTGCACTGATTGTTGAAGGGAGTTCAGGACAGCAGACACCATGTTACAACAACTGATCTTACAAGTTACAACAAGTAAATGAGTGCACTCTGTCTTACCATAAACCAACAGAAGGAACAGGTTTTTTCCCATTTCTTAGAACTTAATTCAGACACTGTAATCTATAGCACAGTATAACTGATTATGGTAATGTTCACTTTAAACAGGAAGAGATTGAGTATACATTTATATAAAAAGATTGTTTTAATTGTCATCTTCAAAATCAGTATTTAAACATGAAGCACTCAAAGATTAGTTTGTGCAAAGTTGAATTTAATACTTTGAGAAAAGTAAATTTACTGCTGGTGTAAATAGGTGCAGCTTTGTTTGGACCTATGAAGAGAAGTGCTCTAAAAAAATAAAACCTTTGGAAAGCTCTAATAATTTTTGTCCTGCAGTTTTCAAGGAGGGATTAAGCCATAAATTCAATTTAATTTTAATTGCTTTAGGTCTCTAAGGATCCAAAACATAACAAATGGAGTCCCGGAGGTGAAAGTACTGATTTGGTCCAAGAATTATGTTTAAATGAAACACACACAAAAAAATCTCTAATTAGGAGGAGCAGAAACGGAAATTATTTAGAATTTTATTTAATCTGAGGCAAATAGCTTTGACTATAACAATTATCTAATTACATTGTTTTAATACTGTGGAGGTTTTTACACTTGTATATGAAGAGGAGCTGAATGCTTAGAAAAAGGAGCAAATTCTTTCTTTCCACTACAGCAAATACGTTATCATCTGCTTGACCTATGGCAGAGCAATTAAGGATGCAGAGCTCAATTCTCTAGAGACATTATACAAAATTCATTCATTCAGTTGGAAACGTTTAATTAACACACGAATCTTAACATGAACATCCACTGAAAGTTTCTATAAACCTTAACCGAATATTCATATCCTAAGCAATAAAATAAAATAAAATAAAATAAAATAAAATAAAATAAAATAAAATAAAATAAAATAAAATAAAATAAAATAAAATAAAATAAAATAAAATAAAACAAAACATGCTTGAAAGTGTTGGTTTGGTATATCCATCTGCTATCCAGGCAATCTTCAAATCCCTCCTATAACTATAGGGTGAAGTTTACTAGTGAGGATAAATTTAAGAAACACTCTTTTCCCTGAGATGCTGATCGTTAGAAATATCTGATTTAATAGCATTTAAATATTACTAAGCATTCAAGGTTATTGGGAAAGGGATGAGGCTGAAGCAGCACCCAAATAAATGCAACAGGAAGTGGAATTAAATCCATCGGTGATAACAGAACACTTGAGTATCACTTTGTCAATAAGTTTCCTGCAAAGCAGAAGCAGTCTGACAACTGTTTATCTGCTCTCACATTCTTGCTGGATCGAGCTACCTTTCCTCTCTATCTATCAGTGTTTCCTGATGACTTTATATTCACATGTGGAGGCTTGTTACATGTTTAGTGTAACATGTTGTTACATGTTTAGTGTAAACATTTAAAAACTTAACTTTTGTAAGTCAAAATATATTTAGAGGAAAGTACTGAAAGATAACATGATCGACGACAGAGGAATTTTAGGCTGAAAAGAGAGACATACTGAACTAGGTCAGGTTTTAGCATAAACCTATCAGCACAGGATGTTTCCAGATCTCACAATTTTATCATAGATTTCACAGCTGAAAATGCTCAAAGCTTAACAGTTGGAACATAAGCATTTTGGAGACAATGTAAACGTGGGAGATGGAAGGAGAACTAAAAACACAAGAAGCATCAGTGTAGGGATGGAAGAGAGATATCACACATCAAAACCAAACTCTGTTTCTGTTGGAAGAGAGACTAGAGTGGAACTGCAAGAAGAGCAGAAAGAGAGTAAGAGGAACTTACTTTGCAAAAAGAGAAGAGTCAGGGAAAGATGATCAGATTTAGCCAAAAATAATGCTTGAAACTGTGTTATTGGAAAAGGATGCTGTAGATAGTATCTCTAAAAGCAATGTCTTTGAACAAGGGGTAAAGGCATAGGACATGAGGAGAAAATCAAAAGGCATTATGTGCAGAAGGAAGGTTAAAAAGTCTAGTGAAGAAAGTTTGAAACTAATACATGGAGTGGATAAAATAGACCTAATTTCACTGTTTTGTCTTGCCTCTCTTTTTTCCTGTGACCTCACCTTAAGATTATTTATGCTTTTAGAGAGGTATAGAAATCTAAAATGACTTTTAAAGTCTAGTAGCTTATCAGTTTTTCATTTTTTTAATAATCCCATCTTTACTAAAGTGAACACCATATGAGGATGATGTTAGAGTCACACGGGAATGTGTTCTACAGGGAACTCATGAGAACAACTATGGGTGAAAACATCAACTTGCGTTGGGAGAAAAAAAATTATCCAGGATGATGAAGGCATTCATGCAACTGAGGAAATACAGAAACAGTCTAGCATGTGTTTTATTCCAGATCTTCTTTGTGTAAGAAAACCACTTCTTTAAAGACCATAAATTACTTGACTCCCTTTTGCTTCAGTAGAGACTGGGTCCAGAATCACAGAACGGTTAAGGTTGGAAGGAACCTCTAGAGATCATCTAGTCCAACCCCCAGCTCAAGCAGATAGAGCGTGTTGCACTAGATCATGTCCAGATGGATTTTGAACATCTGCAGAGAAGGAGACTGCACAGCCTCTCTGGGCAACCTGTTCAGTGCTCTGTCACCCTCACTGTTACGATTTTTTTTCTCATATTCAGATCAAGCTTCTAGAATAAATGCTTATGAAAACAGTATTAAACCCTTTTTAATGGGTTTTAGTGGGAATTTATCTTCTAAAAGGAAATATTCCTAGATGCGGCCTTCTGGACTGTTTTCTTTTGTCTTCCCTGTTATTCAACAGTCTGACTTTTGCTGGCCAGCTCTCCAGATTTATCTGCCTTCTCCACCCCTTGAGATACCTACATAATAAATTCCCACTAAAACCCATTAAAAAGGGTTTAATACTGTTTTCAAATGTTTGAGGAAAAGGTAGCCTGACTAAGCAGTACTGCAGACTAATATAGGAGGTACAGGTTGACAACATTAAAAATTTGCTCCTGGCTACCCTCCAGTGGAGTTTCATGGCTGTCACTAAGGGTAGAATTTGGCTGACTGTCTGTACAACGAGAACTTTTCCTAATTAGTCTGCATATGCTGCTTGCTGTTTTTTCTTCCAGCTTTTTTATGCTCTATAGTTATTTGTCACTGTGTAAAGAACTTTTTTTTCTTCCCATTAAAAGCATAAGCAAAGATGGCATGTCTGCTACACCTGCTTAGTCACACAAGTGGTTGACTTCCTTCAGCAGCATGGGTTTGTTTTCATCTCTCTTCAGTAATTACTTGCCAATAAAGCTGTTCTTTCATTACTTTAGAAGCCTTTCTGGTGTCTTCTGAGCATTGGCTGCATCTAAGACATATGTCCTTTTCTTCATAAATGCCCCCAGCTTCATCCATTCTTGTTACTTTATGAGACATTAGTTCTTAATTTAAGAGAATTCTGTGCAAGGGCATGTGGGTCCATACCTTTTTCAGTCAATCTTAACAGCTGTAAGCACAAATATGAATTATACTATTATAAATCTAAGGAGAGGATAATGACTGCAATTAGCTTCCAACTTATTTAATAAAAATGGATGTTTTCAAAGAAGGGTCATATGAAAAGGACATATTATAGTATATATGCACCAAATCTTGCATGCGTTACTGAAAAATCCTCTGTAATCTGGCTGAAGCTTGTGTGCCATAGAAATTGATGTGTGGAATAGCTCTTTAACTTTCATTATTCACCAGCCACCTGCACAATAACATATTTTGACTTCAGTCTGCAAAGGGGAAAAGGATTCTTTTATCAAATTAGAACATCTCCTTGAAGAGCTAGGTTAAAAAAAAAATCCTTTAGTATTATTCTTTCCTACAATAAAATGTCTTTTTGTCAAATCCTGTTCACGCTTCCAAGAAATGCTTATTATTCCAGAGAGAGAGAGAGAGAGAGACCACATTAGTATCTTAGATACCATCACAAATACGTCTTTTCCAGAGTCATTGCCTTCCACAGGATAATTATTTGGTTGTCAAAGACAGCTTTTGTATCTTCCCCTTAGCTCTAGGGCTTTCTTCAGTTCAAAAAGATTAAAATACTGTTGTCTGATTTATCAGATAGCCCTGATTTCTTTAAATAATCATCTGCCTCTTGTTACTTTGAAACTTTTAATTGCAATGGCTGTTTTTTTTTTTCTAAATTACCATAAAAATATTATTAATTACTCTGAACATTCTGACCACCTTAATAAAATGTCTGTCCTTAGAAAAAATGGACCAGGGACTATTTTCTCATTTTGAGACCCTCTGCCATGGAATGAGCTGGTTTGGCCATGCAGCCGAAATTTTTATCTACTAACATCTAGACTATTTATTGGGACAAAGCTAATTCTCAAACCCTGGCTAGGATTTACAACCAGAGTACAACCAGACCTGCACTAAAACTGTGGTAGGTGCCGCACTAAGAGCAACAGGGCATGCAACAATATATCTGTGCCCTGACTCTGCATAATTTACCCGTATGTGGGTGTATTGAGGAGCAGGGCTCTCTGAGATGGAGAAACAAAGACCTTTATTGAAGCAGCACCACGGCTCATACATCTTCGTACCAACTAACCTGCCCCCTCCCCATGAGACGTTCACATGGTAACCAGGAGCTCCACGAGCAACTTCTAACCAATCATTGGGAGCCTCAAATGCCTTTCTCCAATCATGTCAAAGGGCACCCTAAACCAATCAGATTTATCTGTAAGGGGATTTTCACCCTCCTATTTTCGCTTTTCGTCTTAACATCCTGGAGTTTGCCCCTCACCCATATATGCATAATCTGTAGGAGTCCTACCAAACTGTTCTCCCTCAAAGATTTCTTTTTAGCTATTTACATTTTAAGCCTGAGTTATCTTCTATCTCTTGAGCTGCTTGTTTCTGATTTATGCATTTCTTCATCTCCAACAGCCCTCTCTCTGCTGCAGTAACTCAGCGACAAATGCTGCCTGCTTGAGTCTAAAAGACTCTCTGCTTCAGAGAACCTCTCTTGATCCTAATATTCATCAGCAAACCATTTCTGTTTCTCCTGCCCCACTCTATTTATTTATATTGACAATGAAGACATCTGTACTACTTAAAATCACCCAGGTTAGGAGTCATCCTGCTCCTTGAAATTTCCTTGAAATATTATGCTAAGCCTCATCCTAGCAACTACAAGAGGTCCGTGGGAAGGATTATCAGTTCCGTGCTGCTATTGCACTGTCCCATGATTTCATCCCTCCCACCTCCAGGTACAGTCCAACAGCAGCAAGGAATGAGACTAAACCTGCTAATGCTGAGTTAGAGGTGATAGAGTTAGTTTTTCTGTAGCTTCCAGCTCCCTAAACATTTCAGGTTAATATCTTCAGGATCAAAACTAGATGTGAAATATACAAACAGTTGTAAGTTTTATACACACACACATATATATAAGGGCATACACACACACATATGTATTTAACTTGTTAGACATTCATAATGCTAATTAAATGTCATATTAGTTTTCTGAAATAACAAATGAGTATGACAGTTATCAGTCTAAACACTCTCTAAAGAACAGATAAAACCAAAAATTATTCACCTCTCAATGCTTTTCAGAGTCTAAAGAGGAAATATAAAATATGCATGCCATTTTCTGCTGTTATTTGAATGATCTTATGCCTTTAGGCTCGCAGAAGTGTCACCCAAACACGCGTGATGCAAAGTCTATAAAGGAATGCCACTTTGCTTAAAAGGATTTACAGATTAAATGAAGTGGAAATTGAGACAATGAGAATGGAAGGTCCTTCCCTTCCCAAGGTTACCCTAGTTGCCAGTGGCATGAGGGCAACCTGGGTTTGCAAAGTTTGGTCCTACTCTGCTTCTTCCAGACCAAGGAGGCTCCTGAGTATGGTCCCAAGGGCCATTGACATGGCTGAGGAGTCCATGTCAGGCATATTCTCTTCTGAATTCATAAGAACCAGCCTCCAGGCAGGTTTCTTGGCTCTGAGTGATGACAGAACGATATCCTATTTAAAGCTGTTCCCTCTCTGCATTTATTAGGGGAAAGAGATGGGGCATGAAAGAGTTCTTCAAGCTATCACTTGCGATGTTAACTCGTGGCATATTTCATTACATACAGCTTTCTAAAGAACTAGAAATGCACATGAAATACTGGGCGATTGTTCATTTTTACACAAGCTGTTAATGCTCTCTTGCAGTCTATCTCTTTCTAAAGGTCAGGAGAGAGATCATGAGCAAACTTAGAAATATGTAAACATCTGAAAAGTGAGAGAGGGAACAATAATATTGTCATGAGGGAAAAAAAAAGACAAAATAATAAAAGGCTAAAACTGTATAATAAAAGGTGACTTATTTAGAACCCTCCAAACTATTCATTCACAAACAAACAAACAAAGTGTTCTTTACAAATCTTATTTTAATTAATGGCCTGCAGAACATTCCAGAGATTGAGGGTTCTGCAACTTCCAAGGCTGTAGTCTTGTTCTTCACTGTGAGAGGCACACTGTTAGGAATTTTTGATTTGAATAACGAGTGACTATGCCAGTTTTCTCCCTGTTTTCTCCCTGTATGTGCATAAAGTGTGTAGACAGCTATGTTTTACAAGATGTGTACTGCACCATCATGATTACATAGCCTTTTTTTTTTTTTTTGGAAGTTCATTTGCAATTGCCTCACTCGTTAGAACAAAACAGAACAAAACAGAAGGCAGCAGGAAACAAAACAATGTGTAAACACAATGTACCCAGAATTAATTAAGTATTTAGTCATAGGAGAAATAATAGAGAAAAATTAAAAGGGATACTCAAGAGGAAAAAGCATATGACTTTGCTAGACATTTAAAAAGAGATGAGAAAAATGACATAAGGCACTATTCTATTATTATACTAGAATTTTTCTTAGAGTAAGGCTTGGGGAACCAACCATGCCTGAAGCCGCATCCTATTAATGCTGCAGGAAAAAAGCAATCAAAGATTATATCCCAAGTAATTCAAACCCTTGCAAATGAATCTGACTAAAGGATAGTCTTTTGATCCAGTGGGATCCACAGAACATCACCACCAGCAGAAAACCTTCTTTAGAAAGCAAAAATAAACAAAGGAACCTAGAATTGTTTTTAAAGTACAACAATGAAATCATAATTATAAAAAAAAAAAAACCTGTTCCATAAGGCATAGCCAGATTAAGGGTTTTGAGAATAGATATACTAGCAGGACTTGGAGCTGTTAGAAAAAAAAAAATCAAAAAATAAGAGTGGTGTAGTAAACAAAAGCAGTGCCACAAGCTGCATAACAAAAAGGTTGGAGAAGAAGTACAGAGAGTAAAGCAACTTGCTAAAGACAAAGCTAAGAAAAGATTGTAGGGTTGGGATTTATCTTACCAATTTATGACTACACTTGGGTTATTGTTTCAAATTTGTCTTGTAGTTCTTCAAACGCAAAGAACAGATTTTAAAACATCTACTTTAGTGATATGAGATAATTACAGTGTAGAATTGCTAATTTTTCCCTGTAGGCTGTAAAGAGGTGATAGCTGAGATGTACAAATCCATAGCTGATGTGCTAAATCTCATTCGATATCTTCTGAATCTTGGGCTGCTGTTATCTCAGATGACTAAGCTGGCTTTCAAAATTATCTGGAGCAAAAAGAACACCACTCTAGCACCAGAATTTTCCTGCAAAACACCTGTAAAGAGACTTTTACATACATGCTTTACAACTTCACATTCTCTTTGCTTTTCTTTTGGAAAAGTGTTGTGGATAGTGAATACGAGGATCCTTGACTTGTGGATGTGACAGCTATAACCCAGAAAACAAAGACTCATCATTTGGTCAGAAAGCAACAACAACAAAATTCCTATGGAGAAGGGAGGCATGAAATGAACAGATAGAAAAAGAAATGATCAATAACTCTTTGAGTTGCAGTCACTTCCTGGAAACCATTGGGGGAAAATAGAAGGTAGATTAGCAACACAATCCTGCTTCTGGAAGAACTGTGGAAAGCAAAATGCATTGCCTACAATATTTCAAAAACAAGATATTTGGTTATTTAGTACATGCCTTTAGGGAAGGCATGTGCTTTATAACTGTATGTTTTCTCAGATGACTACAATAGAAATAAAATATTCAGAAGGAAGCGTGTTCATAAGCAAAACATGATTTTGCTGTTCAGCAGACAGTTGCCATTCAGACAAACATTGGTCCTGACTTCAATTGAAAGGATTTGTCGCTGAGCAGGTCCTGAGAAAGAGCTCATCTTAGCATGTTGTGAAAGGACTTTAAAACAGCACTGAGATTTTCAAAGACTAAGTTCAATTCAAATGCCTTTGCACTCTGTGTTTGTGACATGAGTTAATTTAAGTCAGGGAGCAGAGTTGTGGAAGAGTGGAAGAGTTGAGAAGGAATTGTATATTAAAGTTTTGACTGATGCGTGGCAAGCTCTCTATTAATATGGTGTATGAGAAGCGTATGTACACATCAGCTGAACGTGTTATGATTGCTTTGAGTTAAATGAACAAATGAAGCTAGTGTGCATCAGTACCTATTAAGATTACTTCTAGGCTGTTCTACAAGGCTGACACATTCAAGTGTGCATGTTGACAGGAATACAATAGGAAGATAAAACAAAGACAAAAAAAAGCCATCTGTTACACCCATTTTGTAAGTAAACAAACAGAATTTAAAACATGTACCTAATAATTCAGTGACAAGGTGGGTGGAAAATGTAGGGCTACCACTGTAAGGATCTGTATCAGAGCTAAAGTCCTATGTCCTCTTCATTCTGTGTATAAAAAAACTATATACTCATGTAAACTGATGACCTAGTTATCTAGTTGAGAACAAAGCAAGTACACAGTTCCCCATTTTTATTCAGATGAATGTCATCTCTTTATATGTATTCTGTTAGGAATAATATACTGAGTGCAATTTTCTAACTTGTAAAGTATACAAAAGCTTTATTTCTCCACCCTACAAGTCCTTCCTTTGGATACAGGTGAGCTCTGTCTCTAGGAGCTGGTACTGTGACACTGCAGAAAATATTGAAAGGCAATGGACAGCACAAGCTGACTAATCAATTTAACAGCAGAACTGAGCCCAGACATCCTGAATGGTCAGTGCAAACCAAACAAACGGTTTGGGTATGCTTATGGGTGCTGTTGTCTTACAGGTCCATGTATGCAGTAAGCAATTCTAGTCAGTGTTAATATGCTCAACAACATATACTCCTTCTGGAAACTAAACCCCTCTAGAATCTTTTCCTCTCCTCAGCGTTGGTGAGCACAGCTCTGAGATGTTCATCTCAAATATGACATCCAGTAACATGCAGATGGTAACTATCATTTAGAATCACATAATCACTAAGGTTGGAGAAGGCCTTCTAGATCACTGAGTCCAACCATAAGACCCTCAACATAATACCTGTAAAATCATGTCTCTGAGTGCCTCATCTACACGGTTCTTGAACACCAACAAGGACGGTCATTACACTACATCAATGGGCAGCCTATTCCAAGGTTTCACCATTCTTTCCATGCAGAAATTTTTCCTAAATTCTAACCTGAACCTCCCCTGGCACAATTTGGGGTCATTTCCTTTTGTCCTGTCAGTACTTTTTCTACAGAAGAGATAGACCCCGTGCATCTCTACAACCACCTTTCAGGTAGTTGTAGAGAGTAATAAGGTCTCCCTCAAGCCTCCTCTTCCCCATACTAAATAATCCTAGCTCCCTCAGCTGCTCCTCATAAGGTCTGGGCTACAGCTAAGTGCCCTCCTTTGATCATGTTCCAGCACCTCAATGTCCTTCTTGTAGTGAGAGGTGCAAAACTGAACAGAGTATTTGACGTGCCGTCTCACTAGCGCTGAGTAGAGAATGATCACTTCCCGAGTCTTGCAGGCTACACTGTTCCTGATACAAACCAGGATGCTGTTGCTGGCCTTCTTGGCCGCCTGGGCTCATTGCTGGCTCATGTTCAGCCGGCGTTGACCAACACTCTCAGATCCTGTTCTGCCACACAGCTCTCCAGCCACTCTGCCCCAAACCTGTAGCGCTGCGTGGCATTTTTGTGACTGAAGTGCAGGACCCAGCAATTGGCCGAATTGAACCTCATACAGCTAGTTGGTCTCCACTGATTCAAAGGGTTCACTTCTCTTGCTGAAGCTTCTCGTGCTCTTTACTCACAATACGAAACAAAACAAAATCTCTGAAATAAAATCTTACTAACTATTCTTGACTACTCCATAAATAGATTTATGTTGATTGGCCTCTTCCTGATTTTAATCAGATTCCTTCTCCTCCCCCGCACCATGTACATAGTTAATTGCCATCTCCCTCAAATTGATTCTCTTGCTGCAGACAGGAAGAGGTTGTCATCATCAATACCCTGAAACAAATGAAAGGGCTTAAAGAGGAAACTTCACAAATCTTAAAAAGATTTAAGAAGATGAAAGAATATTGACTTCCTCTGCAATAGTAGTTTTTTAACACCAGGTGGTACTCTCTGAAGGTAAAAATTGTAGATCTAACTCACCACATGACTTAGATTTTTGTCTCTCTGTTTTGTAGAAACATTAATGGAATGATTGCCTAGGTACAGCTTCTTCTCTTAGAATAAAAGAGTATTGGAAGAAAGAAAAGTCTTCTTACTTTTTAATGTTTTGTAAGTAGTTCAGACTATTAATATCTAATTAAGTAATTTACTTGATTAAACTATATATTTTATGTAAATAATTTGAGCAGAGGTGAACAGAGCACTTCTGTGAGTGTTTTTTTTTTCAACTTTTTTTCAACTCCACCTTTAGTCATCTATGGATAAATGTGAAGAGGTGAACATCAACTGGTGATTCTTTTGCATTGGTTTCGTTCATCAGACTCTCCATTGAAGCAAATGAGAAGTTAATAGCAAGGCATGTAAGGCTAAAATTATGTTTGATGTGTCGTCCTTATAGATCATGTTTTTAAAAAGTTGCACATGCTGAGATTATTGAGTCTAAGATTCGGCAGTGAACACTGTGAATAGATTTTTAAATTTATCTACCACAAACGGGAGGAGTGAATTTCTAAATAGTGATAAAGTAATTACCAAAAAAACCCCAGTTGTAAGTGGTAGCACTCACAATTCTATGGGGCTGTTACTCTAATTACCATTAAGATTGCTCATGAGTAAATAACTGATATTATTAGATGGAATAAAGTAACTAAATTACTGTTTCTACTGTTTTAGAAAGAGAAGGGGGAGAAGATTAAGCAATGGAAATGAAAGCAATTCAGGGGTTTCGTAAACAAGAAAAACACTCATTAGAGTTATTAAATGCTCAACTGAAACTTTGCTGAGTTGCACATATTGTTTTCATGTTCTGAACTGCAAAGTAAAAGGATGATACTGATCTCATTGGAATAAAACAAAAATTAATGCATGGAATAAGATTTAGAGAAATTTGCTTCAATGGCACCTACAGTCCTTTTCATTTTCCTCCAACTAAGTTGCTGAGTGAGCAAAATAAATATTGATGTGGAACAATTTACTGCTAAACATAAAATACAGTGAAAAATTATGTCATATCCACAGCACCAGTCATTAAGCAAGACTCTTTCTGGTGTCTTAACCACTTTTGGGTTGTACTTGGAATTATAGTATTGCTGCATATTATCTGCCAAAATTTCTGCTGACAACTGTAGTCCATGCATTAAAGAGTTTGCCCATGTAAAACACCTTCACATAAGGTCTTTATTCACACCATATGATTAAATTATCAACTTTTTTAAGATCATGTTTTTCATCCGCCTACAAATTTCTCTGTTTTCAGCCTAAGACTGATAAATCTACACACGCAGTTCTCTAAGAGGACATTTTTTTGAGGCAAAGAGTATTAGTGATACATTAGCACTGAGAGACAAGTTGGTGTACTTAACTTCTCTGCAACAATCAGTCATTCCATACCTTACAATAACATGGTAATGGCATAATACTGCTGAAAAAATTGAGCTGCACAGAAGAAGAGATATTTTTCCTGTCTTTTGTTCATTTTTTGATCAAAGACATACTGCAGCTCACTTGTGGACAGCCTGTCATTACTCTTAATCTGCTCTTTCGTTTGTATTTCTAATATATTGATGGAAATACTTTGAACAACATGTAACTTTTCCATGTGTACTTCACCATATATTTATTTGTAAAATACAGAAATGGAGGAGAAGAAAATGGAGTCTGGGGCCTATTGACTTTTAGCAGCAATTCCTAATTGTAGTATTGATTTAACTTTAAAAAAATTCTCATCTACTTCAAAACTAGAGTTGACAGTGTAAAACATTCTTCCAGCAAATACTAGAAAGTAATGGAAAGGAAAACTTCACATTCTCTCATTCTTTTTCTCATGGTAGTACTTAATAAGCACTTGGTTTATGTTACAATCAGTTACTTAAAGAACTTTCTTCAGAGCTGCAAGAATGAAGAAGCTGGTGCTTTTTAACAATTCAGTAATTAAGCAAGCATTATAATACATGTCAACAATCACAGTAGGCTTCAGTGGAGAGACTTATTACAGAAGATATTGTAAAAACACTAGGGTGGCCATTGTAGATTAGCAGTATTGGCATTAGCAAATGGACAGTGTGGGCTTAGGTAAGAAAACATAGTTTGTTAATTAGAGTAATGATAATGTTCCCAGCTCCCCGTGGTAGCTAATTATAGGTGTCAGATAATGCTGATGCATTTAAGGATCTTTTGCTGTTTTCTATTACAACCCACATTTCACTGAGTTTACAGCTGCACTGTATAAAAAAATTAAAAAGAGAGAACAGGTCTTTAAAATAACCAGATCTATACAACCCAGATGCAGAATTTAATTAAAAAATATAAACAGTAGTAAAAATATACATAACAGCTCCCCAAAGGTCCATGAATGTCTAAAACTAAGTTGTTTTGGAACATAGGATAACAAATCTTTGAAAGAGAGGAAATCAGACTGGGAGAGTTTAATATTCAAGATAGAACATTTTCCCTCTTCTCATTGCACTGATAACACAACAGCTGTGGTTAGAAGGGGTCTCTGGAGATCATTTGTTTCAAACCTCAAGCACCTACAACAGTTATTCAGAACTATGTCCAGTTCAGATATTGAATGGCTCCAACAACAGGGACTCCACAGCTTCTCTGGGAAAACTATGCCAGTGTTCAAACTTCTTCACAGTAAAGAAACACAGGAATTGTTTATGTCTGTGATTTCTTCTCGTCAGGCCTGCTCTCGAGCCAGCAGATTTCTAGGGCTCAAAAAGTCTTCATAATTCCCTCTAGGACCCTAAAGAAAAAGTGCTTCATTTTAGTCCTTCTGAATCTGCTTCTCTCAGGAGTTTCCCTCCTCTGCTCATACTCTTGTTATCATATTTCCCCAAATTCTACTTCCTGGTGAAAAGAACTTCTTAACAGAACATGCCAGACTGTTTGCAGTAAATATCAAACGAACAAAAACTTTTCAGGATGAAAATTCACGAGACTCTCTTGATACTTCTGACTTTGCATGATGAACACTTGGATAATTTGTGATATTGAAGTATAATACTTATCATTTAATCACCTTCGTGGCTTCTGAAGTAGATACTTTGAAACTTGAACTTGATATTGTGAAAAAAGTGAATTGTCATTATTTATAAGAGTATTTTTGTGTAAATGGAGTTGCATCAAGACATTCCTCTGTTGATAGTATATAAGAAACAATTGAGAGTGGATCGATTTCTAAGACAAGATAGCATATGATTGTGTGAGCAAATGAAAAAGATAACTTATGCATGTATGAGCACCAAGATCCCTTGGCACAACAGACAATAGTATTCCACAGAAGCTCTTATTGTCTGATTAATCAATGATGTACATGGTGAAGAGTTTCTAAGTCCTCACTGACATGATAGACTTCAGTAGCTTCAAAAGAGTCTATCTGGTCAACAATTCTTGTTTTTGTATATTTGCATAGTAAAGATTTAACATTTCCTTGGAAACACTACAGTCTATTAGGTCAACCGTCATATAATACATTCACATGGGATTCATCTTACTTCAAACTTGCCTGAATTCTTTTTTTTTTTTTTTTGCAAATATATGAATAGGCTTATGCATTCATTTATTTTTAATTTTTCCTGAACCAGTATACAAGAAAAAGAAGATAAAAAACTAACTCATCAGAAAATGTGAACTTGCTTCCCACTTTTGTTATAAAAATTGTTGGTTTTGGATATGTGAGTACTAGGACTGTTTGTGGGGAAGAGGATAACCACCAAATAACACTTTAGAAGTTAATTGAAAAGAGTTAGATTAATTGTGGATGAACAGGAGTAAAAAAAATATATTCAAGCCTTAACTCCATGGAATAGTATATTAGATGTCCAAGGAGTAGGAGAAAAGAACTCTTTGGCAGGGGCAATGAAAAATGGCTAGAGGAACATAACTAAATCAAAATAATTGGTAGTTTGTAGCTTGCACGGAGAAATTCTGAGAACCACAAACCACTGCAGCAGAAAGAAGGGATATTGTGCTCTCAGTTGATATATGAACATGCTTACTTTTTTTGAACTGCAAAATTCACAGACACCAAGCCTTTAGACTAGTTAGGTTAGTTAGACTAGACTGACAATAATTGCCTCAGCTTCTGTCTAGCACCAGCTTTTATAGGTGCGGCTCCAGAGGCCACAGAGCAGTCTTTGTGGTTTGGAGAAGCTCTAATACTGGCTGGTAGCAGTCCCTTTATCAAGATCCATGCTAAGGATGATGCACAAAATTCTGTGCAGATCCCAGTCCTGCCCCTATGTGACAAACATTTCTCTCTCAGAGAAGAGGTGTCTACTGATTTTGCATTATATTGTTAAATTAAACCCAGTGAAAATTAGTCATTAG
This sequence comes from Eudromia elegans, assembly GCA_003342815.1. Taxonomy (NCBI): domain Eukaryota; kingdom Metazoa; phylum Chordata; class Aves; order Tinamiformes; family Tinamidae; genus Eudromia; species Eudromia elegans. Next base: position 484,797 of record PTEX01000297.1, on the reverse strand, counting down.
TTAAGTATAAAGCCACACTCATTAAATAAACTAAGAAAAGGAAAATATGATTTTAAGAGCCTTGACTAAATACCTAACACTTGAAAATTTTTATTGGATTCCAATTTAAACAAAATTTAAAACGCTGTTAAGGTTCTCCAGAGGCTACTAACTCTCTACTGGTATATCCAATGTGGGTTTTTTTTTTGTTTTTGTTTTTGTTTTTTCCCTGAGTAATTTTTAAAGAGATACTCACCTGCATCATCTCACAATACATAAAAGAGCTGCTTTATCAAGTTCATTGGAGACTTGGGTGGGAAAGAGGAGTTGTCCTGAAGAATTCTTTGCCAGAAAAATGTAAGACTTACAAGAAAGATCTAGAAAAATAAGTGGAAGAATAAAGACAAAAATAAAATTCAGTCGAGGATCTGCAAAATTAAGACGTCAAGGCCTTCCAAAAGTAACTGTTATGTAACAAAAAAATACTGGAAAAAAGTTTAGTTGCACAAAGCAACTGCTTGAAGATATAGTTAGTAAGTATGAAGCAGATTCTCCTGTTGGAAAAGGGCATAAACTGTCCTAGGTTAAAGACCATATTTTCAGACTCCTTGAATGAAAGGGAATAGAAAGTGCACTTCTAAAGTGCATGAGTGCATGATGAAAATAATTTTCTATCTTTCTATTTTTTTTACATGAAAATAGCAGCTGATTTTGTTAAAAATCCATAAGATAAATAACAGCAGCCTGTTACTGTTTTTCTATATGTTGTTTAATTCTAATGCTTTTATATTTGTATACTTTATGCACAGTAACTATTATTAAAAGTATTTTCCTCAAAATAATTTATATAAGAAAATATCTTAGATATAAAGATATAGTAAGCCTTGATGTTCTTTGAGTAAATAATTCTGTTTTTCTGGATCTGAGCAGTAGAAGCTGTTTCAACATAACTGAAATTTTATGGATGAGAAGTCAGGTGCTTCAGGATATGAAAATCAGACACACAAGATATTTTTCACACTAGTCACTGATGGTGGGAGTGGTGGGGATAGGAGCAGTAGGGCTTCATGTAGACAGCTGGATAGTGCCTTTCAGTTATGTTTCATGTTATATGGGGGGCTTCAGAGGGAACTTCTTGAAAACTTCCAGATTTGAGAATAGTATTTAGGTTAAAAACAAGCAAGCAAACAAACAAACAAACAAACAAACAAAAAACCCTTAATGCTTTATATTGGTTGTATACCTAATACACCAATATACTGGTTGTATACCTATGTACTGCTGGGAGGACACATCCCATGTTATGTCCTGAGTCAGCAAACTTGTCTTGAATTTTGTCCAATAGCCTGAAGTCAGATTCTCAGTTATGAAGGCAGATGAACCCCTCTGGCATTTTCTTGGTAATGAGATCTGATTTTGCACTTTCATATCTGAAGGTTTCCTCCTCTACAATGCTAACAAAGGGTAAGTGACAGAGAAGGAGCAATGTGTGGAATACATGAAAATTGCATGGGAAATACTGCAATGAAAGGGGAGCAGAGATGACTTTTATTTTATGCAGCTGCTGAGTTATTCAAGGACATAACCTTCTGGCTGCACTGTCATCAGATACCTTTAAAAGATCCCCAGGGCGAATGACAGAGTGGGTCAGGAATGACCCAGTTCAATTCCCTTTTTATTGTTTTTCATTGTAATCTTATTATCTGGTGCTACCATGTGTCAAAGTGACATTGTTTGACAACTGCATCAAATTCACAGGAGCACAGGAGTGTGTAAGGAAAGATATGTGCTTCATTCAATTCTTTCAACTTGCCTTGGAGATTGCTTGGACTCTTTTTTATTTTTTATATTTTTTAAAACCTTTCTACCAGTGCAAATAGCTAATAGCTTGAGCTGCTCACATTTTCACATATGACTTGTCATGTAACTGGGCAAATGGCAGGGTCATAACCTAAAATTAAGACTTAGATCAAGAATTCAATGCCTTTGTGCTTTGACATTAGTGAAATAAATTAAAATTATATTTTAATTTTTTTATTAATTTATTTTTAATTTTATTTTTATCTTGTATCTAATAAGTTCAATGTCAATGAATATGGAATCTATCGGAAAACTTGGAATATAAATTGTTGACTGATTAAAGGCATCTTTGAAAGGAATGATTACTTTCTAGAAGGTTACAGCATTTTTCCATATTTGCATGACTGCAAAGTAATTTACGAAATCTTTTTACATGACAGGACTTCATTTGAGGCTCTTTGTACCTCATGATCAGATACATATTTTCCTTCATTGCGAGATGGAGATCTCATACATTTGAAAGAATAAGCTTAAAGGAGAGATGTTTTTAAGAAGACTGTCAGAAGCTGCTGTTAGGCACAGGCACAGAAATCCAATACAGAATGTAAATTATTTACTTACAGCCATGTAATGAGGATCATTCTGGGAGAGGCACCCAACACACAGCAAGGTGCTGTGAGAGGAATCAACAACATTTCCCTTAATAGACTATCTCTTGATTTATGCCCCAGCGTGGTGCTGTGGCTACTTACTGCTGGAGGTGATGTTGCCTTTCCGATGAGATGGAAAATGAGGTCCTAACTACATGTGGTCACTAATGATTCCATACCAGCCTCTGCAAGAGCAGGAGATAACCCAGGTGTCCTGGCAGAGCTCCAGCTCAGATAATTACATTTTGCTGATATGAATTTCTCCTGCAGTTTCAATTAGATGGGATATTCTTAACTTGCTGTGCTAACCTGTGGTAGTATAAGTTACTGCTTGTGGTAAAGTTATTGGCATTTTGGGAAGAATCTTTACATTTAAGATAAAATGTCTTAGCATTAGAACAGTCCAGGTTTCACTGCTATAAATAGCATATTTTCATTTACGTTTTGAAGGATGGACAAGGAAAGAAAATGGGTCACCCATGCAGAATGTAAAGGAGAAAATTCCAGTAAATGAGGTAGATTAATATTTCTTTTCCAGAAAGAAATGCTGCCAGAAAGTATAAAGTAGAATGTGGATCAGTGTGGGAAAAAAAAAAAAAGGCTTAAATAGGACCCTCAAGTCCCCATCTGTAATTATGAATTGCAATTCTAAGTCAAATCATTTGAATCCTAGGCAGACAATTTGACAATGCTATGGCAAAAATAAATAAATAATTTGATAGTGGTTTCTTTTGCAAAAACTGCAAGAAATGCTGAACTGTTTCCTAATTTTGTCAAATTCTAATCAACATATTTGAATAGTGCTGTGGCATTTACTTCAAGTTTATGGAGAAAGGCAAGATCTGTGTTTGTGTATGCAACTACTTAGCTGTCCCTGAAATTGGTATCTTCAGTTGGCAAAGCCAGAAAAGAATGGATATGTCAAAGAAAAAGTCAAGCTACGTAGAAAAAAATAATCCTGAAGACTTAATGCCACAGCATTGCCAAGGGAGAGCAAAAGACATCAACAGTAAATTAGATTGAGAAGTAGCTTGTAGTGTGACACAACAGAAAACATTATTGAGAGCTGCATATACAGAGGTGTCATGTCCTTAATCAGGTTGGGGATAATTTCTCTGGGTAGTACTTTACCTGTAAAATACACTGCTTTTGACAATAACAGGAAAAAAAAAAAAAAAAAAAAGGAAAAAAATGATCAAAATAGCAGCTGTTCATAGAAGGGGCTGGAAAGAATTCATGAGTAAGGGATGGGAATGACTGAATAATGAGGAACAATTAAAAGACTAATTTATGGGTAACATTTAATTTTGATGATGGAGGTCAATGAGACTTTGATCTTTGACCGTGAAGGAAGATAAATCTCTTTTCAGAGGAATGGTGTTTACCAATTTTTTTTTCACCATTGCATTACCAAACAATATCTTGGCATTTATGATAGCTAAGCAAAAAAAAAAAAAAAAAAATTCTGCATGAGGGTTTTAATCATGACAAATAAAAAGAAAAGACTACTGCTCAAAGGAAAACCTTCCCAGTGGTATTTCCTAAGATAAGTGGTGGAAACTCAGTTGGTTAAGATGTGGTAAAATTACAGTAACCATGCCACTGAGAATTAGTAATGAAGATGAAACCTGCAATGACTAGATGGTCAAACATGTGTAGATCTTCCCCATGAATATTTTATATGATTTTATGTGTATAATTCAGTTTCAAAGCTTTTTACTGCTGTATTATTGTTAGGTTTGTGTTTTCTAAAGCACTTGGAAGAAGGTGGGCATTGCCATGCACCTCTTACTATGAATCAATGAAATATTAACAATCCACAGTAATCTTAGCAAGATGATTTTTCTTAAAAATGTACTTTCACATTCCTAGAAAAAAATGTAGGGTTCCTAGCTTTTATATTCTTCCATTCGCATAAGACCTATCCCATCTAGCTTTAGATGTTTATAGTCTAGGTACTCTATCTGAACACATACCCTTGGTTTTCCTTATGGTCAGTGAAGAGGAGGCACATTCAGAGCATAATTCAACTGATATGCTGCAGAAATTTATTAGATTGAGATGCTCAGGTCACTTAGTTCTTAGTACTAATTATTGGTTTCAGTTACCTAGCTTGTATGTATGCATGCATATCTCAGGTGAAATGAGATGTAATCCATCCTTTACAGCCCAAAAAATCAGCTTGGATACATCATATGGCTGTGTCTATGACATCTCCTTCTTTGGAGTTATTCAGGTGCAGAATGGAAAAGGTGATTTCCACCTTGTCCTAACTAGACTAGCTTGTGCAGCAGCTTGGACTATTTCATTTTTTCTGTTTTTTAATGCCTCTACTTTCACCAAAAGCAAAACATGAGCCTGACTCTGCTTGCAGAGTAGGCAAATACTGTTAATTTCCTCTAAGAGATATTTGACTGTCTCTGCATTCATACAGATTTATTCATTTCATATTCTATTACCTAACCAACATATTGTCACATAAGGAGTCCTTAAGATCCTTTTATTCACATGTTCAGAACTAAGGACCATTTAAGACACTTTGTAGAACCACTTCCTCACTTTGGTAAACTGCTGAGCGTATTATCAAGTCGATTTGTTGACAAAATTGGAAAGGGATATCTGACTGATAAGGAGGAGAAAGACGGGCTTCAAATAGCATCAAGATCAAAAGGTGTATTTCAGAGAAATAAATCCAAGTTCCTATTCAAAATGTTGTTAAACAAATATGCTCTGTTCAATAGACCCTGAACTAATCTTGGGTGCTTCATAGAGTTATTCTGTTTATGAGCACAAATAAATCATACATTGCTGAAAAAGCAGTCGTTTACTTTTGGATAATATAGAAAACAAACCACTTGAGGGATTCTCAGCTTTATGAAGAAGTCAAACCAAAAGGGCTACATGTTTACAATACTGGTTATATTAATTTTATCTCCTCCAACACTCATTTCAGTTTCTTTCTCCCACATGCTTTACTGCCAAAAATTGGTTCACTGGAGGTGACATACCAGCAATTCAATTTTACCTTCTTAAAAGGTTTTGAGATTTCTTCAGCTTAAAAAAAATTATACAAGCCAGTGCTTGTAAGATTATTGTATTCAAAATAAAGGAATGGAAATAAAATACATATAATATATATTTTTGTCATTTACTACCACTTACAAAGAAACTCATTTTTCCTATGGCCACAAATAGTAAAATTATTAATATATGTGTATTACACCATAATTTTATCAGAACAGCATATCATGCAATGTAATTTCATGTGCTAAGCTCACTGTATTGACTGTCATAGACATCTTTTAAAAAAATTTTTACTGGCCTCACTGGCTGCATCAAACTAATAGAGTTTAGTTTTCAAGATTCAGTACAGATTTTATGTCATATCTGTCATTCATAAGAGATTGTAGTTCATGGACCTCTCAGTATAGGCAGGAGATAAAATCTCTCCTGTTTTTAAGGCATTTAATTTTTTTTCTGTTATGCTTGGAAAGAGACCTAAGAAAAACAGATACCAGGAAAAAAAAAAAAGGCTTTTCTGGAAGACAATTCATGTCAATATACCTTGTTTCTTTCCTTTTCATACCGTTTTCCCTTTTTATCTTTTTTCTTTCTTTCTTTTTTTTTTTTTTTTTCCTTATTTCCTCAGATAGCATAGAGTTTTTAGGTCAAGTTTAAATATCTAACTACTAAATGTTTACAGTCAGGTAAGAAAGATGAGAGAAAGATTACAGCACTGTGTTCTTTTTAGATATGATGCTTTCCAGGAAGGCTGTGATCCATGTCATTGTTTTCAGTCACCTGGCAGATCCTTTAGCACAAGTTTACTGTTGTCCTCAAAGATCTCAGAGGAAATTCATAGTTTTCTGTCTGTTGATAGAGGACAGTTATTTTTCCCTTTCTTTTTCGAAGAATAGTCTTCAAAAGAGTCTTCAAAGCTTCAGTAGCATGTATAATTCCATTAAAGATATATTAAAAGGATTTCTTTTTTTAGTTCAAGTTGAATTGAATTGAAACACATCTCTCTCTATATATAAACACATATATATATATATTTTATACTGAACCTGTTAGAACAGAGCCCTGATTTCATCCAGTTTTCCTACAAAACCATCTCAGACCTCCATTATAACAAGATTTACACCTTTAACTGAAGATCCACACCCAGTTACACTATATATTATTATTCAGGACAGGAAACAAAGAGGTCATTGCATTTCCTGAGATCTTTTATTTAAAAAAAAAAAAAAAAAAAAGACAAAAAAAAGAAATTTCTAATATGCAGAAATTGTGATTTGGAGAGCAGTTTTTTTGCATTATACAAAATTACAAGACTACTGCAGATAAAGTAGCTAAGGTCATGTGAGTTTTATAATTTATGCTTTTAGTACATAAACCTGACTACTGCAGCTGCTGCCTATTTTTTCATTATACAGAAATGCAGGCTTTTCGTTTGACCAGTCATTTTTGTTGATTTTATTTTTCAGCTTTTGTGTGAACTAATGGTATGCTAATCAGGGCAATGATTTCAAAACATCATTTACTAATCCATTAAATGCTTATTCATATTAATAGAGCTAAGAAGCAGCATGTCATTATTTGTCATTAGAGTTAAAAGACATATTTACTTCTGTCCCTCCTTTAATTTAAAGTATTAAGGATTTCATGATATAATAAGCATTAAAGCTGTGATAACTAAGGATAGTCATTACTTTTTTCTTTTTTCTTTTTTTAAGGAAAACCAAACTTTTCTGTTTTCAAGTGAATGGCACATTTCACTGGTAAGAAAATGTAAATGTCTCGTACTGTTTGAGTCAAATTGATGATAATATCCAAAAGATAATACAGCTCCAAAAAGGACTTTTCTTGTAGTTCTTGCAGCCATTTGTGTTTTCCAAAATAAAATAAAATAAAATAAAATAAAATAAAATAAAATAAAATAAAATAAAATAAAATAAAATAAAATAAAATAAAATAAAATAAAACTATGATTAAATCTCTTTTGAAGTTATCGTTGTGGAACTGCTGGAACAGTTGTGGAACAGTTGGAACTGCTCAAAGAACCCTGAAGTTCTAACTGAAATCAATAGGAATCCTGCTATTAAATATTATGGCTTTGTTTCATATTTCAGGGTGACCATGTATCCAATCCTCTGTAATTTTAGTTAGGTTATACAGAGCACTTTTTAAAAAAAAACATGCACAGCAATTTTAGTTATGTCTTGAAAATTCAGCATAGACTTCCATATGACAATCAAAAACCACTGTAAGAACAACTGATGCAGAGAGGACAGACTTAATAAGATGATCTCTATTCTGTTCATATTTCTTTTTAGTTTGAATGAGCGTTTACATATTGTCTCTACGTAAGTAATAAGACATTAAAATCTTTTTCTTCCCTAGATTCTATGATTCTATGATTCTGCAACTATCTTTTCCATGTATCTGTGCTATAAAAATCAAATAATTACTACCCAGAAGATATTTATAGTTCATATGATCATTGGCCCCATTGTAAAATATTTTACTCAAATTCATTGGACTGAATTTTTATGATACCATATAACTAGCTGTTAAGGAACACACAACAGAATTGCACAACTACAGAAAATGCAGTCCTGTCATTCTAGATTTATAGATTAGTGGACTTGTGTGCCAAGGAAGCTTTTTTTTTTTTTTTTTTTTTCCTGATGTAATTGTGCAACAGATTTTCTCGTTTTTAATCAGCCTCTTTGCAGCGAGGCAAGTCATCCCCCTTGCAGATGACACCAAACTGGGTGAAGTGCCGGATACTACAGAGGGCCGTGCTGCCGTCCAGAGGGACCTGGATAGGTTGGAGAGTTATGCAGAAAGGAACCTCATGAGCTTCAACAAGGAAAAGTGCAGGGTCCTGCACCCGGGCAGGAATAACCCCAGGCACCAAGACAGATTAGGAAAGCAGCTCCACAGAGAGGGATGTGGGAATCCTGGTTGACACCAAGTTAACCATGAGTCAGCAATGTGCCCTTGTGGTCAAGAGGGCCCATGGGATCCTGACTGCATCAGGAGGAGCGTTGCCAGCAGGTCGAGGGAGGGGATCGAGGCAGATCGAGGGTGCAGTTCTGGGCTCCCCAGGGCAAGAGGGATGTGGAGCTTCTAGAAAGGGTCCAGAAGAGAGTAATAAAGATGATGAAGGGACTGAAGCATCTATCGTATGAAGAAAGACTAAGCAAGATGGGCCTATTTAGCTTGTTGAAGAGAAGACTAAGAGGAGATCTGATCAGTATGAATAAGTACCTGATAGAGAATGCAGGGGGGAGGGGGCCAAACTCTTCTCAGTCTCCTCTGGAGATCTCAGTAAAGTCTCCTCTGGAGATCTTCCAAACCTGTCTGGATGCCACCCTGTGTCCCGTGCTCTGGGTGTCCCTGCTGGAGTGGAGGGGTTGGACTAGATGATCTCCAGAAGTCCCTTCCAACATTAACCATTCGGTGATTAACCATTCTGTGATTGTTTTCCCTTTTCTATACATGTAGAACAGGGAAGTCATTTGGAGTTACGTCCACCTTTTATACAGTGCTATGAGCTTTCCAATGTATAAGATATTACTGCAATATTAGTCTTTCTCCTTCTCAGAGACAAAGAATCTATATTAACAACTACATACATAGCTAATTATACAGACAAAAGGACAATGTGAGTGGGTAGTTTACAATTCATTTGCTCTCACAGATTCAGTAAAGTATTTTTGACTAAATGATTCATGCTAAGATATCAAGGGAGGAAAAAAATGGAAGAAGGGGAGAAGCAAATAGTGCATTAAAGTGTCATAAAGAAATACATATAACAATCACAGTGCTAATTATCCATAGGATCACTGCAATTCTCTACAGGCTGATTTAGTTTGAGAGCAGTAAAATAGATGAGTTCTGGAATTGCATTTGATTTTCTCGTATTGCCAGTTGATCTGCAGAAATAAAATTATAATGTGTGCACATATCTATGTTATATTTTCCTGTTTGTTTTTCTATTCAAAGATATGCCAAGCTCTCAGGAGCTAATATGTGCAATTCTTAGGATTCTTGAGCAACCAGCTTAGTCACATGCTCATGTAATAATGATCCTTCTAGGCCACCATGTATCTGCTTAACTCTTTCAACAGTCTGAATAGGGTGTTAACCCTGAACAAATTATGAGAAAGGATTAAATCTGATCATGTTAAATTTCATCTGGGAAAATTTCATGGGCATTGAACTGCTGGGTGAAAATTTGTTAACTCATTTTAGCTTGATTGTGTAACTTCTTTCACGACTCAGTAAGTGTTTCCATTATAAAAGAGTAATTCTTCTTCCTCCCTTTGACCTGTTCTAGCATTACCAGGGTCAGAGAGTACATATACTCTGAAGATGATCTGGGCAATCCAAAGTTTAAAATATACATAACAAAAAAGGCAAAGAATGCTAGAAAGTGAGAGTCCTTTCTAAAGAGCTTCTTCCTGTACACAAATAAAGCATATTTTATGTGGGTTACTGAGAAAATTATTTAAACTAATCAAAGTTTGTTACTACAAGGGTATTCCTCCTGTTCCAGGCACCAAGTTTGATATTTTGTGTCTAAATTGGAGAACTACTCACAGATGCCATTACCCATGGCAGGAAGAGTGTTCAGACTGCAGAAAATAAATGTGCAAAACTACCTTGGAAACCCAAAAGGTTGATACCACTGGGCATTTTTTCTGTACTCTGATCTGATTAGAAAGAGCAGGATAAAAGCATCTCACTGATATATCATAAACATAGCTGCATCTTTTTTTGGTAAATGTCTAATACATTGAAGACAAAACATCAAAGAAATGTGCCGAAGAAAGTGCAATTATGAATAGTGTGCTGCAAAATAGGGCTATGATTGAGACTAGGGCTATGATTGAGAAGAATATAAGCACAGCAAATCTTAGCCAAGCAATATGCATTTCATTTGAGTAGAGTATATGGAAAGAAACATGAAGTAAATTTACCCCCAGAATGGAAAAATCTAAGATCCTATGTAGTCTTTTCTATGTGTCCACTGTGTCGAGTCTAGAAGTAAGGCATAGATTCCTAATGACTAAGCAAACCAAAGTGAATACTATCTGCCTTTTTTCCCCTTAGAGAAGAGGGTCACAGTGTGGTGAACACAATGCAGATCAACTGTTTATTGTCGGGTAAGTAATTGCTAAAACATTAAGATAATATTTTGCAGTGTTAGCAATGGAATAGCTGCTTCTAGTCTTATGACTAGCAAAAGTTGACCTGGTCTCACTTTGTGCTGACTACTTTTGTCTTAGTTGGAAAAAAAAATAGAGAAAATAAATAGTTTCTATCATTCATTTAAACTAAAGATTTCAAGGTTTGCCATGCAGGGATGCAGTACTATTAAACCCCTCTACACTCATCACTCTGGAGATGGATATTGGGCAAAGCAGAATATCAATGCCTGAGTTTTATCTGGAGAGACATAGCTCAGATAACAGATTCTTAAACATATTAGAAAAATAAATAAACCAATTCACCATTTCTGCAGTGTGAAAACATGCAAACACTCCACAATCAAGTTATCTTGTCTAAAAGAGCTGAATATGGAACTCTGTTGAACATTTTCCATCTTCTGTAAGAGAAGAGGCAGTCAAACCTCTGTGTCTCTGGAAGTAGTGTTGGTTTTAACTGAAGAGACTCCTTAGTTTAGTCCAGGGCCTTACCTTTGCACAAAGATACCTAATTCTTGCTGCATCTCAGAAAGACACTTCCAAGATTGCCTAAATCTCAGAGGTGTGAATGGGGAAGAGGGAGTACCTAGGAAAGGATCCAAAGAAACTAACATGCTACTTCAGGGAGGTATTCTGCACTTTTTTTTTTGGAGCTACTACATAGTACAAAAATGGCACTTTGGATATTATCTTTTCTTTAACATTCTTTCCTGAACTTGGTATAACTCCATGCAGCACTTGTGCTTCTGATTCTCTCCATTTAAACTGCAGAGGAACAGCATGCTTTACTAAGAGCGATCCTGTTTTGTTTGAGCAAAGCGCAAGTCTGTGTGTCAAAGGCACACAGACAGGGTGAAACTTGAGGTTTTTATAGTGTCTAAAAATGGCCTTTAATTATCATCCAAAGATAGGAGAAAATTTTGCCTACAATCCCATATGCTGTGTGTAAAGTTCTAATTTTAATTTTCATCAGCATTATCATGGGATCTTTTTTTTTGTGTGTGTGTGTGTAAACTGTTAACAAATGTAATTCATATGTATATCACTTGCTTTCTACAATATATTTTTATTGATTTTCCTATTTTAGCTGTGAGTTAATTTTCAGATTCTCCATAAGAGTAAGCAGGTTCAATGAAACACATTTGATCCTGTTATAAGCCTTCCTGCCACTTTTTTTTTCCAATTGAAAGACTGTGAATGTCTTCTGGGTCAGTATCATTTAAATAGAAGCATTGGGGGGTTATTTGGCTTCAGGAGAAACATTTTTCTGAAACTTGGCCTTTGCATTTGGGGACATAAGGATACATGTAGGACTGGGCTTAGAAGGTCCGTTTTATGTTTCAAGCAGTGTTATAGATCTGCAGGATGAAGAAAGACAAGTAGGTTTGCTTTGATTTACTTGGTTTTCCAGTAAGTAAAATGAGGTAACCTTGTGTCCCCTTAAAATGCTGCAAAGTACTGGTAAAATGTATGCATGAGAAATATAAAATATTTAAGCAAGGTGATGGACCGGCCTGTAGGTAGAAATCAGGGTCCCATTTGCCAGTTCTACCTGAGAAGCAGAAAGACGTGTGTAGTGAAAAGGGGATGTGTGTGTGAGAGAAAAAGAGAACAAGTGTTAGAGAAACAGGCATGATGAGCTCAAGCCTTAAATCTGGCTCATTCTGCCAGGCTTAAGGCACCAACTTTATTTCTTCTTCCTTGCGGTCCTCTGTTGGGCAAATAATTAAATCATACGCCTTTACATTAAGATTGGTTTTCTCACAGATTAAATCTTGCCTTGAGTGAAAACTTTATTGAGAGTCAATATGGTTGCCTGCTCAGTTACTCCTAAATTCAATAAGTCCCTTTCTGTCGATATATTCCTCTCCTGCTTTTTACTCCAGATAATTGCATACACTCCCTTAGGAATTGCCCTACTGGCTCCTCTGCAAGTCTGTGTTTGGATGCTCAGAATATCTAAGATGCACCTTTATGCATTTTAGAACTACCTTTGAAAAAACATCTTGGGGGATGAGGTGATATTAAATAATAGACATAAAACTAGATGTAGAAGTAGCCTGGTCTGTAACGCTAATCGCTTTACTACAGAGGATTTGCTCAGCAACTTTGTCCCTCAAAAACCATCCTGGAAAGCCTTAACTTAAGGAGTCCTTCTAACTGGATATGGACATATTTTCTAAATAAAACATAGAATGTCAGTCTAAATAACTCATTCTGGGGTTGAGAGGCATAGCATGTGTGATGAGTCATAACAAATAAGAGTTTTTGTATTGCAGCAGAAGTATTTGAAACTCAGCAGGTTTGATCTACACTGCTGTTGTGAGGAAGAAACCTTATGAGCCAGCAAGTGCAGTTCCCTGCTATCACATACCTCCACATCCTATATTTCCATTCATAAATGGAACTAATTTCATATTACAAGTAAAGAATTTCTTTCCTGTCTTTGCTGCTGACCAACTGGATCCTCACTCTTCCATTTTATGAACTGTATGTTGAAGTTGCTGCTTGCTCCAGGGAATGCAAAATATCACGTGTGATAAATTGTGTGACCTATATAACCCACCTGTCTGTTAACTAGTGTCTGCCAATCACAAGTTTGTTTGTTTTTATTTTTTCCTCCTACTCTGAATATGAGAGACACTCACATACACACAAACACCCTAAAAAAAAAATTTCTGTTCTGAATTTGGGAACATATCTGCAAATTCAGAAGGTTTCTGCTTTGCACAAGGGAATAATTGCATTGAGAAATTCTGTGGGTATTTTGTTTGTTTGTTCTTCAGTTTTGTCATTATTGGTGTAGAAAGTCATCACTTTCTCCTGACTGTCCCCACAAGGAGGAGAAGTTACATTGGAGAATACCATGCAATCCTTTGCAGCACATTTTATCTCAATGAAAGGTGTTATTTACCCAGGGTTAGCTCTAGGATGTTTAGAAAAATAATTTGTAGAGACATAGGACATTTTTTTTGGTTCTCTAATGCCAGCCTCCAGCTAGAAGAGGATCGTGCTATCCTGAATTAGAGCTGTGCCTCGCTCTAAGGTGGTTTCAAATTGTCTGTTTAAAGTTGAGATCAAATTTTGGACAGACCTAAAGGTCAGTAAAAGTTGCACTGGGAGCATGCGTTCAATTGGAAGCAGTTCTTCATGTGTTCAGAACCTGTTTTTCTAAATGAAGCTATTAGGTCATAGCACCCATCATAGTAGATCACAAAGCAGTGATATAACTGGCTTTGGAGACGGAGTTGTTCTATTATTGTGCTGATGTTAACAGCAAAAGGGTGCTGAGATAATTTTAAATGGAGAAATTTAGAAATGTATGGCTGTTGCTTTAAACTGAATTTGAATTCATCTTGAATCAGAGTTGAACAAGCTAAGAAAATCTCATCACTGGGTTATGTCAGTCTAGGTATGAATAATCTTTAATTGAAAACTAGGCGAATTATAATCACAAGGGAAAAACAGTTCCTTATATGACTCTTTTGACCTTTCTGAAAAGTTACTATGAGATCTTTATAATTTTGATCATTAATCTGACATCAATTGACTGTTACCTCTCTCCACTCCTATCTGCATTGAGTGTCATCTTGATAGACAAGTGTTTCTCTAACAATTCAGGTAGGCAATTATGCACTATAGCTGCAGTATAAAGGTTAACTTGAAGTGGCTATATGAAATATTTCTTTTTCATTCATCATCGCTATATAGAAATCTTGTCTATTTTATGCTAGTCTCCTAGCTATTTCATTAAAAAAAAAGATTCAGTGTGTACAAGGAGGTCCGTATTATGTGATAATAAAAAGACTGAAGGTAAATTCTGGCTTGCTCCTTTAATATATATAAGTATATTGAATATGAAAAAATGGCTTTTGAGGCTTGTATTTCACCATTTGTGAACATACAATATACATTAAACTTATCAGGGGCTTTTAATGAAACATTAACATGGCACTTACAGGATTGCAAGCTAAGGAAGAAATTACATCCTTTTGCAGCTTTTTTTTTCTGCAGCAGATCTCTTATCACACCTCATTCTGTAAATCTCTGCTTCAGGGCTTGAGCCCTCAATTTTGAATTTTGGTTTCAATATGCCAGGATGATTCCTGGGCAGAAAATGACAAGGAATGTAAGATTTGTAAGATTTGGGGCGAGGTGGAGGCATTTTATAGATTAGTGTGAGCCTCCAGCATATCTCCATGGGGCGCATGAGAGGAGAGAGGGAGTTTAAGTTACGGGGACAACTCTCCTTGTTCCACTGCAAGAGAAAATGGGGGGCTGAGTAAGAAAAACAGTGCCCTTGAGTTTCCCTGGAAAATGGAAAGAGATGAAAAATCTCTTCCCCTGCTTTCTGGTGATTGTGTTGTTTTCTTTCTCCACTCACTGGTCAGCTGGGCTTTGGGCCAAAGTATTTCTCGCCTGCAAGATGCTGTTATTTAGTGTGTTTTTAACATTGTCATGGCTCACTGCATGAAGAAGATAGTATTTTCAGCATTTTATGATCAAACTTTTCAGTTTCTGGAGTGCATCCAGTTGGAATGTGGAAAGGAGAAAGAGAGCTGAATAATTTATTAAGGCAATAGTGCTTGGTTAGATTTTAATCATTATTATTGAAGGAGAGATCAATAAATCTGTGCTCTTACCCAGGGTTTTGTTCTTTCCCTTAGGGAACCTGTCCTTCATTCAAAAACTATTGTGTCATACACTTTATGAGTTAAAATGGAGACATAATAAGAAATGACTTTTATTGCAATCTACCTATGAAATAATGCTGAAAGAGATCAATAGAACAATGAATAAAAAGTAAAGATCCATAAGGATGATTGATGTCAGCTCACTCCTGTCTTTTCTTCTGCTATATAACTTAGGCTGGGAGAATTGGTTCAGTGTGAAGGAGAATATTATCCCTAATCTTTCTGCTTACCATTCCTTTCCCACTCCAGCCTCCCCTCCTAAATTCTGTATAGATAAAATGAAAGTCTAACTGCAGTCTGTTTTATTGAGCTCTACTGGTCGAAGGAAGGAGCCCTCAGGATAAAAATTCTGATTTGAGTTGGAGATTTCAATATTTAGTTTCTTTGGTGTCTTCCAATGCAACTGCAAAGAAACTGTTTACATGGGAAGTATGCATACAAATGAATACAAATATAAGTTGATGTCAGGGTAGTGTTATTTGTGTAACTCTCTGCAACCATGTACAAGCAGACCAATGGCTGTTTCTTCTTCTCCCAATTTTCCCTTTTCTAAATAGGTAGTGATAGTAGCTGTGGTTTTCTACCGGTTTCTATTCATCTCGATCATGAAGGGTTTCCAGGTTGTCTTTATTCATTATTCTTGTCCCCTCGCAACATTCTTGTCAATAAAGGCAATTCTCCCCTGAGGGGAAAGCCTGTAGATCCTATCATAATATAAGATGTTCATAATGATTTTTAGATTTTTGGCATTGGAATGCTTCTGGGTTCAATGTACTTACATTTTTAAGGCCCTAACTCATCTTCCTTTGACCTGTTTTGTACTGATCTGATTTTTTTACTCTCTTCCCATGTCTCATTATAGAAGAACATCTGTTATCATAGAAATATCAAAATTTCCATCAGCAGATGATAAGATTGGCATCTTCTGAAGCAATATTCCTTTTTGCAGATTGAGGATTGGAAAAATGACATTGTAGGGAAGTTACCTGGAATCTCTGCCTTACTTCCAGGTGACAGTTCTTTTAATTCTCCTTCTCACTATAGGTGGATATCTTTGCTCTTGGATGATGAATTTTTCACCAAATTATTAAATGGCATGTTAAGATCCATTAAAAAGAAACAAGAGTGTAGAACCGCAGTAGGACAGATATGCTTGTTGATGCATTGCTGTCATAGTTTTTCAATAATTGCCCATATGTTCAGAAAGGTTTAGAATGTGCTTGTCAATCCCATGCTAATTGCAGGCTTTTGCAAAGCTCATTTTTCATTACTAGGATCATGCCATGTTTATGGGGTTTGATGAGTTGTTTGTTCTGGGTTGATGCACTGCAGTTTTGCTGGAAGTTTCACATTTGAATTGCAAATAGCCTAGGGAGGGTGTATTTTTTTTTTTAACCTAGCTTGCATTCAGGTAGCATAACAGGCAAAATCTTGACTGAAATAAACTTATCTCTGTATAAGCATAACTCTTTATCTGAAAATACTGGTAATTTACTCTTTCTGAAAGAAAGAAGCAAAATTCTCAGGCTTTTTGCAAGTTTTCTTATATGTAGAGAGATGTCCAATGGCTGTTGTCTGGCAGAACGTACCATTGCACGAGCTGCCATGGGTCTGAAAAAATATTTAGCTCTATACTTTCATGTAAAATTTCTGTGGATTTTCATTTTTTTTTTTTTTCCTGTGGAACATCTACTCACTGTAATGGTGCCAGAATTTTATGTCTATTAACCCACTTAAGCTGAAAACACAACTTTTTCACTGTGGTTTTTTTCTTTTTTTCTTTCCGTGAGAAACAACAACATCAGAAAAATGGCCATAGGTCAAGCACTCTCTGTCTTTGTGCTAAACTTCAAAAATTTATAAAATGAGCATAAATGAGTCACTCCAGTAATCCTTTCTTGCCCATTGACACCAATCTTTGCAGAGTAAGCTTGCCTATTCTTACATCTAGTATCTGAGATAATTAGATACCTACATCTCATTGAATATCAATAGTAGTCATGCATTTAGCTACCATTCCCTGGTTTTGAAGAAAGTCTTCCTTAACAGAGGTAATATATGCTGGAACATACTTATCCGAACCTTTCCAGTACTGTTAATACAAACAATAAATCTTTTGCATATTAAAGATATTTGGGTACAGATTCAAAATAAATGTAAAAAAATCAAAGATAAATTTCTAGCATAAGTTTGTCCAGCTTTAGAAATGACTTTAAACAAAAGCTTTTGAGATCCTGAAATGCAATATCTTTTTTTTTTTAATATATATATTTTTATTTCAGTATCTGGGCAAGGCAACAAATGAAAATAACTTTATAGGAGATGCTGTTCTTGCTAAGCTTCCAGCTGTGACTAAAAAGAGAAATTCAAGAAATGTTATCAGTGACTCATTTCTTACAAGATTGACAGGTTGAGGATTGCAGATTCAAAAGGCTGTATAGTTCATATGAGCATCTTTTAAATGTTAATTCAAAACTTCCTCTATAAGTCTGGCAGAAAAGTCTAGCTCTAAATCTATTGTGGTCTAATTTTTGTTGAGGATTCATGTATTATAGAGGTGTGAAGAAATCTATTAGTTTACTCCTATACCTTATATAGGTAATATTTAAGTATTTGGTATATTTATTTATTCTTCACATGGCTTAGCGACACAAAGAGATGTAAAGACAATGACAAATCAACTAATCTAGGGAAAAAAAGGGAGGAAATGCTTCTGAAGGCTGATTACCCTTTTGCTTTTCATGTTATTTCATTGAGATCCATAAGGAGAAAATGAGAGAAGCAGCATGAGAAATATAAAGTCGGAACACAGTGTAATGCAGTAACTAACTGAGCTGATAAATATTAAATCTTTTCTAAAGACTTGTTCAATCCAGAGATTGATGAAAACATTGATGTCTGTTCTTTCTTTTATTCTTTCTTTTATCTTTCTTTCTCTTCCTTTCTTCCTTTCTCTTTTTCTTTCTTTCTCTTTTTCTCAAACTCTTCTATAGGTCCCAAGCCATATCTCAGGCTTCTATGGTTGTTCCAGATGCTGTAGGGCACCACAATGACATAGGATTAATGTATTTCTGTAATTAATTAAATTGATCTTATAATATTCCTGCTGAGTTACATGTAGGTGTTTAATTGTTGTTTTTGCTTATGGGCTAATTATGGGTGGTGGAATGAATCTCATGATATTGCCATAAAGACCTAGAGGTCTTTATGCTACTATGAGTCTCCTCTTCCAAAATGTTCCCTGAACTATGTTTTTATCAAAGTTAAAAACTGAGGAAAAAGAAAAAAAAAAGAAAAAAAAAGAAAAAAAATTTGAAATAATTTCAAGGGAAAACAGACAGCAAAGTAGCTTTTATTAACCGTGTTATAATTTGTCATAATTGTGCTGGTTCAAAATTAAGTTGAATACGAGCACAGGTGCTTCCTAATCACAACCCAGTGATGAAAAAAACTTGTGCATACTACAGGTTATTAAAGGTCCAGGTGGCTTAATCACTGTCTGGAAGTTTCAAAGACTGAGTTCTGATTTTGGGTGATAATGATGCATTATTAATGGGGCTGAAATTTTGAAAATTTCAGTTCACACTGCTACATTTTCCCACTTTCTCATTCGTTTACCATGCAGTAGGCTTGGCCTGTTCTGTACACTCTAGACATGAGAGGTCTGCCTCAGTTTCATGCTCTACTGTATATAAATATCTTTTCCCATTTCCACTCTAAATCTATTTAAATGAGTTCACTTGCTGATATATTCTCCAGATTTTGTAATTTCTTCACTTTTAGGGAAATAATACAACCCAAGTTTATGTCATCTGAAAATTTTATTTGTAATTCTACTGTTTTGTACCCATCACCCAGAACTTAAAAACAGCCTTGAAGACCTTCTCCAATAATCTCCCTTTTACCAAGGCTACCATTTCAGCACCATTTGTTCTAGTCTTTATTGCAGTCAGCTACTTCTCCTGCCTACAATTTTGTCCTGTTCAAATAAATATTCTCTTTTTAAGTGCTTTCAAAGTGTCCAGATCACTGCATTTCCTGTGACAAAATATTATACAGAATACATTTAAGAAATCAGAGATTTATGCATGATACAGATTAAATCTGTACAATCTACTCCTTGCAAGCCTATTTCTCAGTCACTATCTTGTCTATAATTATTATTTCTTCAAAAAGGTTTCTGACACTGACACCCAGCATGCTGTTGACTCAAATTCTTAGGTTTGTTGGACTTGAGATCACTGTCTTTTCTTAAGGCACAGAGATAAGATATCCACTCTGTTGCTATGCAGCTTTCTAATCTGCTTATTCAAAAAATAAAAAGAAAAAAGAGATAAAAAGAAAAATAGTGATGCATTGGGATCAGTACAGGTTAAACTAAAGTAAAAGAGTAAAAGAAAGAGTAAAGCAAAAGAAATTAAAGTAAAAGAGAGAAACTACTCTGGAAAGAATCTCCAAGTGATATTTTTCAAGTGATATTTTTATGTCAGAATGAAAGTTCATTTTCTTTATGGAGATTAATCCATTTCATTGCTTTTTATTCTCCCATGCTTCAAACCTTTTTTCAGATGATATTTGGACCAATTTGATAAATAACTTTAAGAACATTTGTAACTTGTGGTGACCCTGGTGCTGATGGTTTAAGTTCGTGCTGTCTCTCTTTGACTTTCTTGGTACAAATACCCAGCAAGGGCTAATTTCTGCACCTTGCAGAAAGTATGTCAGAAAGCATAGCTAGATGCAGGTAACAAAGATGATTTAACCCACATTTGCACCCTCTGAATTTTGGTCTATTCAGTGACAAATTCATGCTGATCCTGACCACTTGCCATTAAGCAATGCTGGACAGGGCACAGGGATCCATGAGCTTGAGGGTCAAAGAGAGACAACTGGAGAGATATTCTGTTCTGTGCCAGCAACCCCAGCATCTGAGTCAATCAAGGGATATTCCTTGTGTTTCATATCTAGCATTTTTTTATTATTATTTTCCCCAGGCATGCTTTTTTACACTCAAAAAAAAAAAAAAAAAAAAAAAAAAAAAAAAAAGGGAATATGTAACTTCTTATATAGAGACTCAAGAATTTACCGTTCATCTAGTTTCTTACTTTAATCAAAGAACAAAGACCTCCTGTTAGTCCAGTTATAACATTATTACCATGCATTACTCAAATTAACATAAAAGACTGGTCATCGTGATCTGTGTTCACATTCTAGGACCTCTGGTGCAGTCTTATGATTACAGTCTCTCAAAGCACATTTTATTTTAGGGACATAGACAATTCAGCTTATACAGAATAACTACCTTCTATCACTATAAACAAGAACTAACCGAAACTAAACCTGACCTTTATCACTGCTAAAGCAAGTTAAAATCAGTCAGAGCCAACACTAGCCCAAACAAGTCCTGAGAACATGCAGTATTAGGTCAATACAAAATGTGACCTTTTACTAGTAATTGCAAAAAATCTTATTTACTAGGCTATATATTGCACCACCAGAGAAGCCCACCACCATAGAACAATGTGACTAAAGGATAACACAGGCAGATGTACCTTTTTTTTTCCCCTGTGACTCAGATCTGTGTCTTCCTGTTTATTCTCTCATCAAACATCATGTTCAAAAAGACAATGACTGTCAAAGACCAGCAGCTTCGGTAATTACAGGGGAGCCTGAACCAAGACCAGCCTCACCACTAAGTCCAGATGTGGGCTGAAAAAGGTCAACCATGAAAGGAATGGGTGCTACTCCAGAGTGAGCTTAATGCCCATGACATAAATATGCTTATTTTTAATAATTTGCAGTTGAAGCTGCTTTATAGAGTATGGCATGACATTAACCTACAAAGGTTAATTTTTCAAAGCAGCTTGTGGTTTGTATAAAGGCCCACCGTGATTCTTTAAATCCCAACATTTGCATGATATGTTAAAAACTTAATTACAAACATGGAAATGGATCATGCTGTTAGAACGTGCATTAATCTTTTTTCTCCGAGCTAATATATTTCTCAAGTGGGTCACTAATTAAATAGAACACCCATGGAATGGCTGGATTTTCTTTTTTACATTTATTGGATAATTACAGTAATGGCAGGATAATAATAAAAAAAGATTCAAATAAGATGTATGAACACAAACTGCTATTTCTGTGATGAACTTTAGACGTGCAAGAACTGCAGGCAACAGAAATCTCTCACCTCTCATTCTGCAGTACCTTTCCAGGTTTCCAAAAACATTTGCTTAATTATGTTCTGTAATGCAGCCTTGCTGGATATGATATATGCTATATAGCATCATTTTGTAAAGAAGCTAATGATCCAGCTGTGGTCACTACCATCTTCTCACTGCTCCGGAAAAAGTTAATCAAAAATTGGAGTCTGTGGTGCCCCAACATTTCAGTTCAAAGCTCAGTTTGTGTTACAGCATTATTGCTGCTTTAATAAGGCAAGGTTATTATTTCAGAGGGAAAAAGAAAAAAAAAGAAAGAAAAAAAAGAAGAAAAAAGCAGAGTGGCAAAAGGCAGCTTCCAATGTCAAAGTTTACTATGTGCAAAAAAAAATTCATTTCATATTTTGATTCTAATTCGGGCAGCCCATCCAAGTAGTTATTAGCTCAGAGATTTGATACTAGACCAATGATGATGTGCAATGAAGCAAATGAACCAAAAAAAGTAAGATATCACTAAAAATCATATTGCTATTAGAACGTTATGTTTGTTGAAGAGTATTAAGGTTTTATTAATTCAGAGGCTTTACCAAATAGTATGAATTCTCTGTGCACCAACCTGTTAACCCTCTGCTCTTTCCCATGAGAAGGGCTGAATGAAGTAGATCAGTTGCAGAGTCAGAAGTTTGCTGTTTCTTTGTGCACAGAGGCCTACAACTTTGCATTTTTACCACAGAAAACGATGTGGGGCCAGGACAATCATTTGGATCAAATCCAACAGAATTAAATAGACCTGTGGACTTCAGTAGCAGACCTTCTAAAAAGAGCTCCCTATTGGACCTTTAGCATATTAAATATTTTGGCCAATATTTTTAACATAGTTAGCTTAAATTAGACTCTTTAGAGTTTTGTCTTGCTGAAACACTGAGCTCCCACAGATCGTTTGTAAGGAGACCTGGGTACTGGGAAGTTCTAAAGATAAATACTTTTACTCTTTACCTGTGCTGATGTTGCTGAAAGCAGAACCTGATTTGGGTTTTGAAAGAGAATATAGAATCATAGAATATGGTGGAGAATGTGCAAAGAACAATTTCTGGATGAGAAATGTATGTGTGATACATTCCTGAGTAAAGTGAGCCAGCTCCTACTTTAGGGTTTTGGCAGACTGCACATTGCTTATTCACTGTTTTGAATTTTGCATATTATCTTACTTTATGACCCTCAATCAGAAGGCAAGGGAAAGGTTAAAACACAGGTGCAATAGAAAGCTGTAACTTTCAAGGAGAACTGAATGGCCATTTTCTGAAATAAAGGGCTTCTTCATAGGGCTTAGGATAGGCGAGTAAGCCAGCAGTCTTTTTTTACAGCAAAAGTAAATACATTTAACCTCTTGGAAAAGATAAAAACTGCAGTTGTGAGGAAAACAGATTGTGATGACTGTTACAGCACTGAGTGCTCTGTGCACTTTGAAGGCCAGTGTTGCAGGCAAAACTGCTCAATTCCCATGGTTTAAATCAAATCACGATCAAAGTGGTTTACTAATACATCAGAAACACCTACATAACTCTCAGTGAACTATACATTCGCAATATACATACATATACACACACATTGACAACATCAGCAGTGAAATAGAAAAGTAAGCAGATGTTTGCTTACAAAAAAAAAGGAGAAAAGAAAAACTAAATGCCTAAAGTTTTCAACACATCCTTCTATAAGTGTTCTAATCCCCTCCCATGCACACACAACTTAGATGTCTTCTCATCCCATGGAGGATGTGAGAGGTACAAAAGCTCCACCCTCTTCCCAGAGCATGGGTTGTCCTGCTGTTCACCAAAATGAACTCCAAGTGATAGCATTCACGTGGGTTATGGCATATTTCCAGGGCCAAGGCTTGCTCTGCAAGCAATAGAGAAGTCATGTCTTTGGCTTCTGATGGTCAATACGAATCACTGCAGAGAGCGTGGTGTATGGCTGTGTACCACCATGACTGTCCAGTGCAGGATATTTAGGTGTACTGCCTTCTGTCTCCAGGAAGGGTGACTGAATTAGCACAGTGGTTTTCCAGAGGTTGTTAGCTAACCTCTGTGCAGCTCAGGTTGTTTTCAGTTAGGCTATTTTTCACCTCCAAGCTAAATCTGTCCATGTCATTTCAAAAATTTCTGGACATATCCTCCTCTGGCATGTTCAAGGTCTGTGTCTCCCTCTACCTGGATGAATGTCTTAACTGCAGGGTCCGTAATTATTCTGGGCCCCCCCCTGCCTCTCTCATGCTCTAAAGACCTATTTTCTTGCCAACATGAACAAAGCCACCTCAAATGTCAAACTTCAATACTTCTTTTGTGAAATAATGTCCTGTTTTTGTGTCAGCCAACAGAATGGCCACTTTTTTTCTGTGACTTGTTTTCAGTTGGAAAATCATTTGCAAAGCATTTGCAAGCATTTCTGAGCTTGATGCTTAGCTAACAATCCAGTGCTGAAGATGCTCAGATTTTTTAGCCTTATTTGACATTTGAAGGATATTCTTCAAGGACACATCATTCTCTACATCAAAACCTTTCAAATTCATTATGATGATAATTCTGAACCTCTTCAATAGCAAATTCCTCCAGCTTTCTTTAAGATTCATGTCTGTGTGTCAGATTCTTCTTATATTATATACGTTCTTAAAGATGAAATGCTATTTTTTTTCTTCCCTTTTTTTCCTCTAAATTTTTCTAAAAGCACAGCACTGTATGACTTTGAAAGGAAAGTATAGCTATTTGTGGTCCCCTCTGAACAGCACTTGGAGCTTTACACTTAGAGGCTAAACTATGATCCATATTTCTTGCCTCAAACATAAACATTTCTTTAGTTTTAAACCTGGTCCTCACCTCAGTTAAAATCTATCCATCTTTCATTTCTCTCATGAAAAGTTCTAATCCAAAGTTTCTGAGCTAGTAGAAGGACTACTGTATTTTATCAGGCGATGTGAGCTAAAACATTTTTTGTTCTCATACAGTAGATTTATGGACTATAAAAGACAGAAGTACCCATTAAGGTGATCTAGTTTTGAATTCCTTGGTAAAAAGACTGTAGTACTTCATCCAGTACTTACCACATGAAATTTAACAACTTGACCACACTAAAGTCCCAAGAAAAATAAGATTTAGGACTTGTTCATGTTCTTCAACTTTTCTCTGTTGAAGAGCTATGGATTTTAGCTGACCCGTGAGTAAACTGAGGTTTAGATTACCTTGAATGTGTGAATAGCTGGGAACTTTGTAATGGGGGACTTAGCTTCCCTAGTGCATTGTACAGGCTGGGTGACTGACATTCCAGAGATTCAGCTCCAGGATTGAAAAGAAATACTGCATTTGTTGAAGCACTTTGCTAAATATATACATATTTTTTTTCCAGCTGAAACTTCAAAACTCTACCTGAAAAACACTTACAATAGCTTTACCCTCCCCCCTGCCACTGTTTATTAGTGGATTTGAAGTAGACTCACTAGAAATTGAATGGCAGAGCAGTAGATGTTTTAATGATACCTGAAACTACCTGAAACTAGTTTGTGTATCTATCCAAATATGACTTGGACTTGCTATTGCAATCCAAAACTGTGAAAATTGACCTTCCACTCAAAGAAATCTTGAGAAAAAAATGTAAATACAAGAGTTATGATTTGCATATCAGTAATTTCAAAAGCATGTCTTATCTTAAAAAAAAAAATGTATTTCTATTTCTTTCCAAGATATGAGGTGTCTTTTGAAACTTAAAATCTATCCTGGTCCATATAAAACATTTCCACAAAATTCAATGTAGTATTAGAATTTCAGTTTTTCTTTGGATTCAGCGCAATTGTGTGTGTCATTACAGTCCTTACATTAAGTGCCATCTCCTGGTTAGCATGCAGAGATTCAGTCTACCACATACTCTGGTGGCAGAATATAGCTGTGGTTTGGTTAACCAGATTGCAGGTCTGACTTGACCATATGTTACCTTTCAACATTTTTTTTTTTTCAACTGCAAATGTAATTAATACATCTACTGTATTTTGAACAAAATGATAATTCCTCCCCTCTCCTGATATTTGATTGATTGATGTAATTTTCTCTCTAGTGTGTCAATCAAGAGATTGAGTGGGGGATGGAAATAATGTTATTGTTACTCCGTGTGGTAGAATATTCATTTTTGATTTTACAATGAAAATGGTAAAATAATTTAACATCAATCAAAATAATGAGCAGTATTTCTTAAAGCATTCTGGGGTTAGTTGGTGTATGCAAGATGCTGTAGAGGCCTTTCCCTTCTGCCAAACAGAACTGAAGAGCTTCTAAGCACAATTTACTCCTCTTTTACAAAGATCAAAGCAAAATTTTTAATAATAGAAAATATTGTTTTTCCAAAGTCATGGGTAGAATTGGGACTGCATTCCAGATCACATTCATAAAGAGGCAAGCTGTAGTTTAAATATAGCCAGATATAGTTCCTTTAGGACATAAGGCTAGGAGGGCAATTGGAGTTTCCCAATGAATTTTCATAGATGGACCTATCCATTTACATAGATGGACCATGGGCTGCAGGAACAAAGAGAAGTTATGGAACCCCATGGCCAATGATAGGTGAACACTTGCAGAGTTTGCAGCTGCTCTGAGGAGCTGAATTGTATGTTCATGGCAGATCATTTAGCTGAACTGATGCATTTTGTGACCTGCACCTCTGATAACCTGCCACTGCCAAAACAAACTTAGCAGGAGGTGATACGAAGGGCATCTTGTGGAATCACCCTTGAGACAAAGCATAATCCAAATTCCCAGTTTTGTCTCCTCTTCTCTCCCAAATCCAGCAAGATATGAGCATTATCAAAGTGTCAGTCTTTTGTATCTTCTGGACTTTGCCCCATGTGTTATTACCTCAGATTTTCTATGTCTCTTCTTTCCCCTGCTCATTGCTGGAAGAGACAGTTGTGTTGGAGCATAGAAAAAGGCCACTCTGTTTTCTCTTCTTTACATAAACATGCTAATGTAACTAAGGTTTTTGCATCCCTTCGTGCATTTCCTTCCCTGCTACAGTATTTATCATCTTCTTGGCTTCCTGGCCATTTCTGCAGTGAGCTGCCTTCTAGTTAACCAATACTGATGGCAGCATCACAGATGGAGAGAAGAGGAAAGGAACAGCATCTTCAGCATAACAGCGGGACAGAAAAGATGCAGCATTAGAATAGTTTATCCGTCTCTCAGCTTCATTAACACCATTAGCTGTGTGCCAACAAGAGATACTGGGTTCACATGCCAAGTCACGCATAGTCCCAAAGAGAAAGATTCTTAAGGCACTTAAAATAATTCAGTCTCCCTTTAAGTTACTACAAAATTATATTTATTTTGCAGTGCACAGTATGTTCCTCCTAAGGTGTTATAAAAAAGAACTTAATCTCAAAATAGATTTGCTATAATTGGCACCGAGCTTCCATGGCAATGAATCTCCTTCATCAATTCCTAAATACTCAGATACCTCCTGTGGTTTCCTGCCTTTTCTTTGCCATCTGGATTACTTTTTTTTTTTTTTTTTCCTCCTTAATTTTAACTTCTAAATAGAATGTATCTCTGTCTTAGGGGACAAACCTTAAAGTACTACTTCTTTAAAGCAGTAACAGCCTCCAGAACAGGTACACATAACCGCCCACACTGCTTTTTTTTTTTTAGGTAGAACCTCATGCTCACATATTGGATGCATGTCCAGTCTCTGAAGGGGAAAAAAAAAAAAAAAAAGAGGAAAAAGAGCATGATTTCCACCTTCATGTGCAATTTTTATCCTACCCTTGAAATAAGGGGTACATAAGGGAGGGCTATATAGAAAGAAGAGTCAAAAATGTAAAACGGAAAGTGTTGAAAGTAAATGGAGTCAGTTTATCTCAACAAAATAGCAACTTTCTGAATGATGATTCTGTTCTATGCACATGTTATAGCTCTGCATCCTTTCATTTTCTGGTTCATATCTTTCACTACAATATGTTGAACTCCTTTTCCAGACTTTATGCATGGGATTAATTTCATTTAAATTGTGATACTTTATGACACAAATATTGATTTGTGAGAGAGTCACCTTTGGCACTTTTGTTGCCAACAGAGTAAAACTGGCACTTTTAGGACACGATTCCTACAGTGTGTTTTTGACTTTTCCTTCAAGATGAATCATGTTCTACAAGTGCTTTCTTCTCTGCATTATCTATAGAGGGAGCCCAGGGTGACTGGCTCAGATGGAGAAATTGTTAGAAAAATCCCACTGTCTGTGTTGCACAACAAAAAAAGAGAACAATGGAAAATGACATATGGTAAATGGTAAAGACAAAACTCTTCTACAGATAACCAACACTCTAGGAACCCACATGGACACACGCTGTGTTTTTTCAGTATGAACATGGCTGCATAATATACATATTTTGTAATATATTTTGTAATATTTTACATAATTTGAAGCTTTAAGATTTCACAGCACTTCAAGTTTTCAAACTAGTGCTTACTAGCACTTTGTAAAACTTAAAACATTGAAGAGTATATTTATTATTATTATTAAATAATAAAAAAAAAGTTCATGCTTCTATACATTGAAGAAGTCAGTGATTTTTTTTTTTCCTTTCACTGTGTATTTTATGATCAAGCAAATATACATTTTGTTGAAATCACCACAGAAGACATTGTAATATGATTCATACCACCATGCTTGCACATTTGGACACCGTGCAGTCCAAAGCTCTGATTGGGCCACTTCCGCAGTTCAAGGAGCCCCGCGTACATGCAGATATTGCAGCTTGTGCTGAACATGAGGCATGGCTGCCCGGTAATCAGAACCATATCACACGGGTAGGCAATATTCCATGGGATGAAATAGCCAGACAGATCTAAGCTGACTGCCAGGGTTTAAACAGGTAAGTGCTGGCCAGCCAAGATGACCCAGCATAGCAAAGAACACACAAGAAAGAACCAAGTGGGAGCAAGGAGAGTAGCTAAACAGTGGGGTGAGTGTGAAGGAAATTTGGAGATGTTTTGGTCATTAGCTGTGTTGTTCATAAAGAGAACCAGAGCCAAACTGGTAAACAGCCCCAAGATGGGCTTTTTTCCATACATTAAAGCAATAGTGATTCACTGTAGGAAAAATCTGTGGCTTTGAGCCATTTTAATATGAAAGCTCCAAGCCCCTGGTGGATTTTAAGAGGAGACAGAAATTGCAAGGGTTTCAGTGGTAGAGCAGACCAAAGTTGTCTCTTGCAGTTACCATCAGCCATCCAGCTGCTGTAAACAAGCCAGATTGCACTGACCTTAAGTAAACTTTTATTATTTTGGAGGAGATGAAGAGCTTCTCCAGATCTTCTGAAGCAAAATGTATTGCTTCTTCTGTTTCTTCAAGTGCTATATTTAAAGAAGTGACTCTGTGACCGGTAGGTGACAGCATAGTGGCTCTAGGAAAATGTGAATTATTAAAGTTTAACAAGGTAAAAATGTAACAGAATTTTTCTATTTGGGTTAAATAGTGAGGGCTGTACTATCATTACTTAGTCACTATTTTTCTCTTTGTCAAGCAATTCTCTTTCTTCCTTTCTTCTTTTTTTTTTTTTTTTTTCCCCTTTTCTTAATTCCTAACAAAAGATTAGTCATGGGCACTGGTAATTTATTTCAAGGGATATTTCTCTACCAAGAAAGAAAGAGTTGATATTACTTTCCCATAAAGGGGAATGAGATTACATTGGAGTATATGTCAGTAAAACTTTATTGAAAAGAGGTTTATATTGCTATATAAAAATCTTGCTGAGTATCTTTGGAGATAACCTGAACGTATGTATATATGTGTGCATGTATGTATATACTATGTTAAAGCACTACTCCTCATAAGTACTTCTTAGAATGAAAAGTACACTTTTGGAAAGTTGCATGGTATTTATGTATTTTTCAGTGTGGATATTTGCTTTTGCTTTATTTGGGGATTTCTAAGACATCATGAAAGGCTGCTTAACAAATTCATTTGTCAAGATTCACAATAAGTAAGACACAGAAAAGCATTAGACAAAACGCTAGGAGCTCTCAACAATAACAGACTTTCTGCATAACTGAAAAAGAAATCATTTCCTGATGCAAATTCCTCCTTTACCTTCTTTCTTCTTTACACTATCTGGAATAATAATTCCTCTGAATACCTATTTAGCAGACGCTATGGTATGTGCTTTTCCATGGCAAGTGAATTGTTTCAGGCTTGGTAGCGGCAATATCTAGGGACTTGGAAATTCTGAAGCTGCCTGACTTTATGTACAAAGCAACCTTAAGCTGTAGCATGGTTAATTAAAATTGCATTTAAAGTAATTTCACACTTGAATTATGTATGCATTGACATAGCAATGGAGCACTAATGCAATTTCTCTACCTAAGGATCAAATTGTATGGTTGTATTTAGGTTTTCTTGTTTGTATGTCTCTTTTTTTTTTTTTTTTCTTTTCTAATAGTAAATGGGCTTCACTGTTGTCTGTACGCTGGAGCTGGGTGATTAAACACTTTCTGAAGCTGTATTTTCATTAACCTTTCATTAACCTGGGCTATTTTATGCCTTGCACCAAGAAGATCTGTTGGTTGCAATAAAGGCAGCACTATACAGCGGAACAGGCCTCATCATTTTTCCCCATGTTATGGAGCATATATATATATATATGTATATATTCTATTCTCAATCTTCTAACTCCCTTGCATACGTAACCCCTGTGGAGTTCATTGGTAGAGCAAATGAGGAGGAAGTGAATTCTTTTATTGGAGTGGGAAACTCTTCTACAGTGAGTGCCTTTTCAAAAAAACACCTCTATTAAAAATATATGTCTGTATGTGTGGCTAAAAAATGAACTTTTCTGTTACAATGAAAATGAAGACCTCAAAGGTCACCTCATTTCCCCTGGCAGGTTTCTTTGCATACTGAATAACTGTAGAATGGACAAAGAATAAGGGATCATTATTTTATTGTAGCTCTGTGCACCAAAATACTTTTCACATTGTTATTACTGTTGTCTAGAACAAGCACTAAAGTGATACTTCCTTTCTTCCCTGCTAAATGACAAAGCATGAGACAGAGCATAATGACAAGGTGAGAGTCAGAGTAGAGGAAATGGATTCAACGATAAACGGTGTAGGAAGAGTCGAAAAGGGCTGAATTGTAATTTTAAGAACAATCTCAAATTAGGGGTAGCAGATAACTTCACAGATGCAGAGACTGACATATGACTTAGATAAAGAAAAATCTTCTGTGAGATCTTTTCCTGTTAGGAGACTTTACTTTACCCTGTGGGTCAGAGAAGGATGGATGGATCTGCTCCACACAAGTAATCTATACAGTGCGAAATATAAGAAACTTTAGTCTGACAGGGCTCAACTTGGTCAACCAAAAGATCATGGAGGAACTCAGTTTTTAATCTGTTTTCAAGCATGTGAAGACCTATAAAATAATTAAGAATGGATTTAGCAAGGGTAAATTGTGCTTTACCAACCTAATTGCCTTCTTTGGTAACATGATTGCTCATGTGGATGAGACAAGAACAGTGCCTTTAGAAAGACTTTCAGTGCTATAAGTGCTGTCATTTGAAAAGTACTGTCTCATTGACAAGAGGTATGGGAAGGAAAAACAGATTTTAAAGTGATGAAAAAATCACAGAATCATGGAATGGTTGAGACTGGAAGGCATTTCTTGAGATTGTCCAGTGCAACACCACTTCTCAGAAGAAGGTCAGCAGGAACAGGTTGTTCAGTAGGATTTTAAATATGCCCAGCTGGACACAGCACTCCAGATGTGGCTTCACCAGTGCTGAGTAGAGAGTAAAGATCAGGTCCCTCAATCTCCTGTCAATACTCTCCCTAATGAAGCCCAGGCTGCTGTTGGCCTTCTTTGACATAAAGGCATATCATTGATTCATATTCAAGCTCGTGTCCACCGAGACCTTTTCTTCAAAAAGGGAAACTTCTTTTCGGTCAGTTGGCCTCGTGCCTCTATTGACACATAGAGTTATTTCTCCCCACACATCTGGGCACATCTGAGTCTAAATTTTTTGGGGGGGATGATGACTGAAAGAAATCTTGAAAGTAGCAGCAAAAACAACTTGTTTCCAGAACAAGAACTTTCCAGACGTTTTTAATCTATAGCTAGCATTTAATCAAAGAAATCCCTGACTCTATGAGCACTGGATTTTTTTTTTTTCCATTTTTTTAAGGAAAAATGAAATACAACTTTTCTCTGTGTCTTCCTGCCAGTGTCTTCTTCATACTCTATTAAATAATTTCTTAGCTCCTTTCCCATTTTCAAATACATGTGATAAGTATAGTTCATTAATATATTTATTCCTACTAGTTTTGTGAAACTAAGCTAATGACTGGACAATCTCTCATTGTCTCATTGAATAAAAAGTAGTGACATCTTATATACCTATGTATATAGATGGAGTATGTACTGGCAAGCTCTAGACAGGATATTAGCGTTGATCCTGTATTGGCTTGGGGTCCAGCTGAGATCTGAATCTGTAAGATGTAGAGGATTTCAGAAGAAACTTGGGAGATATTGGTGTTCTTGGGACCTTGACAAAATGTGGGTAGTTTGAAATTTCTTGGGAGTGCAGGATAAGGGATAAGATAAGGATCTTGAAGAAGGCAAGCTTCATTAGTTTCAGTGCCCACTGAACATGATTTCTTGTTAATAGAAACAAACTGTAAGACCTTGAATATTGACTCTGGCTGAAAGTGCTGTCATTCAGATGTCTTGTTAGCAGAATAATGCCAAGTAGAGGTTACCATAGTAGACTGCACTGCAAAAATGTTAGGTCTCATCGGTGAGAGAGGTAAGGCTGCAGGAATATACTCACCTACAGATGCTCCTTCCTTACAAAAAAGAAAANAAAAAAAAAAAAAAAAAAAAACAACAAAAAACAACAAAACAACAAAAAACAAAACAAAACAAAAAAAAAAACCAAAACCATAATTTTTCTCTCAGCGATTTCAATTAACTATTAACTCTCAATATTGGTATTAAGGGAAGTAAAACCCGAGGACTTTAAAGACTCAAGTGTTTTCTTTCAGTAAGGCATCTGTCAGCTTCTTCAGCACTCGTGGCTGTAGCCTATCAAAGCTTATGGTCTTGCTTATGTTCACTTTACAGAAGTGATCTTTTAGAAGTCCTTCTTGCTGTCCTTTACATCACCTATCAAAGTCAAATCCAGAAGGGATTTGTCTTTCCTGGTGCCTCCCTGAATGGCTGGACAATATCCCTATATCCCTGTCAGGTTATCTGTCCCTGATTTGACCTACTGCATATTTCCTTTTAATTTTGAATTATGACAGAAGCTACTTGTTCATCAATGCAGGGCTCCTGCCACCTTGCTTTACTTCCTCCTCATTGGGATGGACTGTTTTGAGCTAGGAGGAAGCGATCCTTGAATATCAATCAGCTCTCTTATACCCTAATTCTTTCCGTATCCCTGCGAGTCATATTTCACGGGAATCTTCCAAGAAGACACCTTAACAGCTTAAAGTCTGCTTTCCTGAAATGCAATGTTGAGATCCTGCTCTTTGACCTGCTCTGTCCTCTTCTCAGCATCCTGAACTCTGCCATCTCATGGTTGCTGCAGCCAAAGGTTCCCTCAACCTTCACTTGCTTGATCAGCTCTTTATGGTTCAGCAGAATATCTCCTGAATCTTCCTCTGAATTTCTAGAAAGGATGTGAAAGGTTTTCTAATAATGCAGCCTGTGTGTAATGAGACTGTATCCTTAGCCACTGTCAGGAATCAAGATCTACATCTAGATTTTTACAGTATAGCTTTCCTCATATTCAGATAATCACCTTAAGTTCATTTTACATTGAACAGTAAATGTTCAATCTGTGTTCAGAATTGAACTGTTCATGGTCCAATGGTCTATGGCCTACTAATTAAATTTTGGATGGGATGTACTGTACTGTAGAATATTGTTTTACTTTCACAAATTTTAAAGGGACAAATAAGATACAGATATCTACATTTATTCATCTTAATTTCTAGGGCATCATTTTTAAGTAAATTAATTGTCTCTGTAAAAAATAAATAATTATATGTTTCAAAAGGCATAATAGTATTTCTTTATCTCACTGGGAGATAAAAAGTATAGCGTAATGTGACCAGAAAACCTGTTTTACCTAGATCATCAGTCCAATCAGATTTCCTGCATCCTTACTGAGATATTGATCAAATCTTTCAGAGTTTAGGCATTATATTTAATATATATGTCAGTAATTTAGAGTTAGGGACTGTATTATTATATATAGTAGATAAAGCATGGTTAAATCCAGTCTATTGTCTTGGCGTTAGCTGAAATATTCTGCTAACAATGTTGTAATTCACAAAATGAAATTTTACAATGAAATTAGAGGCGTACAAAGTACTGCTTTCTTTATCATTCTATTAAGCTGTAATAGCCTACTGAATGGACATCTAATCTGGACCTTACATGCTGAGTGGACATTCTTCCACAATTCTGACTATGATTTACAAATGAATATGGTCAAGTCATTTTACCTCTGTGTGAGGTATTTTTCTTTTTCTTATGTGTAACATAATATTATCTTTCTCTTTTGCTAAGTGACTGGAGATTACCAATGAAGAGTCTTCTATGTGGTCTATGTAGCTAGTACTATCCATTCTAGGAAAGATTTTAGTTAATATTTAAACTTCAATAATTTGCCTCTTGCTATATATTCAATGAGGCTATTCTTACTTAACTGTATGTTTAAATACTTCATGGAATTTACACTTAAATTTTACTTTACAGGAAAAGGTGGCATTTAATAACTCGTAAGGATGTACTTTCATATTGATTCTGCAAAGTTTCATAATAAAGCTGCTCTAATTAGATAGAAGAATGTAGTCCCTAGGGCACTGGTAAATGGTTTCTTCTAATTCTTCTATCCTATCAAATAGTGTTTAACTATTCATCAAGTTGTGACTCATCTAAAGGCTATAAACAAATTCAGTACTGGAATAAGTATCAGACATTCTTGTCTGTCTATTTTGTGTTTCATATTGTCTTTTTTCATGGTATTCGAATGTGCTGGCAAACCATGAAAAATATCACTATTAGGTGAAATCCTCATAATAACTGGAAAATATGCATAAGAAAAGAATCTTTGTACTTTTTAACTTATGGCTTTGTGTTGATTTATCTTAATTCTTGTTTAAAAGCTCAGATTCATTTTTCATGGTGACTTCCAGTAAGTGTAATGCCTCCTAAATTACAATCTCTTACAGCAATAGTTGGAAGGTATGTGTCTCTAGGAATTCATTTTGGGCTCTCAGGAGATGGAGGTCATGCCATATCTCATTAGAAAGGTAATTTACACTAGATATGTAATAAAGTTTCAGATTAATCATGTGATAGTTCGATAACTTGAACACGTGTTGTACACCTGTTCCTTTAAAGAGTAGCTCACTTGTACACTGATAGATACCATGGTTAGGAAATGTTTTCTCCGTATTAAGCTCTGTTTTACAACTCTGCTTAGTGGAAAGCTATTCTTTATTCATATTATGGTTCTTCTAGAATATGCAAATGTATTCTCACTATCCCAAGGCAAATATCAAACAGAGACATAAGCAAAGTTCTTCCGTCATCAATATATTCCTATCCTGAACAGATGTGAATTACTGATGCCTTATTTTCAACATCACAAACTGCAGTGGAATAAGCTGATGTTACTCTGACACTTACCATATCCTTTAATTTGTTATTTTTTTCCAGTTTTTCCAGTAACTAAGGAAAATAAAACAAAAGACTAGAGTCTGCAGGTGATGCTATGCTTGAATCCAGAAAAGGTTCACAAAGATGATTAAGATACTGGAGTATCCCTTATATGAGCAAAGCCTGAGAAATCTGGGTTCAAGAAGGATCTTATCAACACATAAAAGGCAGTAGGAAGCAGTGAAAGGGATGGGATCAGACTTTTATCAGCAGTACCCAGTGAGAGAACAGGAGGAAAAGGACACAAACACAGGATTTTTTTTTTTTTTTTTCACTATGAAAATAGTTTAACACTAGAACAGCTTGCCCAGAGAGGTCAGAGAGTCTCCACCTGTGAGGATATCCAAAAGATGTTTGGACATGATTTGGGAAACATGCTCTAGGTGATCCTGCTTGAGCAGTGGGGTCAGACTCCAAAGTTCCCATCCCACCTCAACTCTACTGTGGTTCTATGGTAGTGAGTTAGCCTGATATTAGGTTCCAAAGTCTGTGGTCCTCCAAAAATCCAAAGGATGTCACCTGGTTTAGGTAGAGTATAATATAGAATTTAGAATATAAAGTTTAGAATTACACCTCAGACTTCTCTTATTAGTGACTTTCAAACCACTCTTAGTACAGTAAGTACCGTCACCAACAGACTAGGTGGAACAGATCAGGTAAACAACTCCTGGAGCCTTAGTTGATCTCCTGAGGTCCTTTCTGTACTTAGTGAGTGTTGCAGTTTGAAAGCCAGGGGGTGGGGGGAGGAGATATCAAATATTGTGTTAGCTATACACCCGACTTTGGCAGCATCGGATTCCCAAACAGTCTGTAGACTGTAGGTCTAACCACCTTCCTAGGAGCTAGTTGAATTCACAAGTAGTATGGTCAACTATATGCTCAACTCTGGCAGTATCGGATTCATGAACAGTCTGCCAACCATATGTCTGATCACCTTCCAAACAAGTAGTCAAGTTCATAAATAGCAAGATATATTCAAATGCAATGTTTACAAACCAAGTTCTGGATGTCAGTTCAGGAAATTCTCTACTACAGTATGGGATTTTTAGCTGGCTCCAATGTACACAGTCTCGATTCTCCTCAGGCAACATCCCCACTCGAGAGGAGGAAAAAGGGATCATTCTGTCGACTGATCTAAAATTTATGATGGAATCTTCCCTTTCCCTTTTTTCCTCCTAAGCTCACCTCTTATACTTTTTCTTTACTTTCAGGTGGAGCTTGAGTGACCATAGTCATACTTAATATTGTTATTGATTGGTAGATTGTCTTTCACTTAAAGATATAGTCAATCAAATATCTAGAGCACATGCTCAATGAGGAGTGGTTGTACTTCAGAGGCAGGCAACTTTTGGGCTGGAAGTCTGTTTTGACATTATAATGAGCTTATAAGGACCAAAGTTCAAGCAAAGTTCACCCAAAAGCAGTGATTTGCCACCCTTGCTGGCTCAGCACCAGGTATTTTTTTGTATATCTCCCATTGGACAGTGAGTGTGCAGTTTAGCAGCAGCACAGCACAGGCAGTACAGAGTTTGGTTGCGGTGTCTTCACTCCACTCCACACTCCATTAGTCCTCTTTGCAGTTGTGAGAAGAGTAGATTGTGTTGTCCAAGGAACCATGGAGGAACAGAATCCTTGCAAACCACACCATCCTGGAAGTGGCAACTATCCCCCCAGGCAAGCTTCTCTAACACCAAAACTTATGTTAGGCCTTAGTTTTTGTCTAAGTTTCTCCGCTTCAAGTAATTCTTCACATGTAGAGCTGTTTTCATTTTAGTGAAAAGAAAATTATAATCTGGAACTGAGATGACTGAATTAATGTCATCAGCATGCTGGGAGAACATCCAGTTTTAACTCTACTCCATCATTTTTATTTTGTTTTTCTGGATACCTATTTAAACTATTAATGCATTTGAGTTTAATTCAAAGAAAACAGAAAACTTACCTCTGTAGCATATGAATTAATCAGATGGAAAAAAAAAAATCAATCCATCTCATTTACCTGTTCTTAGTATACAATGAATATAAAATACTGACTAAAACTTGGTCAGTTTGAGAAGAACAAGTGCAATAGCAATCACTGAGTTACTGAGTTAAGTATATAATAAAATTAAGAAATATGTCTCTGATTCACAATATTCTTTTACTATGCCCACATGATTCGGCCTAACAAGTACCAGGAAATCAGTAAACAAAATCTTTATTGTAGATGGAGGAAATTCCCAGAAGAAGAGCTATGTTAGAAGTAGATTGTTTTCTATTGACATCTGGGGTATCTTTCTACCCTCATTAGCCCTTCCAGTCGATTTCATGTTTGCATAATGAAAGTTTGTGCTAGCTTTGAGTCTGACATTAGATTTTAATGAGTGGTTCTTACACCTATAGTCAAATTAGGGCAGTCACCAGGGTTTTTCTGGCATAGCAAAATAGCACTAATGTGCCTCGAGTTTTAGTTTACTAAGTATCGTACATAACTACAAATAATATAAATAATATAACCCTTAAGCCCCATTGCAACATATCTCTGAATATTGGAAGTTTATTGAACTATGAAAAAAAATCTCCTGGTACAGTCTCAATACATAAACATGAGCAGAGAGTCCAGAAGTAAAATGGGAAAATTTTAAGACTTGCCTTTAAAATCAATACATGTTTAAGCCAAAGTGTACAGAACATGGAGAATTTTTTATCTTCAGAGAAAATAACATCGATATACTGATATTAATGAAACCTGAATCCATATACTGAGAATGAATATAACTCATATTCTCACTAAAGATATCAAAACTACATTTCTGTTAATTAAGAGAGAGACTAAAGAATTTAAAATTCAGAATTTGCTACAAGAATTACAAATATTTATTCATAACAAATTAGTAATCTGAAAACTACAGATTCTGGTTCTGGTTTTGATTTTACCAGATTTACACTGAAATAATTCTGCTCATTTCTCTGATGCTTTTCCTGATTTCATTCAGTATGGCAAAAGAATTGTGTGTTTGACTTGAATGATATTGTCTTATGTTCTTGTAAAATATAAGGATTGTCAGTATTGTTTTAGAATCTGAGTGTATAAAACTGAATTAACTTGTAAATGGATGCAGGCTTTCTTGAAATCTAGGTAAGTAAGAAAGTCTGCAGATGTTTAATATAAAATTATGGCATATTCATTTCACATCCTGTGCCGTGAAAATGGTCCAGGGCTATGTGACTTTTCAGGGACATCTGTGAGTAATACAAATTAGGATGCAGACTGGCAGCACCGAAAATTATCCATGGAGCAGCAGGGAGGTGGCAGCAAGCGGCTTCTGTGAAGCTGATAGCAGTGAGTTGACCACCAAGCTCTGTCAAATATCTCACTTTTGGATCTGTCTGGTGCTCTCCCCTGTCATACAGGCTGAAACTTTGGATGAGAACATTAAACCTGAGCAGTATGTGCTGTGCATGTGAGAGACTGCAGAGGTTTATGGTTTCTAACTTCCCTTCGGTTGAAACTAGGAGACATTTTAGACTTTAAGGTTGCTATTCAAATAATCTCTGGGCTAATGAGACCTGCCTGTAACTGATATGCCAACACACTCTGAAAAGACACAGGGGAAAAAAATAGTTATTAAAAAATTGTAGTTGTAGGATTGCTTCCTTTGTTAACATTTGAAAAGCCAAAAAAAAAGGATTTTTTTAAAAAAAATACTACAAAGCCTGTACTGCAAAATTAATAAGAGGGTTCTAATCCTCAGTCTTATCTAATACAGAAATAAAGTAATAAGACCTTTTTTTTTTTTTTTTTTTTTTGTCCTTTATATGCTGTTATGTACCAAAGCCTTTTGCCTACCCTGCGTCACTTTGATGAAAAAAACAGGTAAAAGAGGTGCTTAAAACTTTAATGATGAAGCGTTGTGGTCATTGCTTGTAAAACCACAGCATCCTGCTCTTGGTCTTGATTTTAAGCTCCATTTCTGTCAGCTTTATCGGCCTGTTTCAATTCACTGTTTACAGATAGATCA
Source organism: Eudromia elegans (assembly GCA_003342815.1). Taxonomy (NCBI): domain Eukaryota; kingdom Metazoa; phylum Chordata; class Aves; order Tinamiformes; family Tinamidae; genus Eudromia; species Eudromia elegans. The sequence goes on along the minus strand of PTEX01000297.1, from coordinate 445,529 downwards.
CTTTGGGCAAAATCTCTTGTGTTTTGTGTTGACAGGCAACCTTGTTGCATGAGTGAATGAAGATCTTTTTGGTTTTCTGTAGTCACAAATCATCCCTAATGCCTAAAGAGTCTGCAATGGCAAATTCATTGCTTTTAGAGGACTACACAAGTAATTAGAATAGCTTATTAAAGAGAAAAAAGTACTCTTTATCCAAGGATTTAACCACCTGTCCTGGAGATCTGATCCAACGTCAGACAAATGGTTACATGAAAAAAGAAAACACAAGGCAATTATCATTGTTTGTAAACACAGAGATGGAATGGATGATGCAGTGCATCACCTGCATGTTTTCTTTTTATTTTCAATACCCATTTATGCGTTTCACTTTCTTGCAATGCAGCAATTGTTACATTTTACTTTAAGATGGCTACTATAATAAAAAGATGGGTTCCAGCTCCTTTTCTGCCTGATTTTAGCCAAATAGTAAAAAATCTATAAGAGTCACCTAAGTCCTTTTTTTTCTTCTGTTTATAGAAAAAAAATGTTATTTAAATTGAGAAATATGATGGAGAAAACATGATGGGGCATGTGGGAGACGATTACTTCAGAAATTATTGCAATATCTTCACACATAAATTTTCTTTTTGTGCTAAATAAGTATATAAAATAATTGTTTCTGATGTTATTGATTGAATTTGGACCAACTGTGGCAACTGTGCTGAAATCCCTTTACGTACAAAGGTTGGCAGATAATGTAAATATTTCTCCTTTGTAGTTCTGCAGCTTTATAACACCTACTTTTCCCACCTCTGGTCTACAACCTGACAATGTGTTAATCCTGGAGAGATGCAATAAAAAGTGTCTTTCTTTTCTTTATTCTCTGTAATCAACATAAGTGTGACAGGTGAATTTGAGAAAAAGGTGTTTTTTATTGGCTTGACCTTTTTAGGCCTTTGACATGTGTATGTTACTGAAAGAATATGTTAATCTGGAGATGCTGTTAAAATCTGTCCTCCCAGAGTACTGTAAAACTGGGGTCTCTGATGCAATGCAAATTTGCACAAAGGCATAATGCCAAAGGGGTTGTGTGTCCTCTTATACAGATATGCAGATAGCTGTATAGCGGTATAGCCTTTTATTATTATTATTATTATTCTCCAGTCATGCTGATTAAGAAGAATTATGGCGATGCAGATTACTTGACTTCATCAAAGTTTCTGCTGTAGAAAGCAGCGGCAAGAGGTCTTTTTCTTCACCAAGCATCTATCTTCTAACTTCTTCCCTCTGCATGACAGCAATGTCCTGACGATGGAAGATTGATTCACTACTTAGAATGAAAGATACCATGGCCCTACCTGCAGCAGTAAATTGAACGGTGCTGGAGAGCATTCCCAGGCATGGGAACCTGACTGTGTGAGCTCTTAAACTGCTGGGGCCATTTCTAGCACTTTTGCTGCTCTTGCCAGCTCCTGCTCTCTTTCTGAAGCTCAGTTTTGGAGCAGAATTCTGGCTGGGACCTTCCCCAAGAGATGCTTTATGCATTTTACCTGCTCTCTTTGCAGGTTGAGACTTAAATAGTGCCGGAATTGTCCTTTTTGCCATATACCAGGAAAGGCATCAAGAATGCCCGGAGGCTTCTTTCTAGATAGAATAAAATAATCTTCCTAACATAGCTGTTGATCATCCATTTTTTGTGACATGTTTAGCTAAAGTGGAGTACTTTAAAGATGTATGTGTCTATTATCTGGATACACCAGCTGTAGCCAGATTCCTGAGTGATACACAGTTAAAGATGTTTAAAGATCAACTATATATACATACATATACATATATATATTCCCACTCAGTATGTGTTTATAAATATTTTTATTTCCTTTGATTTTAGTTTATTCATCCAGGAAGGATTGCTGATCCCTGAAATCTATATACATGGAACATGCTCTCAAAGTACTATATATGCGAGGAGGTATTTGCCTTCCACATGCCTTGGTTGAGTCCAAGGAGATTTTCAAGAAGTTCTTAGTCAGCCTGTGCAGAATCAAGGCATCATGAAGAAGGCGATGAATAAGATTTATTTATTTATTTATTTATTTATTTATTTATTTGTTTATTCTCTCTCTCTCTCTTCTCTTTCCTGAGCTTCATTCATCAGTTGTAACATTTTGCAAGATGAATGAGTGAATAAGTGTCTTCAGTGTCACCCCCTTCACAATGGGGGTGGTCTTTGGTGATGTGGCTTACACAAAATCAGAAACTGAAAAAAATGGAAAAAAAAAACCCAAATAAAAAAAAGGTATCTGGCTCTGATTTGCACAAGATATTACCAGAATGAATGGAACACTAGTACAATATTCATATTTGGTATCAAGTATTAAAGCCAAAGGCTATAAAAAAAGGTCTAACGATTAGCATAACTGTCTGGATCCAGACAGCTTTTAAATATCGATGGTGAATAGACTGGCTGATTATCAATCAATCTAAATAATATCCCCTGTGCACCCTGACAGGAGACTCACTTGTAATTCGTAGCACGGATTGCAGCTGAAGTTACGTGGGAAAATGTTCCAAAAGTCTCTGTAATTAGAAAATTCAGTGCATTTTTCAAATTATCATTGGGTTTACACTTTTAAGAGCAGTCCTTATTGCTTAGAGACAGGAAATCTTGAAGTTGCAAGAGATCTGTAGCATTCCGGATCTTGTGCTCCTCACTTAAATGACCTTTTTTTTTTTTGGCAAATATCAGAGTGTTGAGTGACACACATCTATTTCAGTAGAAATGTCATATAAATATATATATGTCTGGATGTATACACACATAAGCTAATATTTCTAAATAGTTGCAAATCTTTAGGAAGTAGTTCAACAGGAGAGGAAGAAAGCTACTTTAGCCCTATTTTAGAAAGTGAGGTAATGGAAAAGATAATTTAGTTCTTCAGGTAATAAGTTGTAAAATATTAAAATATTATTGGCCTCTGGAATGTATTTTATTTTAGAATATAATTTATTAAGATAAACTCACATTTTACTCAATCTAAGTATGTCCAGCTATGTTTGGCATAAGTATTTTAGTTTGCACTAATGTGTTTTAAATATTTGAGATCAATGATGTTTAAATGGAAAAATTATTTTTTTTGCTAGACACTCTGGTTGCGGACAATTCAGCTGCTGTGGGAGATGTTGAGGTTGATCTGCCGTTTGCACAGATCTGAGCAGAAAGCACATCACAGCAAGTAAATTCAGAATTAACAATTCCCTGTGTTCAAAAATCATGAGTCAGGGCTAACAAAATCACGAGTTCTGAAATCACACCTTGAAATAAGTGTTTGCAAGGTATTTCCTCATGCTCTCTGTGAGCATGCATTAATGGGTATTTACACGTGTATTTAAAACTTCTTAAAGGAAAACAGCTTTCACCAAAGTGTGTATAAACTTTGGTCAAAACTCATATTTGAATACAGAAGCTATGATATATCATCCCACCAGGCTGTCCTTGGGGTTATCCTATTGCTCTCTGCTTCAGCCCAGACCTGCTCCACACACAGCCCCTTGATGAACCACCCTGCCTACATCATTCGTGTCTCCTACTGTCTTTCATCCATCCCTGCACCCATTAAGAAACTAATGATGCTGAACTGTTGCAAAATTCAAATTGTTTGTGCTAAATAATGTCCGGCACATATACAAAATGAGATACAAAGATAAACTGGGAATGGCTAGCTATTATTCAAATGAGGCAGAGTCCTATGGGTAATAAATCTCTGAACATGTAACTTGAGATCATGTAAATGCAGACACAGATGGAGTCTGAGCTGAAGTTTAATACATTATAGCTTATTTCTATGATTTGACTTTGCAGCTTGAACATTTTAATACTTTTGTAATATGCAAAGAGGAAAAATGATGGGGTGCAAAAATGAACATCTTCTGTTTGCATAATACAGTCTGCTAAAGATTTAGCACCTGAAGGTGCCCTCAGAAAAGGTTTGTCCTATTGGATTTTTTTACACATGATCACTCACACAGGAACTTTTTTTGTGTATGTAATGTGTGTATGAAACCCTAATGCTCAGATACAGGGTTCTGTATGATTCTTTTTATAGGCAAAGTGGTACAGAAAGAGAACGGAAGACAAATAGAGGAGAAGATAAACCAAAAACGAACAACCTAAAGAGGACACAGTGATGTAGATACATAAATGTGTGCATTTGAATGTATAAATATCATAATAATTACCTAAATATCAGCCTCACCAGACTGCATCTCAGCTTAATTGCAGACCCTTAAAGGATCTTTAGAAGGTACTTGAAAGCTGTGAAATCACATGCTTTGGACTTGCTCTTTTTCAGAATTAGGATTTGATTGCACTATAACTTTCAGTAGAGTCACAGCGTGTTGGAAGCATTTTTAAATTCCAGTGAAGACAGCACAAGAGCTCCAGGCTGGCTGGAATCTGGAAGAAGTTTGGGTTTTATATATGTTTTTCTTTCTTTTTTTTTTTTTAATGGTGCCTGTTGTGCAGTGAATGATCTAAACTGGAGTTAAATGTATCTAGAAACAGGCAGTTATTCCATTTAACAATTTAAATACCTTAGCAAAAACATGATTACAAGATTCAATGCAGACAAGTTCTTGAAAGAGACATTAGCTCATGGCTGACAGTGATTAAATCAAGACTATTCCTTCACGTTGCCAAACACCAGGATAAAGTGACAGAGCCAGGAAAATAGTTTTTCCTGTTTTTCCATCAATATATGAAGCTGCATACCTTTTGACACAGTATCATAAAGAAATGAGAAGAGGTTTACTACCTGTAAAAAAAAATATTCTTTCTTTTTTTTTTTTTTTTAAAAAAAAAAAAAAAAGACTTTTTATGTGAAAATGGCCCAGTAATTCTTGGTGAGTAGGATTTTTACTCTCATAGGATTCTTTAAAACGAAAGAGCTTTCATATTTCTTTCTTCTTTTTCTCCAGTGTCAAATCTTAGCTTTTCCCTACATTTTGCTGCTGCAACTGCTGCATTATTTCACAGCAGTCTGTATTACTTTAAAACTAGAAATTCTGGCATAAATAGCAAGTGCTGTATGTGCTTTTGTGCTTTTTCTTAATTTTTTTTCTTTGCATTCAAATTTCTCATTTTTCACTAAGGTACTGCATGTTAAATCTGCTCATACCACACTCAAGTCTGGATTTTTCCTAGTCTGTTAGAGACTGCTGCCTGCTACTGCTCTCTGTCTCTTTTTTCTTTTTGATTTTGTTATTCTTAAAAGGAAAAAAAGAAAAAAGAAAAAAGAAAAAAAAGAAAAAAGAATAAAGAAAAAAGAAAATTGCAAACAGAGTGATATGTTTTTAGTACAGACTCTGATTTCCTTCCTTCCTCACTGATTTCTTTCACTGATGAAATTTGAGTTAAAACCTGATGGAGAAAAAAAGGGGAGGGAAAAAAAACAAAAACAGCAGACTGAAAGGACTGTGGCAGGTAGGGCTACCAAAGGGCCTCGATCTAAGACTTCATGTGAGCAAAGTTTTTTTCAGATTATTTGAATGGCAATAAAACATGTTTTTGGGACAATATGGAATTAGAGAAGATTGGAAGGGTTAAAAACATGTTTTTGACATTTAGTTTTGAAGGACTTCTTTCGTTCTTTTTTTAGGAATCAGCTGTTAAGCTTGCATAGTCCAAACAAATGAGTAGCAACATTAATTCCATAGAGTTGAAGGTTAAAATCACTAAAATACTATCACTATGATAGTCTTACTTTACATAACAGAGACTTGAGATCCTTATGAACTCTAGGTTTGGCCTTTCCTTGGATAGAGGTCAAAAATGATAATCTCAAAAGAGCATTTGGCACATATTCAGAAGTTAAGCCTGAACGTGAGTATTTAGCACTATTTTGGATTTCTAGCTTTTTTTCCTATGTGCCACACATACCAGCAGCCCTCACATGAGGATGAGAACATGAGCAGCATGGCAACCAGTGGCTGCAGAGACATGCAGATGTCTGCTCTTGCTGGCCACCAGACCAAGGAGGACAGTCTGCAGGCCTAGGTCAGACAAGCATATAGACCCACAGATCACCCACCTCCAGCTCCTTTTCTTCTCATCCTTCCATTTTCCCCACACTTCTGTAATTTTTACCTGTTTTAAAAGCTCTTTCCTGTCCCATCAATGGCTATTCCTCATGTCGTGACAAGCTTTTTCTCCCATTAGTTAGACCTCTGGAGAGGGTTCACCATCTGCCTTTGTACCATAGCTCTCTCATTTGCTTAAAATTTTAAAGTGGGATTTTTATTATTAAACACTCCATGACATTCCCAGACAAATGGCAAAATAATACAAATTCAAGCACAGTGCAGGAAACAAACAAAGAGAAATTTCTGTTGTAATTAATTAAACTAAGATTTAAAGTGAAAATTTCCCCTCAAAGGACTAGTTAAACCCTGTATCTTTCAAGTATTGTCTATTTTACCTTATAGGCATCATTAGTACAATAATACATGATTTGTACAATTCTGTTTAAAACACCTGGAGTTGCACTGCATTTTCTCTTGTTTAGGAGAGGCCAGACACACTAATTTTATAGTACATCAAATTCCCCAGTGTCACTTGAAAAAGCATTTTAGCCTGTAGCAGATACAAATCAGAAGAAAATCTGATGCAATAGAATTTTAAAAATGCATTTTGGCTATTCAGGACGCAAATTCCTTTAACACTTTGTAAGGATATACTTCATAATTTCACAGGCTTTAGTAAACTGTGTTTTACACAGCCATTTGTTAATTCTAATGTCACTTCATTTTAAGGCCTCATGAATGCTAAATAAAATATTTTACAGTCCATAATCATTAAGGTTATATGGAGAATCTGAATGTTCTTTCTTGACTTTAATCCCTTTCTGTTTTAAAGTCTATAAATCAAACACTTTATTTAACAAAATGATGATCACCTTTTCTATAAAAGGATAGCAAAAAAATACAACCTAACCATTAAAGCTAATGCTTGCAAGATGAGTCACATTTCTGCCATTAAAAGTTCATGCAAGGCAACAGAAAGTTAAAATAAAATCCTTTATGACCAGCCACCAAATCCTCTGATATACACATTAAGGGAAGAAAGTAAAGGAGGAAATCTGGGACTCTGTCAGAAATTGAGGTCAATTAGTGACTTGCTATGAATGAGCAGAGAAATTGATTTTAACTGTATCTCTTCACGCTGCTACCAGTTCACCAGTTAATAATAAAACCCAAATTCTGACACGAAGAGTCATTAAAGCATTTCATAGGAAAGAGATATTCATTACTTGAAAACTTATTATTTTGAATGTGTTCCCTTCTGCTAGAAAGACTTGTCATGTCCGAGAGATTAATGATTCCAGACAGAAGAGAGAAGGCTGATATCAGCTGTAATGCTGCACATTTTTGGATGAGTTACATGCAATTTGGATCCTCTTAATGATTTTAAAAATCACGTCCCTGAATGTTACACCTGTATTTGTGAATTTTCCTTCAACAGCGTGGCACCAGGGGACCCATTTTACATAGGGAAAATCTCTTCCTTGCCTTTTAGGGAGAATTTGGAATCATCCTCGTTTCAATCAATATTTCACCTGTGTTTATACTTAAAAATTATTCTATCTTCTGTTCTGCTTAATTGTCTTGGGAAAGCAGCCTTGTTATCAGTCTGACTCTTTGTCTGCCTAGAAAGTATTTGCTAAGTAGGAGTAGCAAGCATTTTCTGAGTTTAAAAGGTGCTTTTTCTTTATTTAGTCATGGAAAGCTATTTTATGAGAGCGTGGAAATTCGCCTGTTTACAGTTTTATAGACCAGGCAGTAAAAGGTGGGTAAGTTTTATATCCCTGACTTGGAAAAGCATAAACTCAGTTTAGTGTGAGTTTATGATTGACTATCCTGCTAACATCTCTCTAGAATGAAACCGGTGAGAAAGCAAAAGGAAATAAAAAAATCTGCTTAAGCAAAAATTATTGAAAGCTGTCCAAACTGTGAAAAACTATGATTAAAATCCCTGCAGAGATTCAGAAAATTACTGAATGCAGGTGCTAAAAGATGTTCCTATTTTGCATTGCTATGGCATACCTCTTGTTTTTATTCCCAGTAAAATCATAGCTGGCACTGAAAGTGCAGCTTTTTGTTTCCATTGAATAGCTGGTCCATGTAGGATGTTAGGATGTTTACAAGTCTCTTGCCACCAACAACTAATGAGCTGTAGCTATTCGAGGAAAGACAAGTAGCTTTAGCACCGCAAGTCTGCATTTAAATTCTGCTGTGAGCTGGAGCAGATCGGATACAACCAAGGTTCGATTTTGGTGTGACCATGCATATAACAGAGCAGGGGGCAATGGGAAGGATTTTCTTCTTTCTTGAAATGCCCCAAAACCCAGCATGTGTGCACAGGAAGACTGAATTTGCTGTTTTTACCAATTACAGTGTAGTATGTTGTCTTTTGAGGAGCGCTCTGCAGTTGCCTTCAAGGTCCCCCTGGCTCTACTGGTGGTTGATGACCCTGTAAGAGCAATGTCCAAATGGTCAGCACAATAGTTATAAGATTTGGAGGAAAGGGGAGATAACTGCTGTTTAGAAATCAACTCTAGAGCTACCATCATCTTCAAAAATATCACGCCAGAGAGCACCAGAATAGCAACATACCAAAAAAAAAAAAAAAAAAAAAAGGCCGAAAAAGAGGCCAGAGGAAATTGAGGACCAGAGTGCAGAATACACCCCAGCTTTCACAGGTGAGGAGTAAAAGAGTAGTTTCTAAAGCATGATGTGGCTGTGGGGGCACTTCAGGCTTGCTTAGACTCTGCTTTGCCAGCTTGAAAAATTATCCTTCATTTGACTGTATGCCTTCATCCTTCTTCATCTTCAGTCTGTGTGTCTGTATGCATTTATGTATAGGTATGCATTTGCACATGTTGCTCTTTTATCCACTCCAGCTATCTCTATGCCTGTAGGCAGAGCTTTTGTTTGCCTTGGAAGCAGGTAATCATGTATGCTTGACCATAGCCATTAACTCAGTGTAAATATTCCCTATCTCCTTTGTGAAAGCTGTTGCTGAGGATAAACAGGGTTTTAAGAAAAATGGTCCCCTCCTGCTAACATGCTGAGTACAGCTTCCCGTTGCATCTTTCATGAAGATTGATTGCATTTACTGACTTCACTTTTTTCTTTTTTTTTTAAACTGTCTGTCTCAGTTCAGCAAGATTTTAGTAACTTTCTACAGAGTAGCTAATCCATGTAATTAGATATGCATATCCCATGTCTTAGCTAGAAAGGGAAAAACTGGTTACCTATAATGAGCAAAAGTGGATTATGAAAGCCCATTCAACACAAATCTTAATTTTAGCACAAGTCCTGATCATAATCTGCGGGGAGACTTCGGGCTGCTCCTGTGGGCAGCGAGCCTGCCCTCGCTGCAGCTGCTCGCCGGCCCCACAAAGCTGGCCCTCCGGCGAAAAGGGTGGCGATCCGCCGGAGGAGACGCTGGGGCCGTACCGGAGGGGCACGCCACGGATCGAGGGTGAGAGCGGGGAAGCCTCCGCCGACCAACTGTCACACTTACTCTCCAACCGCCGGCCTGCCTCGCACACACACACAGAGACACACAGAGGTTGGTGGCAAAAGGTCCAACTTTATTATGGGGCACGCGGGGTTAGATAACTGTCCGTGGCTGCCGTGGGCATTCCTTATTGGTGGAAGCAGCCTTCTGCGTGCTTCTCTCCATTGTGATGGGGTGGCCCAGGATTCTGCTGGTGATTGGTCGGCTCTCGATCCTGCCGGTGATTGCTCGGGAGAATTCAGGGATGCCATTGGACGGAGGCTCCTGGTCTGCCCAGCAACAGTTGGACAGGGCCAGGAGCACTCTGGCCCCCGCCCCTCCAGGGTCACCAGAGGTCAGGGTGATTGGCAGCCCCAAGCCTGCCATAAGCCCCAATGCCCCAACTGTATACATACAATATAGGGTGCCCATCCTGGTTTTCACCGCGAAATCCTACTAATAAACCGGCAGGACTGCTGTCCTGCAACAATAATCCACTGCTATTTAAAATAGGCTCCAGAATCAATGTGCAGCTTTTTCTATCCTCTCTTTATTTTTTTTTATTTTTCTTAGATGATTAGTTCTTAGATGATTAGTTTAAGCAACACTTATATAAGTTTATCAGAGAACAGCAACATATTTTTTCTACTTTTTTCACTGTATGCTGTGTTTAGAATGTATGTATGTGAATTTTCTCTTTTTTTGTGTTTGTTTTCTACCTAAAGTCCATTTAAATCTTCATCTAAAGACAATGAAATCTTCATTAGCAACTCAGTTCATGTCAGATAAAATTGCTGTTTCAATATTCCAATGCAGCAACTAGGCTAGATGCAGCAACAGTTGACTAGATGATCTGTAAAGGACCCTTCCAACCTCAGTCAGTCTGTGATTCTGTAAATTAGCCACTTTTTCTGGCCAGCCAGACAAAATTACACTTCATGACTATGAAGATACATTATAAAATGCTGTATATATTAATGACAAGTGGCATATTAAAGTAACCTGACAGCTTTTGGCTTACAGTTCGGTAGTGGATCTGGTGCACCTCTATGTTTGCAATCCCCACAGGGAAGATTCTTCTTCTGTTTTTTATGTCCAGGGTGTGTCCTTATTTTGAAACTTCATGCTTAAAACATTGGTCCCTGAACTGGCCTAAGTCAGCCACCATCTTCAGAAGTGAGATGATGCAGTCAAATGCAGTAACTTTCATATCCTGCCAGGAAATCTGCAGCACACAGGTTTAGTCAGGTCAGATGGGAATGATATGTCCCTAAGGTATCATATGTCTAAGAAAGTTAAGGCAAAGGGAGAGAGAATACTGAAAGCATAGTACCTGTTCCTTATAAACAGCTTCTATTGATATTCTAGCTATCCTCAAGGAAGTCACTGTAAATTTTCTCTACAGATTAAATATAAAACCAAAATCAAAAACAAAAACAAACAAAACACTTTAAAATTGCTTATAAATTTAGAATGCAAGTATTCCTTGGAGAATGGTAATGCTATGAACATATCCAACACTATTCTTTTTGTAGACAATCCCTGTCTTCTTCTCTGTGCTAATAAATTCAATTCAAACTTAGCTGCTAAATTCACGGCAATCTTAAATTATGGGCTAGAACTGTATGAGAAGCCTCCTAGTCTTCAACTTTATGATTGCATGTGGGAATTAGGTAAAGAGAAACTATTTCTTACCTTTTTTTTTTTTTATTTTACTTAAGATTTACATGCCACAGGCTTGAAAACAAGATTATTTTTTTTTTTTTCAGGCCAGGGCTGTGTAAGGAGGAGGAGAAAGAATGAGTTTATCATACATTTATCAAGTTAACCTGTAAAAAAGTCTAAATAACAGAAGCTAATTCCTTGCTTCATGGTTTAGTTCTGCAATAAATATGGCACTATACAAATGGGAGCTGCTTTGTTCATTTATACCATTTTATTAATAGCTGTCAAATGCAACTCCTTACCTTGTGGTATTGTGTCAGTTGAGTAATTTTCTCATAATTAATTAGATATTTTAAGATTATCCACCTTAATGTTTTATTTAATCCATTTCCAAATGTCTGGGAAAGCAACAAGGAGAAAGAAAAAAAAAAAACAATTAATTTTGTTAGCCTTAGGATCATTCAGGAATATCAAATGCTGAAAGTGTCCTTCAGTTGTCCGTTCACCTTCAGAAAAGGGCTATCATATCTATATTCTGATATGGTGCTGATTCTAATCAGTGGATTCTATTATAGCCCTTTAAGCAAAAAAGAAACTGCTGATGAAGGCCATAAAAATAAATGAAGCTTAATGCTTCTTGACATCTTTAGCACTTTCTGAGGTTTCCTGAGTGAGCAGGGGTAGCAGACAATGGCTGGGAGATTGTGTGTAAGATAATGAGAAAAATAAATGCATCCTCAGAAGCAGCCAGCAGGAACTGCTGCTCACATTCATTACTCAGGGTCTAGGCTGCTCCCAGTATGATGTTATTAATTTGTGGAATGAGCTAAGAGGTGTGAAAGAAAGCTGATGTTTGCTCCTAACCTTCCTGACCGGTATTCTGAATATTAACAGAGAGGTCAAATGCATTAGCTCCTTGAAATTGTCTCTTGCTCTCCCTCTTTACTTCTGTGAGAAACACCTCGCTTTAGAAGGAAAGGAACACAGAATCACAGAATGGTTAAGGTTGTAAGAGTCCTCTAGAGAGATCATCTAGTCCAAACCCCCTGTTCCAGCAGGGACACCCAGAGCACGGGGCACAGGGTGGCATCCAGGTGGGTCCTGAAGATCTCCAGAGAAGGAGACTCCACAACCTCTCTGGGCAGCCTGTTCCAGGGCTCTGTCACCCTCACAGGAAAAAAATTCTTCCTCACATGGACACGGAACTGCCTGGGTTTCAATTTGTACTCATTACCCCTTGTCCTGTCACTGGCCACCATCCAGAAGATTTTGGCCTCCTCCTCCTTCCTACATTCTCCCCTCAGGTATTTATACATATTAATCAGATCTCCTCTCAGGCTTCTCTTCTCTAGGCTAAACAGGCCCAGCTCAGTCTTTCCTCATATGATAGATGCTCCAGTCCCCTAATCATCTTTGTCGCTCTGTGCTGGATCCTCTGTAGAAGCTCCACATCCCTCCTGTACTGGGGAGCCCAGAAATGCACACAGTACTCCAGGTGTGGCCTAACCAGGGCTAAGTAGAGGGGCACGATCCCCTCCCTCGACCTGCTGGCAACATCCCTCCTGAGGCAGCCAGAATCTCATTGACCTTCTGGGCCACAAGGGCACATTGCTGACTCATGGTTAACTTGTTGTCAGCCAGGACTCCCAAATCCCTCTCCACAGAGCTGCTTTCCAGCAGGTCAGCCCCTAATCTGTCCTGGTGCCTGGGGTTATTGCTGCTCCGGTGCAGGACCCTGCACTTGTCCTTGTTAAACCTCATGAGCTTCCTCTCTGCCCAACTCTCCAGCCTGTCTAGGTCATTCTGAATGGCAGTACAGCCCTCTGGGGTGTCGGCCACTCCACTCAGTTTTGTATCATCTGCAAGGATGTGGGAAGCACCTGCTGCCTTCACTTTGGCTGAAGGAAACAAAAATAACAATAATTGGGACAGATTGGAAATAAGGTAATGAAGGAGTGAAAAAGTTTTAGAGGTCGTACAGGGAGGGAAAGTCCTTCACATTTAGAAACAATCTCAGTTTTCACAGTATCAAGCTCACTTTCCAGGACTGTGAGAGTTTAGCAGCAGGATATGCATGAAAGTGCATAAAACTCATTGCTTTGGAAGCTCAAATGCACCACCTCTCAGGCATCATTGACACTGTAGCACTTGAGCGAGAGAGTCGCTCTAATGTTTAGGTGCATTAAGCAGAGCGTCTCCAGCAGGTCGAGGGAGGTGATTCTGCCCCTCTACTCAGCCCTGGTGAGGCCGCACCTCGAGTACTGTGTGCAGTTCTGGGCTCCCCAGTGCAGGAGGGACGTGGAGCTGCTAGAGAGAGTCCAGCGCAGGGCCACAAAGATGATTAGGGGCCTGGAACATCTGCTCTATGAGGAAAGGCTGAGAGAGCTGGGTCTCTTCAGCCTGGAGAAGACTGAGAGGGGACCTGATTAATGTATATAAATATCTCAAGACAGGGAGTGAGGAGGAGGGGGCTGGCCTCTTCTCAGTGGTGGCCAGTGACAGAACTAGAGGAAACGGCCACAAATTGAGGCACCAAAAGTTCCACAGGAACTTGAGGAAGAATTTCTTAACGGTGAGGGTGACAGAGCCCTGGAACAGGCTGCCCAGAGAGGTGGTGGAGTCTCCTTCTCTGGAGATCTTCCAAACCCGCCTGGACATCACCCTGTGCCACATGCTCTAGGGGACCCTGCGTGTGCAGGGGGATTGGACTAGATGACCTCTACAGGTCCCTTCCAACCCTAGCCATTCTATGATTCTATGATATATTTTTTGATACTCTTTATTTGGGGCTGGAGATCAGCCTTACAGATTACTGTGTTTTTATTTATTTATTTATTTATTTATTTATTTATTTAACACTTGGTGTGCTTTCAGTGTAACAACAGCCAGATTCTCTGCTAGGTGCAATGCTAAACATATGCATGTGGATTTCTGCCTACTGAGGGCCTTATGCGGTTATCCAGTTAGTTGTGTGCATTAAATAATCAGAAGTAGATTCATACCATGATTACTTACATCCTAATGAGCATGATATGAATCATAAACTGGAGTGTTTGAGAGATGCATATATGATGTACAATTAAAGCTGCACTGGTTGCATAATTTGTGTGGGTAATTTGATGCAACTATAGAGTTAGCTGCATTGTTGACGTTTTAAGCGATCTATTGAGGATTATATTCTACATCAAAAACATTGCAAGGACCTCCAAATAAAAGAATCTCTAAGAGAAAAATGCACATACATTTATTCCAAAGTATCTTGAGTACTTCACTGGAACACTTGAACTACTTAAATTTAAGCGTGCACGTACACGTTTGCAAGACTGAAGTCTCCTTTTAATAATCTTACTAATTGGTCATGCAAATTTTATGATCAGAATTAAAATAAAATAATTAGATCATTAAATTTCTGTTGCTTATCCACTTAGCTGTATTTTAACATATAAAGCATAGTCTTAGATGTGTTAATAGAAAATGCTATCTTTCTTCTTACATTTGTACCTCTTGATCTTGAAGATTCACCAGGGAATGCTAACAGCATGTACAATAAACTGGGGCAAAGTGTTAAAATGTCAAACATATAAATTAATGGTCTTGAGAATATAAAAGAAAGAGACTTTCGCTCATACATCTAACTCTTTCAGTTGACATTAATCTGTTTTCTGGTTGTGTTGCAGAAGAGCATTTTGTGTTTGTCCAAGTATTTTTCAACTGTTTCTTGACAGTCTCAACTCCATCCTCTCTTGAAGTTTTCTTTAAAGTATACTAATATATCATTTCTATTGCTGCTTAAGAAATAAAGTCTGCAGGATGTACCTAACTTCCTTTTGTTGTTGTGGTTTACGTAGGGAAGTTAAATTGTACCGTCAATTCTTTCTAAGCTTTTGTATGGCACTTTCAGAGAATTTAACTGTTATGGAATCACTAGTCCAAAAAATATTTGAATATTGAGTCCATGTACTTTTGCTGTACATCATTTTCAAAATATTAAACCAAGCAGAGACAATAAAAAGCCAGGGAGCCACTGATTCAGTCATTTTGATAGAAGTATTTCTTTGGATAAAGACAATCATCCGTCTTTGGGTAAAGACTGTCTTCTTTGACAGAAGAAAGTCTTTGGGTAAAAAGAAAATGAAAGGCAATGCACACTAATTTGATAGCTTTCAGTGATAACTGATGAATAAACAAAAGGAATATATTTCATCTTAGATAAAGAATTTGTGTGAGCAGAATGTGGAATTATTTTTTGAGATGACAGTGAGAATGTTTAGCAGATGAACTACAGAAGTGGAAGGGTGACAAGACACTCAACGAAAATGGAAGTATTAACCTAAAAGGAGGCTACTTCTGAAATTTCTCAAAAATCAATTTTTGACACAGTTGCTTTAAATCTTTTTATTTATGTTCTTGGCATAGAAGCAAAAATCACGGCACATCATTGAGACAGAAATGTGTTGCTATATCATAATAAAAGAATTATATGGCACTGAGGTCAGAAGTAATAGTAAATGGATGAAATTCATAAAGTACAGGTAGAAGACTCGCTGTCCACTATCATTTAGGAGTTCATTAGTTAGAAGAAGCTAGAGGAGATGGGGCCTTCATCACAGGAGATCATCACTGAAAGATTATGAAGTTTCAATATGATACAGCTGTGAGTGTCAAATGTGTTCCTAGGGCATATGAGTCATTTACAATACAGACTAAGAATAATTGAGCATAGCTTTGAGAAGATTTCATCTTAAATACAGAGCCAAATTCTAGTGGTATCTGTATTTAAAGAGGAAGCATTCAACTTCAAATTATGGAGATTTTTTTTCTCCATTATAATGGTCAAATACTTTAATAATGGCTCAGAGTGGGGTCTCCATCCAAGGAGTTATTCAAAGCTGTACTTGACAGAGACCTGAGGAAACTGATCTAGGTGACTCTACTTTGATTGGGGTTGGATTAGCTGACTTCCAGATACCCCCTTACATGTAAGTCATTTTTATGATTCTATGATTCTATCATTGTGCAGAAAGGATTTTTAGGAAAAGGAGAGGACACAGAAAGGAGCACTTTTTTTTTTTTTTTTTTTTTTTTTTAAGATCAAGCTTGTTAACTGTATGAAAAACATTGTGTGGATTCTGAATTTAAAAGTAGGAGACTTGCTTGATACATATTCCTCTTAATTCCTGCTTTCAAAGCTCCATGATAGTTGGAGAATTGGTAACATCAAAGACATCAACAGATTGAGCAATAAAACTGCACTACCAAAACAAAGTTTAGAGTTTCAGTCATTCTCATTTGAAAAAAATGCCCTTCCTGTTACCAAATCAGCTGTTATTGTGACCTAAGATATCTGTCTATGACATAACCATCAAAGACGGAAGAATTTTTTAAAAACAACAAAGAAAAAATATAGTAGCTGAGTAAACAATGTGCTGTAGTAGTTCTTTAAAGTGCACAACATTTTAGATTTTTTTGAATATAAACATCATGTGACATTATTTGAAAGCTGCAGAGAAACCAAAGAATGATTTTCTCAAACAAATTCACTAGTCTAGACTTTTGACTGATTTTAGCTGAGGCAAAAAAACCTCTCTTCCATGAAAGATCATATTCATAGTGTTCACTAGCATTAAGAACACTTTTGTGCTCTAGTTCTTTACTGGTAGAATCATGAAGTAAGCACATCATTGTTTCCTTACATTTATACTAATAAAATAAGTTCATGGAGAACTTTTATTTCTCTTTAGATGAGGTAACTATATTGATAATCATGGATCTCTTTTCCCATTTACCTTTTTACCACTTATAATTTACCAATATATTATACAAAACAAACAACTTTATTTCAGACTATACCTGCAGCTAGTTAATATTCTTCCTTGCCAGTTATGTGCTTGTGTTGACAATGTTTATGCTCTTTTCTTTTTCAAAGTTGAGAATCTTTCCATTTTATCCTTCTGGCAGATAGCTCTGTCTCCATTCTTCATCAGAGATAATGGGCACAAGCGTCTATAGAGAATTTCTGCCTTCCTTGTATTGCTTAGGACAAAATTTTCAACAGCATCTTCACTTGTAACGCATCTTCCTTCTAGACAAAAGTGCCATCTTTTGATAGACACTGGTAGGAAAAAAAAATACATTTGTTTAAATAAAAAAAAAAAAGAGACTGTATAAGTTTAAAGAAAAAATAAAAAGAATGGATAAATGAAAATAGGGTATGACAGTAAAAATGAGATATTTTTCTTTGAAGTACCTAAAATTTGTAGTCATCAAAAAGCATGCAATATAGCATATTCAGTTTCATATGAGAACAAAGTAAATTACAGAAATAATTCTAGTTGCTTTTCAAATTCCTGTGGTGTTATGGTCCAGAAACAATCATTAAATTATCTTGCCCCTGTTGATACTTTAATGTGTATATTTCACCAGGAAATCATACTGAGAATAGTATTTTTGCTTTGTTCTTTTTTATTATTTATTTGTTTATTTCTAATCTAAACAAGAGAGTCATGGTAACTTAAGTGTCAAGAAGTAAGTTCAAGCTCTCATAAGCCTGACTATTTAATTGTTAGATCTCTGTCTGGCATGAAGATACCCAGCAGCACTGTCCAAGGCAACGTAAAGGCAATGTTTCTGGAATCAGATTCACTAAGAACCATTCCCAAAAGCAATCTGGGGAAAAAAAGAAAAAAAAAAGACAAAACAAACAAACAAAAAGATTACTATGGAGTCTTCCTTCTTCCTTTGGACTGTGAAACATCCTCCACAGGATAATAAGGTTTAGATTAATTCAAGTTAATAATAATAATAATTCGTTTTGGACTTACCTGCAGGTCATATAGTCCATTCTTCTCCAAGCATTCACTGCCTGGCCACAAAACCACATGAGCTACACAAATTGCTATGGGCTTTGGTAACACACTTACATAATTTCAGATACTTTGAATGAAGTACTCCTACAAAAAAGTTGTTCAGAGAATATTTAAGGACAAGTACTGCATAGTGTGGATGCACCCTGTCTATGCAATAGATCATAGGGCTAGAAAGAACCATGCCCTGATAAAATTATTGGTTTAAACATACTCTCTACTTTTATATACCTATTTATAGGAAAAAGGAACTTTTTTTTTTTTTTTTTTTCATCATGCTTTTAGCCAGAAGAAAATATTTTTCCACGGAAATAAACTATATTTTTTAAGGGGGAAGGCTAACCTTCCCATATTTGGTAAAATCTGTCTGTATATCTTTTCTACACACTGTTTATATACATTGCTGTCTCATCACAACAAGATTTCCCGACTCTTATTAGAGAGTATGCTGGATTCTTATTAGATAATGCATGTCTCACCTTTAATATCTATTCCAATATCTCGCACACGCAGGACCAATCCATCCCAGAAAAATATCCAGAGAGCCCAGACAAGTGTATGGACAGGTCAAACAGAAGCTAGTTATATTTCTAGTTTTCTAACATACCCCTCTAATTTATTTTGAAAGCCAATTCCTTTTTTACAAAATTCACACTACACAGAAAGTTCAGATGAAGCTAAATCCTGTCCTCAGAGAACAATCTGAGCAGCCAATCTGTGCAACAGAGAATGGTTCATGAATTCATACCCAGGGGCTATAGAGGGAAAAAACTAAGGCTGTGTCCATAACTTCAGCCTCACGAGGAAATGGCTAGTGGATCGAACGAATTTGGATAGAGAGAATCTCTGCTAGCAGTTCTCTCTGGAAACTGACTTTTCCCATCACCTGCAATGATCTGGACTGTGAAATCTGTTACACTCCCTTTAGCAGTTTCCACATGTAGGTTGTAATGTATATACACACACACACATACATATACACATTTTCATGTATGTTTGTATATCTGCATGTCTATAGAAAAATTCTTTTTCTGTCTTAAAATTGTAACCAAATGTGTATTATATATGGAACTAGCCTGTCCCATCCAGAATTATATACAAATGCAAAGAACAGAGATGTATAGATGAAGTGAATACTCTTTGGTGCCTTATTTACTAAAACAAAAATCTTTAAGTATATATTGCAAATTTGCATTAAATTTAAGTTAAATTAATTTAATTAAAATATCATTAATGTATGGATATGTGTGTGGGTATACATATATCCCTACATCAAAGGTATGCGCACGCACAAATGTGCATAGAAATACTATAGATGTTTTTGTACACGTGTAATATGTATACACACACACATATATATACGCACACATATGTATGTGTAGAACATAGCAATTGTTTTAAAGATATACTTCAGGTAGTTGGAGTTCAGAAGTAATGTACCATGAGTTCCGTGTGATTAATGGGTATTTTCCCAGAGATCTTTATATAAAATATTTATACAATATAATTTACATGAATGTCTAGACATTTGCTTGAAACATATAGTTCTGAACCATAAATTAGATGTTTCTTAGGGAGTAGGCAGGGAGCAGCAGAAGGACATACAAATATGAGCTAGGGTTGTGCTATGTGCCTCACTCCAAGACCAACCTCAGAGTAGTCATGTTAGCATAGTGCGCTGTGTGAGCCGGTAAGTGCTGGCCTTTGAGTTATGCTTAACATCCCATGTGAAGTCCCGTGGGCTTCATACCCATGGGCATGGCTGCTCTCAGCTGGTCCAGGAGCCAGACTGCCCTGTGGAGTGCATAAATGCTTCAAAAGTCCTCAATAACAAAGATTATGCCTTATTTCCTGATGGTTACCGTATACCCTTGCAGTCCTGGGAGAAGAGTGAGGTTAAGCTGCTAACAAAGGCTACTGCAGCGTGGAGGGACTGATCATCCCCATACCAGCGTTTTCAGGGGACAAATAGGGGGGAAGAATTATAGCATGAAAGTACAACCCTCCCTTTCCATCAGCGATCAGCCGTGGAGATTGCAGGGCAGATGGACCCATGGATTTTTCTTTCTCATGTCACTACTGAGGAGGGCTCAGTGTTTTTCTGCAAAGCCATGATCAATGAAGTGCTACCACACAAAAGGTTTGAGAAAGTCGTAGGTAAGTCTGTGATACATCTGATACACATGAAAGAGAAGGTGCAATTTTCTTCCTTTCAAGAGCTTTGAAAGGCAGATTATTATTATTTATTGAAATGGAAGTTGGTGTTCCATGTTTCAGGATGTAACAAGCCCATTATCTGTTTTTGGAAGTTGTTAATAGTCCCAATACTGGCTCATTTTCTGTATTTATAGAAAACCTGGTCACATGACCATAGTCTAATTGTCCTATTGTGTACCTCTGCATTGATTTGTCTCAGTTAAAATCTCAAGACAGTAGGTGCCAGGATGTTTTCTAAATGGGCCTTTTATTCTTAGAATTCACTGCCTACCTCTTATCAGCATGTGATAGAAAGCTGAGAAAAAAAAGACCACTGTTTTCCCTTGTTGTTAATTATTCAGCATTTATGGCATTTAATTGTGCGGCAATTTGTAGATCCTCTATGAAAGAAGTTCCGCAGATGTCTGTTGTAGTGGCGATGTCCATTTGCCTTTTAAAAAAAACTTTGTCATAATTTATATAATTCTATAAATTACACAATACTGAACAGTAAATGAGCTCCATGGGGGAAGAGTTTTTAATGAGCCTCTGTCCTTCCTATTCATTAAAAATGAAGCACAAAACAATTTAAATGCAATACAGCAAAAAGCTTGGACCCAATCTTGCAAGGATTAGAAACTCACCGCAGACATTGCAGACAATCCTTTATGCTTGGTAATTCTTTGCATTGCATCTATTCTGTGTAGCCATTATGGTCCTAGGCAGCTCCTGTTAAAATTCATTGAAGTGTTGCCAATGAGCCAAACTGCTAAAGAAATCAGTTCATAATGCAAAATGTCATGGATTCATATTAAATTAGCACAATATAAATTTTAACTAAATAAAATTGAGAATAACAAGAATAACTTCCAGCTCTTTCAGTGTTTTAGAAAGACCTCATTCTTTTTTAAGTGCTTTTGTAACTGATGCTGATCTGTGCACCTCATCAGTCTTTTATTGGTTTACAGTGCTATGCTGTTTTCAGGTCTGGGTGCTTATTAATCCTATCTTCTATTTCTAATGTAAATTCTTATTCTTAGACTATGCAACTGTGTCTCTCCTTGTGAAACTCTAAGAGAAGATTAGAAAAATTTGCAGTTTATACCAGTGCTCTGTTGGAGTTAATTGAAGGAAGGAAGGAAGGAAGGAAGGAAGGAAGGAAGGAAGGAAGGAAGGAAGGAAGGAAGGAAGGAAGGAAGGAAGGAAGGAAGGAANGGAAGGAAGGAAGGAAGGAAGGAAGGAAGGAAGGAAGGAAGGAAGGAAGGAAGGAAGGAAGGAAGGAAGGAAGGAAGGAAGGAAGGAAGGAAGGATATCTAAAGCAATCAGTGACTGAAGAATTAAAAAAAACCTTGGTTTGGAAAACTGAGTGAAAGAAATTTGTTCACGATCTTTCTATGCCTCCATGCCTGCTATCTGCAGCCAGGTTAGGCCAGATTCCCCAAACTACTGCTCTGTTGAGTTCCCATAGTCCTTTGGCACACAGTTCCACTCCAGCATAGCTGAACCACTGCTTTTTGATTATCTTAAATTACAGAGCATTCCCAAATTGGCTTAACTATGCACAGAAGAGTGCCCTACATGACCGTTTCTGCATCATCGGGATCAGTTTTGATGGAGTCTATTTTGAGTAGGAAGTCCCTAGGGAACTTCTGGGACAAATTCCTCACCCAGGATGTGTATCAACATACTGAGGCCAACCCATTGGTCTGTGGAAACTGCCATACATGGAAGTTACCAGGCTGAATCTTGCAACTGTCTGAAATTTCCTCCTCAGGGCTCCTGAAACAATTAGTCACAAGCTTTGTTGGGAAGGGAGACCCATCATTTAAATCATCCATTGTCTCTTTTTGCTAACTGCAGAGTTCTTGGACTACTGTTTGGATGTGCAAAAAGGCATTGTCCCAACACCAAAGATATTTCTATAGGGCAAACCTGAATTTCATCTTTATGCCTCATTTGCAACTTATTTTCCATAGCTCCTGCACAGACATTTGGACAGTCAAGAGTGTTTTTTAATGAAACAGTTTTCATTGAAAAATGACAACTTGCCAAAAATATTCACAAACACTAGAAAGGCAAAGAGCTCTTTCTCCTGTTTGTTCTCACTGTGTTTATCCTACATATTAATGTAGGACCTGATCCAACGCTGCTAAAAGTCAGCCAAAAAAACAGTCACTGACTTCAATGGAGACAGGGACGGATCTTTAATGAGTTATTACAGGACTGTGTTCACACTTTATTTTGGCCACAATCATCAGATTAGCAAATCCTGGCTCTGACCCAGACTAAGTAAACAGTCAGTAACAGCCCATTAAGATATGGTTTATTTGTTCATTAGATAAAGTGACTGGTCCTTCAGAATAAGTCAAAAGGCTTTGGCCTCTGAAAAATTCAAGTTATGTGTCTATCAACATATGTTCAAAGCTGGAATCAATATAGGAAAAACTTTCCATTCCTAAATCAGTGAATGTTTTTTGTTCTTAGGTATACTGTCCAGAACTCACATTTGCACCCACAAAACAAGCATGATGATAACTGTCTGGCACATTAGAGGTAAATACATTGGAGGTTAATAGAGTTTCAGAACCTTTTATGCATGCTGGATTGACCACTGTCATCTTCTGGATTCACATATCTGAGAAGATTATTCTCCTGTGGCCTGGCAGCTTTTCAGTAGTTGGATGCTTTGTGGTCAGTCCTTTCTGAAAAGGAAATCAGGACCTGTTTGTTGAAAAATGGTTACCATAGAATTTCTATGTAAACTATAAATTTTACTGAGTCTACCAAAATTAATACTATAAAACTAGCATAGAAGTATTCTTGGGAATATATAAAACCTTAGGTTTATTTACTTATTTATCTATTTCCTCCTTTGCTGTCGTCTTTGTTTACTTTTGTCTGTTTACTGGGATTTGCAGAATAATCCATGTTCTTTTGGCTATTTAGAAGTGGAAATAGTACCCAGAGATTTCAAAAGTTTATTCCAAGCATAGGTATTAAGATGAGTTTAGAACTTTTTTTTTTTCTGATTTTATGAGACCTAAATATATGTAATATTAAAGTAAACTCTACTGCAGTAGAAAAGCTGATGTTCAGTCTAGGAGCTCACTGCTATTTTTTTATTCTTAATGTTCAAACCATTTTTCTGTTCCCTTTGCTTGCTAGTTCACTTCTGTATTCTGCCTAGGGAGGTAGTATCATCCACCTTTAAGCAGAAAACAGGGCATTATTATGTCTCTCTGGATGTGCTAGACCCAGTAGGTTGAAATGAGCGATGCCAAACCCTGGTGAGAACCAGTTCCTTGGTGCACAAATGGGTCCACCAGCCACTTCCGTGGTGTGAACATCCCTACACCTCTTAGCTGTTGTGACCAAGGTCAACAACAAATATATCCTGCTGAAACTAAACCTTAGTTATTCAATTATAAAAATACAGATTTCCCATTCCTACCACAGTATCTAAAACAGCAAACTTCTTTATACTGTTTATTTATTTATTTATTTTATTTGCAAGTGCTTTTCCCCTATTCTAAAGCATCCCAGCCTAGAGCACAAGATGACAATTCAAACGCTGTGGTTTACATTATAAACATCTTTGCCCTACATACAGCGAGCCACCTCCATCCGCCTGGGAACAAAACTTTATATTCACCACATTAAAGCATGCGTTGATTTACAGAGCTCTTTGATCAGATGATCAAAACCCACTTTAACATGGCTCACAAAAGCAGCCTGACTCCTAGCACATGCATCATTCATAGCTGGCACAGATACTGAGCATCTTGGTGCTCGTTGATGCTGTGTCAGCCTTTGGAGCTAGGAAGCATTGCTCTGGTTCAAGCTCTTGCTGTCTGAAGCAAACAGCAATAAAGATAAAATGAGTTTTCATGATATTGATTGTGCCAGCTTGGTCTGGGCATGAAGAGCATGGTTTTACCCTCAGCCCTAAGTAAAAGAGAAATTAATTTGATCCCTCGGAGACAGGCACACAGGTCTTATCAGATTTAAAGGCTAGATGCTGAATAAGCAGAGGGAGAGAAGGGAGATCCGCTATCATGTCTTTCATTGCATGGGGGAGAAGTTAACATGTAAGAGAAAACATGATTTTTATAAAATAGAGAAGATTGGAATATTGCAGTGTGAAAGGATTTTGGCTGGTGTGTGCTTTATGCAGATCTAACATATTGAAATTCAGACACAGAAACAGCTGATGTTCTTTGTAGGGAATTGAAGAAGACTGGTTTTGGTCTTGAAATACAATTTTCTTTTCTTTTTAAAATAAAAAATGATGCCTTTGGATTGCGAGCAAATTCTAGATCTGAGACCTATTTACCTGACAAAACCAAACTTCCTAATTTTAAATAATCTTCAGATTTAAATCCAGCAGTCTGGAAAAGAAATTAAGGCAGAGCAGCAACATATGCAGTTCATGGGAAACAAGGGAGGATTAGTGGGGTCTAGGCTCTATGAGGGCAGTTACATGTGTGCATTGCATGAACTTCTGATAAATGCACAAAGCTTCCTGTTGACAATGGAAACCTGATCTTTGTGGTGGACATGAGAAAGATTACACTGCTCCATTGTCTTATCTTGGAGGACTCCAATTTCTCCTTATGTAAAAGAAAATGTCGATCTGAATTTGGGGTTAGGAAGTAGGGACTTTGTGTACTGAGCCAGGGCTGACTGGGACTATTTGAAGTAATTAAAAATTCTTATTTCTGTGATTATCTTTCATTACAGTATCATAAATGTAATACTTAGAATATAATAAATTGGAAAAAATAGGAATAAAAAATATACAATAGGCATCATGAAGCAATAAATGGAAAATATCCATGGTATAAAAATTGAATAGATTTTCCAAATGCTTGTACCTTCTATTCAGTATCAATTATAAGTTGTTGACTTCTTTATCCACCAACTTCCCAGTCACTGCAATATGTTTTGTTTAAATGCTGTGATTAAATCTTAAAATTTAGCTTACAAATTCAGCTTACTATTTAAATATTATAATCTTATAAATGTTATAAGACATATAAATGATAAAAAATATCTTCTTTAGACTACCACAGAGGGCTGACCTAATGTATTTTAAGAGCAGTACCTAAAAGAAAAACTGTTTAATGTGCCCCCTCTCTCTTGGCCCAATGAGTATAATCAGTGGAGTAACACAAATATCCAGAATATCCTGTAGTCAAGTGATAATCGTGAAGCGAGATAAATCCGGGTGCATCTGCCCTCATTTGTCCTTTTGTGTCAGTTGACACTCTAAGTGACATAAGTGACCATAAGTGACCGCGATGGCTGCAAGGGTTTATCTGAACATACTCCCTTTGCTTCATCATTGTTCCTGCTCTTTTGGGAGCACCAAGAGTAGAGTGGTTTCCTTTGCAACTCATCATCAGAGCATGATATCCCTGAGGGTCATGGACAACAGTCCAGGGATCCTTGAGACATGCTAGATGATTCTGAAAAGAAAAAAAAAAAATGGTTTGTAGGCATGCAAAGGCAGCTTGCATCCACAGTGATCACCTCCCCTGCTCCTGACTGTGACTGTTCTATGTGTGCCAGACCCTGTCATTGAGAGAGGGAGTCTTAATGGAAATGCCTGTATTGCAAAGTTGCAGCTGGAGTGCATGCATGGAGCAGAATGGAAATGCAAGCTACAGATGGAAAATAAGCATTTTAATTAATGCTAACTTTTATAGTGCTTGGAGGACCCGCATGCTCGTAGATTTGATTCTATCTCATTCGGTCATGCTGAAGCTAATTCTGATGAATTTGCTAATTTTGCCAAGGAGAATTCATATTTGCCTCTCTTCACCCTGGTACGTTCTTGCAATTACTGTTGTCTGACAGCTGTTGTTTTCATGCAGATTTCACATTGTGGTGCTTGTGTCTCTGTGAGGTGATAACTGTGCTCATTGCCTTAAAAATATAAGTGTAGACAACAACATCACATTTCTGAGAAGCCATTTAATTTGTCATATTTATATTGTGTTCATATAAACTTCATGGGCAATGATGCCCATTTCCAACTGAGATTAATGATATTCAGCAGACAAAGAGGAAAGCAAAACTGCCCTATATGTATTAAATACAATCAGCTGGGACACTGAATAGACCGCGTTCCTGCACCTTATTCTGTCATTTCACCTAGGCAAAATGATTTTGTAATGTCTTACATCCACTTTACAGATGCACAGATCACAACGCACAAATGCAAAGGAGTAGATGGGTTGGCTGTGTGCCATCGTATTGGTGATTATAAGTCTGGAACCTCTCTTGTAGCCCTCTTTCCCTCCAGAACGGCTCCCAGAAGCCCCTCGTGCAGTAGAGTGGAAAAATTTAATATAACTGATCTGTATATTAATTCATGGGACAAAATTAATATTCTCTGTTTTTGGAACTAGATCGAACACGAGGATATCCACAGCAAAACTGCACAAATGCTATCACAGTGAAAGACGGAGATATCTGTTGCAATCCTAAAGCTTTCTATCAAATCGGATGGACTGTGAGGCCACACACTGTGGCTATTAACTATATTTAAGTATTAGAAAGATGCTGGTAGAAAGAAATGTAAAATGACTTAATGAACAAAAAGATATCAGATTTTGTGAAAGGATTTAAGTTCTTACCCGGTTCAGTCTTAATAAAATAATAATGTATAGACAGCACTGATAAAAGCACAAAATTAAAGCTCCCTTAGCTCACATAGAGGTGTGTGCAGAATGAATTAACTATTGCTATTTTCTCTCTTTGACAGATGAGTTCTGGTGGAAAATAAGCAATCTCAATAACAGACAGTAGTGCACTTAGAGATCCTTCGAGATGAAAGATAATGGATTATTATAGATTATAATATCAAAGATATTAAAGATTATGCACTGTGCATAGTGTTAGGCAAAGAGTAGGCCAGTTGCACTTCATCTATGGATTAGTTTTATTTCAAGTACTAAGAGAAGGATAGATGTGAAGTCATTTGGGCTTGTATGTTTATCAATTGCAGCAGCTGGTCGTCTTGAAATGCTTGAGCCTATTGTAAAGAGTAGACATGACTCCTCATACTGTTCAAAGGAGCTAATATTTCAGTTTCATTATTAGAGACACCTCAGCTGTCATGTGATTTAATTTTAACATCAGAAAATACTTTCTCACTCTAATATATCACAGCTTACAGCTACAGGTATAAAATTCAGTCAAGCCCAATGATAGTAAATCAGTACAATTTATTGTTTTAGGGAAGTGCAATATTAGAGTTTTGACACCAAAAGTAATTTGCAGTAAATAAGCAGCATTACAGCCTCGTTATGGAGGTGATTGGTGATTACATTATGTATTCCCCTTTATCCATAGCTGACGCTCTTTGGTATATGTGTAAAAATGCATGCACACACACATACATTGTCTTTCTTTGGTATAGTTCTTCTCTAATGTCCTGATGATGTCTGGGACCCGTGTTTTGTGAACCACTAGTTTGCTACCCAGCCATCAAGCTACCCGTCTCTCTTGGGGAAGTCCAACTTCCTGTGCCACCTCATCTCTCCATCCAAGCTGAACTGGCGTTCTTGTATGGGTGAATCAGCCTAGCCGGCGCTGAATTAGCAATTCCTTGTGTTTTGAGATGTTCAGCTGCTCTTTGATGAGGTAGTTACTTCTGGAAATGCCGGTTCAGCACTGGTGGGGATAAGCAGAAGAAGAGCTGCGGCTATCATAGCAGGGACAGCTAGGGCTGTTGGTTAAGGATGGATTAATCTGTTTAGGAAAACAAATCAGCTTAAATTCCATTTCTGAAGAAAACTTCCATATTAATTCCTGTGTTTGTGAAAATGCTTGTTTCCCTTCCAGGCGGCAGGTTGGGATTTTTCATTTCCCTTCTTTTGCCATCGTCTCATTTTCTTCCAAGAGCTATGGCCTAGTGATTGCAAAATGCTGAATTTCTTGTCTGGTCCCATCCAGACAGTTGCTAACGGGGCTGTTCTGTGATAGTGCCTTGAGCAAACCCATGTGGCAGCTCGTTTGAGAGTAGCAATGAATATTGTGGTACAGAAAATAGTAATATGCAGCTAACTGGCAGCAAGGTTTAGAAATTGGCAGCAATTTATAGTGTTTTCTATTGCTTATCTTTATTGGGGTTGTCATTGTTACCTTCCATAAGAGCAGCTATGCAGAGCTAATATTAGATTTCTGGAACCAGAATGTTTTCCGGATCCCTGGAGAAGGTCATGGTGGCATTGCAATGAAAAAAGGTAGTGAGGAGCAGAGATTTTGTATAGCATGTTTATAAAAAGCATACTGTATTGCTGGCAATTTCCATTAAAGAAACGTGTTTTGAATGGGTTTCATAAGCACATGTCCAGGGCAATTGTTCCTCAGCCTCTGGTGACAGAAATGGATACTGTCTGTTTACATCAGATGGTGATTTCAGATTAATAGTACATTTAAACAACTATTCCAGAGTAATTTTAGCTAGACTATATGTCTTTTTCCCCCCCCCCCCCCTTAGAAAACATGGGTAACATGCAAAGCTCCAGAGTCTGTTCCTGAAAATCCAAGTATATCTCCGTCAGTGTCTTGTTCAACATTTGGGAAATCATATACTCTGACTACCCCTGGCATTTTGATGTGTGTAATAACTTCTGGTAATGCTCAGCATTTGTTCTGCAACTTATGAAGCACTTTCATATTGCTATGAGTCTAAAAGGACACTGCAGAACAGAAGGCAAATATTGAGTCCAAGCATTATATCGGTAACTGAATGACACAGTTTAGAATAAATATCTAAAGGTCTTATACTTTAAAGAGCAGTATTAATCAGAATTAATGTAGTAATTTTTATAGCATTGATCCTGGTTGTGAGGTATTTAATAGCCAGTTACTATAGTAAAAACACTGTTACTCAATGAATATTTCTATCAGCTGGATTCTCCTATCAACTGTGACAAATCTGGATCTGATCAGAGCCCCTATACTAATTTTTTTAAAGCGTTTGTGCAGTCGAGACAGATTGCATGTACTGAAGCCATGGCTTCTGGAGTTCTTGCTGGAAGCTAGTGTCTCAGAAAACTAAGAAGTTAAGCAAAAACTCACGCAAATGCAATTATCTTAATATGAAGGATTATGCTGAATTAGAGCCCTAAATAAATAATAATAATAATAATAAAAAATATAGTTCTGATGCCCAACTTAGTGTAAAATCAGGATTATCGGAATTATTTCTTTATCCAGGAGGAATTGTGATCAGCAATTGTAACATTTCTCTAGTGTGTTTGAGCATTTATTATATAGACATTAAGATGAGGAAAGGGCCTGGGTGGACTCAGTCACAGCCACAAGTCAATGCCTGGATCATCCTCATTAACCTGTCAGCAGCTGCCCCCACAGTGTTAATACCAGGAAAGTGTGGGGAAAGGGATGTGTGGGAGGTCCTTTTAGAGGCTCTGAGATTAAATTAACATTTAGCCCCCAAACCCTTGCTGTGCTTCCCATTTTCCAATGAGCTTTCTGCATACCAGGCTTCCTTGGCCACCTGCAGTCATGCCGATGGAGGCAAAGTCATTGCTGATTCCTGCAATATTCAAGCCCTGTGGCAGAAGCTCTGCCTGGGCGAGTTCAGCCCATTGTGTATAAAGAGATGCAGTTAAGAGCTGACAAGCAACCGGTACCCTTCTTGCACACTGGAGCCAAAATGACTCTGAGTCCAGGAGTATCTAAGAGGGAAAAGATAAAGGAACTTTTGCAGAGAATAGAAAAAGGCATGTCTCTCTAAAGAAAGACAACTGGGAAGGCTAAAGGAAAAAAAAATAATAATAATAATAATAAAGAAAAATAATAAAAAAGGAAAAAGAAAAAGAAATAAAAGAAAATAAAGGGAAAATAAGAAAAAAAAAAAGAAAAAAGAAAATAAGGCAAAAATAAAAATAAGTCAGCACGGTGGGAACTGGATGGAGGGAATGAAGCATGAGAAAAGAGAATTGTCACTAGGGGGCAACATGGTATCAGATAAGCTGGTGAGCACTCGGCGGGAATATAGTGAAATATAGGGACCAGAGCATGCCACCATATGGAGGAGAGACTTTTAAAATAACAAGGCAGCCTGACAAAGCACAGCAGAATGAGAGATTGAGTTTTATTGCCCTTAGTCATCAGATTGGAAATGCTCTGCCAAAGGGGGGAGCAGGAGTTGGGGAGGGGAGCTGGGTGGCTGTGATTGAATCAGCAATGCCAATTGCAACACTGTCAGGTGCTAAAACCTTCTGAATGAAGGTGACATGATAGAATCCCGCAGGGAGCGGGAGGAAAGAAAGTGTACGGTGGACTGGCTGCATGAGTTTCAAGCAGACATCTGAACTTGTGACATCTATGGCTTATATCACAAACCCCGTTAGTCTATCACAGAACAAGTTTAGGAACTCTCAGTTCATAAATTTTGAGTGGATTTAAATCTCAGTGCAGTGCACATAGCAAAGTCAGCCCTTAAATCCCTCTATGTCTCGCAGGAGTGAGAGAGAGATGTGTAAAAGTAACATTTCCACAATATCCGATGCATAGTGTGTTAACATAAAAAAAATTAGTTGGGTTAGATGGGTTAAATGGAAGTTGAATTTGGGACATGATGCTTGCAGAGAGTTAAGCTTAGAGTATCGTTTGCAAGTTTCTTTCCACTGGAAAGATACTTTTAGTTCATCCAGAACATTAATATATCAACACAGAATCATAGAATCATAGAATGCTTAAGGTTGGAAGGAACCTCTAGAGGTCATCTAGTCCAACCCCCCGGAAATACGCAGGGTCTCCTAGAGCATGGGGTACAGGGTGGTGCCCAAGCGGGTTTTGAAGATCTCCAGAGACGGAGACTCCACAACCTCTCTTGGCAATCTGTTGCAGTGCTCTGTCACCCTCACTGTTAAGAAGTTCTTCCTTAAGGTCCTGTGGAACTTTTGGAGCTTCAATTTTTGGCCATTTCCTCTAGTTCTGTTGCTGGCCAGCACTGAGAAGAGGCTGGCCCCATCCTCTTCACTCCTTCTCTTGAGATACTTGTATACACTGATGAGGTCCCCTCTCAGTCTTCTCTTCTCTAGGCTGAACAGGCCCAGCTCAGCCTTTGCTCATAGGGCAGATGTTCCAGGCCCCTAATCATCTTTGTGGCCCTGCGCTGGACTCTCTCTAGCAGCTCCACGTCCCTCCTGCACTGGGGAGCCCAGAACTGCACACAGTACTCGAGGTGCGGCCTCACCAGGGCTGAGTAGAGGGGCAGAATCACCTCCCTCGACCTGCTGGAGACGCTCTGCTTAATGCACCCCAGGATCCCATTGGCCTTCTTGGCCATGAGGGCACACTGCTGCCTCATGGTCAAAATAAAATGCTTAGATCATGGGGGATGAATCCCCTCACCCCCTAACCCCCTAGTTGTGTTGCAACCTGCACATTTGAGCTGTAGGGATGTGTCTGTGTAGCATCCTGTGC
This sequence comes from Eudromia elegans, assembly GCA_003342815.1. Classification (NCBI taxonomy): domain Eukaryota; kingdom Metazoa; phylum Chordata; class Aves; order Tinamiformes; family Tinamidae; genus Eudromia; species Eudromia elegans. The sequence goes on along the minus strand of PTEX01000297.1, from coordinate 413,801 downwards.
TCTGCTCTACTCTGCTTATACCACTGCCCCAACACCCATCCTGGTGTCTTCTGCCTCCACTGCGCCTGCTTAGTTTGCCAGATTTGCAGAATGTCATTCACTTGCTAAGCGTGATTTTTTTTTTTACTTCAGTGAAACAAATAAGCTCATGATGGAGATCTGTCACAGGCAAATCATCAGCAGCTGATAGGAAGGAGGAGCAGGATGACCTGTTCTCTGCCACAGTGAGACATGGCTCAGCTATACCAGGAAAATGTGCCCTTATTTCACTTCTTTAAACTAATATATTATCCCTAGACAACCTAGGTGCGCTGAGTTGGTCTTACCAATGAGCCCTGTCCATTTTGCATTTGCCTTCACTGTAATTAATGACATCATTTGATATTCAGAATTTGATAAAACATTAACCTGTTGTTATTGTTGTTGCTTCTTTCTTCTCACTCCAATTTTTATTAGTAAAAATCTACAACAGAGATCCTGAAGAGATTATTATACAGAGAGAATTGTTTCATTTGGGAGGCTGTTCTGGACCCAATCTAATTGTGGTTGGAGCTAATTTTCTCCTAGACTACATGGAACAAAATTGTTCCTATTGCTGAGCATCTGCTTAGGTACAATAAGATCCAATTCTTTTCTGAGATCTAGATACATAACTAATATGAATATTTATAGCTGGTATGTGGGCATTGTGTTTTATGGCTGGACATAATGCTGTGAAATAATTATGTTCTTTAATAAAATGTACTGGAATAGTGCACAAATAGTACAATAGTACAATAGCATAACTTAGAATCCTTAAAACAGTGGTAATGGATGAGATAAAGGACTATTTACCTCAAAAACCTCCTTTTACAGAGGGAGAAAGCAGATGCCTTCAAACATATTGGACAAACATTGGACAAACATATTTTACCTTCTCTTGGTATATTGTGTGTATATGTGTAACACTCAGTTGATCTCACTCCTATGGGCTTGTATACTCTGCTTTGGATCCAAGCAAACCTGCAGTACCGGTGCCTTCTGACAAGGAGTCCCACATCTTCCCAGTACATTTTGTGAGAAAACACCTTCTTTCATTTGTTTAGTACCTGCCTCCTCTTCCAGCTGTCAGCTACAACTCATATTGGAAAAAACTTTCTTCATGTAAGTTTATGGAGCGGCAGGTCATTCCTCCCCTGAACTGTCTTTTTCTGAACACTCGAGAGTTTATTTAGTCCTTTATTTTCTGACCTTGTGTTTCTTTAATTTTAGTCTAAAACAGAGGAAAGTTGTGCAAGATATTCCTGAAGTCAAATCCACTTTAAGACAGACCCTATGAAGTGACTGTCATTTGTTTCAGAGCTTATCTGGGCTAAATGTAAGATCCACTTGAGAGGAATGTCATTCAAACTCCTTGAATACAGTAAGCAGGCATGTGTCATTGTGTTGAGCATATTCTCAAGGATTTGACAGCTTTTTATTTCATGCATCATTCACCTCCTGATGCTGTAATCACGCAAAGTAACATTTCATTAATGCAAAGTTAAAAAGCTGATAGGATATTGAGAAATAATATCTGGAGTCAGGCATGCTGGTAATGGATTTCGCTATAGTGCGATACCCCAAGCTATGTTCACATCAATGTGACATCTACTTACTGCAAAATAAATAAGAGATTGAACTGGAGATTATTTATTAATTTTATTTGCAGCTGGGAAGCTAAGAAAAGCCCTGTGAACCTAGTTCCAGAGTTTTAGACAAGCATTTACTGAAATGGTGTACATCCAGCTGTGGATTTCTGCTTTATTCACTCTGCATAGGAAGAGTTATTAACAGAAACTCCAATGTGAATCCTTCCAAACAGCTTAAATACACTCTCTCTTAGAGGCAGTGCCAGAAACATCACTTGCTTTCAAGGTGAGTAGAATTTGCTCTGACAGGTGTCACTTAAATTACTCAAAAAGTGTAAGTAAGCAATGAAAATCAGGATTAATCTAAATTTGCATCACAGGTGGTATGGAGTATTGACAAAGGGATTTGAATTGCAGTCGACTGTCAAAATGGTACACTGGTTGTCCAAACACAAGCGAATCCTTTGGGAGATCAGCACAAGGCTGTTTGCCATCAGAACTGAAATAGTGACTGCCTGCAAACAGTTACTATGGCCTCAATACTTACCTGCAGTGAAAGACACATTTACGTTAAGGGCATGAGAGTGGCAAAACTAGGAACTTCAAATCTGATAAGGAGTAAAATACACATTTAAGGTTGCCTGTTCAGCATCCTTTATGATACAATCTTCAATGACAACACTGCATATGATTTTTTTTTCCATCTGATGCATTCATTGAAACAGGAAACAAAGCTTCCTACTTGCTAAATTTCAATAATTACTTACAAAGGATATAGAACAGGATTCTAACAGGATTGCAAGAATCATTTTTTTTAATGGAAAATTATATATTAAGAAATTTAAATAAAATGATTTTGCTTAGATGTTAAAGAGCTTTCTTTAAAGCAGTGAGTACATTGCTTTTAAACATTTTAAACTGAATATAATTGAAAAAAGAAAGGAATATGCTTTGGATATGCTTGGTTTCTCACATGCAGTAAGTAACATAGTTTATGTGAGAATAGATCCCATCCTTTCTTTGTTACCGGTTCTAATTCTTGGTTCCTGAGTACACCTGGGTTGCAAATACATCCAATGACAAAATTAAGGTGCCTTCTTTCTGAGCGCTGGGAATTTTCTGTGTTGCTCACTCATAGTAATCTAGTGCCATAAGCCATAGGATTTTCAAGATCTCTGCACAGGGCTAGAAGGTGCGTCACAGAGCTTGGTGGAGATCCATGCCAGGCATCTTTCTGGCACTTGACGGAGGTCACCTGGAATATCTCAGCTGGTGACTTTCAGTTTTAGATCAGCACCTAGGTGTCTACCTTTGACTTAAGTATGCTGTGTATGTGTGTATTGCATACTTAAGTATGCAATTTGCTGCTGCAAAATGATGGGTTTTCCTAAATTCCCATGACCTTGTGAATAAGCCTTCAGGATTGTAAGACCATCATTTGCAGATCTGCTAGTTCCTAGATGGACTGCAAAGTTTTTTTCTTGAGACGTCTGTTCTTTCCAGAGTCCACACGCCAATAAAAAAAAAGAAAAAGAAGGTTTACTGCACATCTGAAAAGCAACTCAAGATTTGTCTAATTCTGTACATGCCCTTCTCTTTCACTGTATCCTGTGATCTAGACATTTAACTTCATTGCCAGTTAGCTAAGAAGGAAAATATTGAACACAAGTAAAATTTGTAACTTGCTGTTGCTATCCAACTTGCTGACTTTGCTGAGTTTCCCACCTCATCTTTTTATTTTTATTTTGTTTTTTTTCCTTGCCTAATAAGGAGAAATAATTTATAATTCTCTTGGTTATTCAATACTTGCTATCTCAAAGCATAAAATGTTGTGTCCCCTGAGTGACTCTGATTGCCACGGTCTGGAGATGAAAACATTTCCTTTTATAATCTACATTATGTGAAAGCACAAATTCTCCTTTTCAAATATTGTCTTGAGTTAATGAATACTTACATTAAACTTGCTTTGTTGATTGCTCTGACTGATGTAATTAGAGATTTTCTTCTAAGTGCTGTGTTTGATGACTAACATTTTTGCACATTTTTGACTGAATGAAAGGAAAAACTCAGTGGTGATAGCAAACTAAAAAGTTTAAATTATTCAACCACGCTCAAAATTCCCTATTTGTTTTAATAGGGCAAGGGAAATATGTATGTCATTGAAACTGAGAACTGAGGGGGAATATGCATTCATTAGTAAGCTTTCTCTGGAGAGACAATTCGTTATTACTACTTACTGAGCTTTCTGAGTGACACTGTGCAATATGCAATACAACAAACTCAGCCCAAAGAAGCTCTTTCAGTTGTAGTGACAGAAATGAGGTAGGGATGTAACTATGTCTGTAGATAATGATAATTTAGCATGGTGATATGGAGATACAGGGCTTTATTTTTGACCCAGCTAACACAATATTCATCCCTAGGGAGAGTGCAGACAGCTCTGAGTAACCCTTTAACTTGATTTATAGAAGGTGTTAAGTATAGAATAGAAGCTCGTTCCTTTATGAATTGAATTTAGCTAGGGGAAAGATTAGTGGTCTTATGGCCTCTTGCACTAATATAGGACGAGATTTTGGAAAGGTTTTCTGGAAAAATGGATTTGGGAGACAATTATATCAATTGTTGTATAGAAGGTAATCATCTAGAAAAAAGATAACATAAGCTAAAGGTGAATGACAGGAGGAAATGAGAAGACAGTGGTGAAGTCAGTGTCCAATATTAATTACGGGAAATGTACACACTCCCTTTCATACTTTATACGGTGTGATAGCACAAACTCATCTTTTCAAATATTGACTTCAGTTAATGAATGCTTACATTAGATTTTTTTTTTTCATGCTAGGGAGAAACTGGTATTAGTCACTAGTTATTTTTTACTATTTCCTTCTTGTTTCTCTTGATGTGTACTTGCTTTGTTACTTCCTCCAAATTTTAGTTATCCCTTCTTTTTCATCAGTGTTATATTGTTTGATATTTTGACCTCCATCAAGTATTCTAAAGGACTCTTCTTTCCATTAGCTGCATCTAATAATGGAAAATCCATTAATTTCTGTGTAGACATCGGCCTTCTGAAAAACAAATTGTAGTGTACTGAAATTAGCAGTATAGTATCTCCAATTCAATAATGACAGAAGCATGACAATGTGCAAATTAATGTTAAAAAGGATTAGCACCCTTTCACACTTTTTTGCCTTATTTTGCAACATTATTTCTTTATAGAATGAAATTGTGTTAAGTAGCAGCATGATTTATTGCTGTTCAACAGCTGCAGGATACTTATTAAGATTCACAGGCCTTCTATATCTCAACAAATATGCTAGGAACACTTGCTAAACTGTTTTACAAAGTGTAATACATATATAAATAGCCATAAAAGATACAGAGAGCCATGTTCATAGTAACAGAGTGGGGAAAGACGAGTTTCTGGGCAAGCTTCTCAACTCAGATGTTGATGGATCTCCTATACACTTCTCTATAAAAATTTTCTTTTGTAGGCCTATTCTTTCCTTCTTACAGAGGAAGCACTCTCCTCTGATTTGTTTTATTCAATTAGTTTACTGTAAGGACCTTATTATCCTTGGTGGTTCATTGGCTTGTGGTAGTGCTCAGAGATTTCAGTCATTATGATACAATGTGTTAGAAATGTGTGCTATGTACCGTGGGCCGTAAAAATGGTATTTGCCAAAAGGCTCAGGACATAAAAGCAAACAAATGGAATGAGGATCTTGTGGCCACTTACTCCAGTGGCCACTGTGAGTTTTTAAATTTACTGTGATTACTTTGAAAGTGATGTCTTTAACTTGAAATAAAATATTTTTACTTTATTTCTGCCGCCAATGTCAGCCAACAATAATAACTTGTATTCTTCTTTATCTATTTCTTCATTAAGAAATGGAGTGCTTACTATTATGATAATACTAATTCTTGATATTGATAACAGCACCAAAGCCATGTCTTTTACCATGCAAAGAGATGAATGAGGATACTGAAGGGCAGTGGGCTGTTTGAGTACCTGCCAAGTCATACCAAAATCAAAATTCTTACTTCAAAATGGCAGCAGCAGCCCTATGACTAGAAATCAGTCCCATTGAACAGTGTTCTATTTTTTTTCTATCCCCAATCCTGCCGTATACACTCACTTTTCACCAAAATCTGTGAAACAGTAAATGATTCACAAATAACATTTCCAATATATGCATCTGAACAATACCAGAAATAAATCTTCCAGCATTATATTCATATGCTTCCTGGTCACAGTAGAAGGCTGGAAGATTAACCAGATATCAGTTAATTAATGCTTCCTGGACCTCTGTATAAGCAGAATGAGCAATATTTCACATGAGCCAGAAAGTGTTTACTGTGCTCTAAAAAAAGTGTGTCTGTTTCAGTAGCTAAAATCATTGTAGGAATTGTAGGAAGTATTAAATTTTTTAATTGGAATGTGGGAATCAAAGAGGAAAGCTGTTACCCTGTGATCTGAACCTGGCAGCACTGAGTACATTGAGACTTATCTTGCAAAGGGAAATGTTGTATATCTCCCAACACTTCTCCTCAGAAGTTACTGTTTGTGCAATGCTAACATTGTCTTATGGCTGTTTTTAAGAACTGCTAGTCTGTGCTTTACTCTGTGGTGCCTCCTCTTTTCATATAAATTTTCTTCCCAATTCATCCAAACGCTCTTCCAGAGGATAGAGTTGATCCATACTGTAGGGTCTCTTGTGTGAATCTGTATGTTGGATTCCATATATCTGAGGACAAGTGCTTATAGAATCATACAATCATAGAATCATTATGGCTGGAAAAGACTTTTAAGATCATTGAGTACAATTATGTAAGTGCCTTTAAAATACTGATCTCTGACTTTATAGCTAAGACTATGTTGACACTTCCAGGCTATTTTGATTGGGAAATTCAGGACATCTACAATCCTAGTATTAGTAATTTCTAAATGTTTGTGGTAGACACCATTATTTTGATCATAACTTATTCAAAATAGAAATAGATGAAATAAAGCTTCTTCACAGTATAAAGTGCTGTCTGAAAACAGAAATTTCTGTGATTATATCACAAAATTCTGGCCATACAACATGTTACTGGACTATACGCTCCATTCTCATTCGTATTTGTATAATATATGCTATTTATGTGTATAAATTTAGAAGTTTTGACTTGTTCAAATTAAGAGAAAACAACCTGAATCATGGAATCACAGCTCAGAGTCACTGTAGTGGCTCTGGAAAGAGTCATGAGGAGTTGTGATTACCTCCTGGTAGTCTTTTTTCTCTCTTTCCAACATCAGGAGGATAAGATCTTCTTTACTTGTCCCTGATAATACTCACAAGGATTTCCTCAGAAATGGTCCCCACACTGAAGGGCCTTTTTCACATTTATGTAGTGACCAGTTATGAGCCATGCCATTCTTATCTCATTTTACTTTGTAACTGGGCTTGAGCATAAAGCATCTGAGCATAACATTTAAAGCATTGGCATAAACCTTCACGTCTGGCTTTTTGTGTTATGTGTGCCCTATAGCCAACCTGAGCATGGATTATTATCAGTTTAGAGAAGGGACAAGAAGTTTAGGGAACAAGAGTGTTGAGGATGCTGCGTGCTGAGAAGGTGGACCATGACATCATTCAGCCTGCTCTGTTTGGGGCTCTGTTGGACCCTACATCAGTGATGGTCAAGTCATGGTGGCTGCAATCCCTAAATTGGCCTTTTTATCTCAGTGCTACCAGGTCATCAACATCTATAAGCAGTCTTATCATTCTCTGGAAAATCCCTAAAGTAAAAACCAGCATAATGTATTGAGTCTCTTGACCTAGCATGAGACAAATTTAAAAGAAAATATAGAGAAACCATTTCTGGGAGCAGAGGGCATTAGACATAGCCCAGTCGCAGGGCACTAGCAGGCAGACTATGAAGCTGTGTAGATTTAAATACGATCGGAAGTGACAGTGTGTGTGATAAGTCTTTTCTCAGGGATCTGGTGGGACTTCTCAAGGCAGAAATGTCCCTTTCTCTTTCAGTTCATTATTCCAATTTTTGGCATTGCTGAAGGGAAAAAAAATGAGTAGATAAAGATTAGATGTAGTTTTCTTTACCATTTTTTTATTTTGATGGTGCATATCAAGATAGAATAGAATTTCGTAAGTACTTTCTGGAAGAGGCAAAAATTGATTTTAGTTCTAAAACTTTCTAGGCTTTATCTTCATATATAGTTTCTCTTCCTTTATAAATGCAGTGCTGTTTTTATAAGTGTGTTAAAATAAAGAAATAAAGTGTTATTGTCATGTTCCCTTGAGTAACTTAATGACTACATTTTGAGGTAATTGACTACGGTAATTATGCAAAATATATTTTGTGTACAGGAAGCTTTATGCATGTAACTTTAAAATACATTGTAGACATCAAGTTACATTTTCTTTTTCAATTTTTTCTGCAGTAAGATGTGACTAGTGTGACTTGCCTCCCACTGCCTTGAAATATTTTGAGTGAAGAACACTGTAGAAAAAGTAAGCATAACAACATATTCTTAGAGTTTTCCTTTTTTTCTCTCTTGCTTTTTTTTTTTTTTTTTTTAAACAAAGTTTTAAGATCTGGAGCCCACATATATTTTGCAAACATGCCCCCAAATTTTTATTTTATTTTACTATGAAATTCACATTAATGAACATAGTATGTTCATTTTTTAAAGAGAAAGCTCCTAGACTTTGTGGTTACTAGAATTTAAACTGAATAGAACTGAATTGCTAGGAATAAAATGTAAATTGAATATTATTGAAGTATTGACAGAAACAAAAGCTATAGAAAAGGTATTAAATTCACTTTTTTTTTCTCAATAAATTTTGAAGAAATACTCTTATATCAATTTAACTTAAACGGTTCACTGCTGAACATTCAACTGCTTCTTTTTGGATTCTACAAGAAGGACTGCTCTGTGAAAATTGTCCCTACTGATATGTGTGGTCCTAACTGGCTGGATTTCAAGGTGATATTAAAGATTAAAGATTAAAAACATTAAAGATTATAGTTATAAGGTTTTTCATGTATCTCTTGGCACGTGATATTGCCTGTGATGGGTTGTGTGATGCATATAAGGATACAGTCATAACCACAGAGCCACCAAAGGTTTGCTTGATATATAAGCAGTTGGAGAGATATAAAAAGATAGGGAGATTAATTCAGCTGGCTATCCCATATCCCTAAGGAAAACAGTAGGCAAATCTTATGCATGTAAAAGGTTAGAATTAATTATTAAATCCTTCTGCGATTTGCATGTTCAGGAACAACACAAACATCCATTTTCTAGTATTACTTCCAGATGCCTTTGTGATCCTAGATATAAAGGGCTGGGTCCTACAGCTAGTCAGATGACATCTGGTCTGCCCAACCTCTTGCACAGCTCCATCAGCTAAGCAGGCAGAGGTGAGCAAAGAAGAAAGATGTTGCCACCCGTTCTCATCATTTCAATAACCATTGTAGCAGCTGAAGTCATTGTTGGATTTACAGGAAATGGATTTATTGCAATTATTAATATCATTAACTGGATTAAAAATAAAAGCATCTCTTCAGCTGATATGATCCTGATCTTCCTGAGCACATCAAGATGTATCTTGCAGGTGACAATAATGATACATATTCATAGTCTCTACTTTACAGACATGACTAAGTTGGCTTCTATGTACAAAGCTTTTGGTGCTGTATGGATGTTTGTAAATCATGCCAGTCTCTGGTTCAGCACCTGGCTCTATGTCCTCTACTGTGTAAAAATTACCAATTTCAACCAACGGCTGTTGCTGCAAATGAAACTCAGGATTTCTGGGATGGTTCCATGGCTGCTTCTAGGATCACTGATAGTCTCTTCCATGACCTCTTTCCCATTATTATGGACTACACCCAGCACATACCTCTGCAGTTCAACTGGGAACTGTAGAGAGAATAGCACAGAACATATTACTAACTGGGATAGCTCACACCTGTACCTACTACTTCTTTACTTTACAGGTTGTTTTATTCCTCTAGTACTATCTGTGTTGACTTCAGCCCTGTTAATTGATTCACTATGGAAACATACCAAGAAGATGCAACGCTATATAAATAGTTTCAGGGATCCTTTGATAGATGTTCACCTAACTGCCATTAAATCTATTATTTCTTTCTTGGTCCTCTATATTTCTGGCTTTGCAGCTCAAATTTTGTTGACACTATCAACTTCTCAAAGTAAAGATGTTTGGAAGGTTGCAGTTTCTTTAGTTGTAGCTGGAGCATATCCTTCAGTACACTCTATTATCCTGATTATAGTCAATTCAAAACTGAAATCAGAATTCAGGACGTTCTTCCAGTATTTTAAGTGTTGTTTTGAAAATGTGACTTTCTAACTCATATTAAAAAACTTCTCAAACATAAATCTGGAATCAAGACTTTTATGCATGTATTGTCCCACTGGCTTTTTTTTTCTTAGTCAAAGAAGTTCCATCTTTCAGATAATTCTTTGATTAGACCTCTTTAGTATTTTAGAACATTTGGAAACATTTTTTCACACAACTATCAAATGTCCTGTTCTTCTAATATCTTATTTAATCAAGAGTAAGAAAGAAAATGATGTACTTATATGACAAATCCCATTGGGATTTCAGGCTCTTAAAGGTTGCTAGTTTTATGATACTTTTGAATGGAAGAAAACAGGGCTAAAAGATAAAATTTACAGAGCTCATATTTACTAGTCTTCTGCTGAAAGACCTTTCACCTGAGAAGCTTAAAACTGAATGAAACTCATGCTCTCCAATGCACATATAAACAGAATGTGCATTTGAATACGGAAAAAAAAATTCTAAAATAGAATCTTGGGGAAAATTAAGATAGGGAAACATATAGCTGATTGACTGATGTAACAGAATTATTTCCCAAATCAGGTTTATTTGTGTTAGGATTCCAATATGTGTAATAAAGAAACTGAATGGTTAAATATATCATTAAAATTGGTCCTACCATTTAAAATATGTTTTATTCCGGATTTTCTTTAAAGTGGATTACTAAGGTGGTATTTACAGTGTAAAAACATGAAGATATATGGGTTTACCTGTCCATATTAGAAAATTTCATTCAAGTTGAGTTTACCATTCTCAACACAAATCTGTCTTTTAACATGATTTGAGGAGTATGGGCTTTTTCTCTTTTAATTTTACGTGTTACTACTTCACTATTTCACATAGTGTTGATGAAAAATATTCTTCAACAAATCCTGTTGTTTTTATCAAGAATGTGATAGATAATTCTGCTTGTAGGTTCTTTCAGCTTTAGTATTTTTACTCCATATTCTTCTCTGCAGGAATCTAGATAATGCAGGATTATAAATCAGGATAGTGAAAGCTCCAATGTCATCTATAAAACTGATGAACTAGGTGATTCATTTATTCTTGGAAATCAGCTTCAGTGTATGAAGAGTAGGAACAATATCTTTATGAAATGCTTTGAAATCACTGTAAGAAAATTATTACATAGATGGCAAATGTAAACTTTTTTATTGATTTTGTAAAAAGATTGTTAATAATGAAATATATATTGACATCAATAAGATGTATGAGGTCCTGTGTTGTCCAGAATGAAGCAATATGATTATTATTATGTGTAAATAGTGGAGTCAAAGAGATGAATAATGCACAGCAAAGACTGTGGATGATTAAAGTCAATTACACAGCATGCAAAAGTGCGCCAAAAAACTAAGACTATTGTAATGTCCAGAACCATGTGATTTTATTTTTTTCTTTTGATCAGTGCTGTGTCTGCTGCAATGAGAGAGACCCAAAAGTCCCTAGAGAACTCGCTTGCTCCTGTGAGGTGGCAGATGGGAACCAAAGTTCTTTTTCTATCACAGTCTTGGGGAAGCTTTATCCGTTGCCAGTATGGACTAAGATCAGAAGGGCTCATATCTCTATTGGCCCATTCTCTAGCTAGTGTCATCCTGGAAGGAAATTTTCCTGAAATAAATTATTAATATTATTTATTCTTACCTGTTTAGGAAGCTTTGGCAAAATTCATTTTCATGATGAGTTCACTTTGCTGTAGCTGGCTCTTGAACCCCCATTTCTGGTTGCAGTCAAGGCAAAGAGATCAGAGCCAAGTATGAAAATAACAACCTCTGCTCAGCTTTCTTGCTGTCACCTCACTTTCAGGAGGGGTAGATGTGAAGCAAGAACAACAATTCATAAAATATTCTTCAGTCATTCCAGGGTAAAGTAGAACAAAGCTCAACCACTTAATGTCTTTATACCGTATTGATGAAAGTTTAGTCACACACAGCACAGAGTGGGAGCAATGGATATATAAATTACAATTTTAGATTAATAGATTGGTAAATAAATTATTAGTTTTGTCCCTTCCCTTTTCATCTTTCCCTCAAGCTTCAATTTATCTTCATGTCTTCTATCTCTGTGTTAGATACAGTTTCCCATTTGCTTTCTGATCTTGCCCTGCTCTTTGTATTTCAAGCTTTCTCTTGCTAAAATTATTATCTGTATTCTCTACAGATTCTCTTTCTTGCACATTTTAAAAACACTTTCTGATTACTATTTCATAGTAAAATATAAGGCACTAAGTAAGAATAGCCTGTTTTTATAGCTAGTATCTATGAAGAAGCAGATAAATAAAGCTTATCAGCTTATTTTTTTCCATAAAAATTATAAATAGAACTTTTCTGAGATTTCTTTTTAAAGCATTTATGTGGTGGTTTAAAATAAGACTCAGTTCACCAGTATGTTTCCACTGAAGCTTTGCAAGTATAAATAAGAAAATGCTGTCTGCAGTCATGGTAGCATCAAGATCATTGTATGAATGATGAAAAAGGTAATTAGTATAACTTTTTACACTGATTACAAGAAAATAAACCCTTATCCTATAACTTTTTATGTTTTTTAGTGATCATGATCCTTCCTTTTCTAGATCAGAATTCATATAGACTTTTATTTCCAGGAACAGCAGGGGGTTTTTTGTTTTTGTTTTTTTCCCAGAAATTAATGTACTCTGGATTCCCGTCTAGGGAATCTTTATGAGTCTGGCAATTTTCACCTTGCCAACAGCTGAATTAGAAATTGGAGAGAAAAAAAAAAAAAGAAAAAGTAAAAAACAAACATGCCATAGCCATTCTGGGTTTCAACAGCTGGTGTCCTGTGTCAATTCTTTCTTTTTGACTGGATTTATCACAGGTTGTACCTGAGTAACTCAACAGCTGGGTGGGTGTCAGGTATTAACTAGACCATCTAAAATCTAAACATCTCTCTACTATTAACTGTGGGGTCTTGCTTTTCCTTTCTGATATTTTTGGTGTCCTCCAGGCTGCTAATTAACTCTCTGCAGAGAAACACCAGGCAACGCTGCCAACTCCAGGGACTACAGAACAGATGTTCGTATAAATGTGACTAAAGCTGTAATTTCTTTCCTCCTTTTCTCTGCTGCCAGGTTTATAATGGCAATCCGAAAGATATCACCCTTCTTTCCCTCCGACAGCACCAGGGTTCTGTCATACCACTTTATTCTGATTAATTTTGATTACTCAAAAAAATTAAAAAGGTGTCAATGAAGATTTTTCATTGTACCAAATTTCTTGTGAAATGGACTTCCTGTTTTACTGTAAGGCCCAGAAGAAAGTTATCCCTTTTGGAAGAGTTTTTAATAGGATTATAATTTAGGATTACTTTTATCTATATTTACTTATTGCCTTGCCCATCATAATGCTCAGCCTTCATTTCATTATTATCACAAGGACAGTTTCATCAATGTTATGATATACTTCTAAAAGATAATCCCTCTGCCTTTCAAAATTCTTTATCCTGTCTCTTTCTTGTTTAAGGACGTTTGTATAGGAGGTCATTAGAGCTTAGTTAGGTGTATAAATAATGCTGTCCATGTGTCTATCAACAAAGCTTTCATACAAACATAGGTCTCAAGAGTTACAGTTGAAAAACAGTTGTTTCCCAATAAATAAACAATGTTTTTCACTTGAATACCATTCTTGAGTACAAAAAACCTTTAGCTAATAACTACATGCTAAGACCACCTGCTAGCTGGTACCTTCATTATTTCAAAGCTTTCATTTCTCCTTCCTAACACATATGCTTTACTCAAAAGAACTTTGTGTTGACCAAAGTAGCATAATTTTTTTTTTTTTTTTTTTTTTTTTGGACAGAGTACGATAAAAAGAACATAGGAGCTCATAAAACTGGAGCTTCTGACATTCATAAGCATTTCCAAGATCAATAGGCCTTTTCTTACTCCCAAGATGTTCCTTATCTCCATCCTGAGAGGCCACATGCCTTCTGCAGTGTTCATCCCATCTGTGCACAAAAGACCAGGAACAGAAAGCAGAGCACTTGTAGGGATGATGGCCACAGCTGATGAACTCCTGTGAATTATATGGGGTTTTGAGAAAGTAAAATAAGCAAGGAGAAATCAGAGGTCCACACCATCTACTTGACCAGCATCTTCTCCTTGCACACTGCCAGCAAAGGTCTCAGGACAATAGTGTTCCCTTCCAAAAACATTAATGACACAAACAGATATCACTGAATAACGATCCAAGTGCCAAATGCTCTACTACAGGCTAAGTTTCCTGCAAATTCATTTAAGCAAATTCATTTAATTCATTAATTAAAAAACGGATTGGTATGTGATTAGTCTAGAATTTCTCTTCTCTTCTGTTCATTATTTTTCCTTTCAGTGTAGTATTTGCATTTCATTTTTTCCTGACTTTATATCTTTTATTTCTTCTCTCTCTTAAAATCTACCCTTTTCCTTTCCAGAAAAAAAAATAAAGCATATGTTTCATTCTCCTTTTATCACTTCTCCTTCTGACCACTTCCTCTAAAAATCTGGGTTGCCTTGCTGCTGTTGTTGCTGTTATTGTAACTGAACACTAATGAAATCAAGCTGGGTCATTCCCATATTTACCCCAATAAGAATACATTACAAAACAGATTGTTGCTAGGTTTTTGGTAGATTTATACTTCTTTCATAATAGCATTGCAAACAAAACTTCTCCCTTTTTCTTTTTAATTCTGCAGGTGTTCAAAACAAAACAACACAAAACAAAAGCCAAAAAAAACTTTAAAGATATGTTGAAGTTTCCCTTTCAAATTTTACCTCAGTTCTGCTTTATAGTCCTTTCCCTATTTTTCCCCAGGTCACTTGTCTACTCTTACACCACATGCTGAACTATTTTGCTGTTACATTCTTTCTTTTATTTTTTGTTCTTTTTCTCCACAACCTTTAAGCTTGTATTTTTTCCTTTTAGTGTAATTGTCACCTTTATTAGTCCTTCAAATATGCTTGTTTGTTTGTGTGCATACACCCTCTATTTCCCTTTCAAGATAGAGATGGTCATCCAAATATTTTCATTACCTAGGATTAAGATAAGAAATGAACAGAGAAAATAAAATTTAGCTGAGCATATATAAAAAGAAATGTGAAGGACTATTCAAACATTGTATGTGTAAGAACCAAATACTAAAATAATTTGAAAATTTATGTCCTCAGAAAAAAAAATTAAAGAGAGAGAGAAAAGTATTTTCAAGATCATTCATGCCCTTGAAGAAAACAATCTAAATGTAACTCAAATAATTAACTCCTCGCCAGAACTGCAAAAAAAAAAATCAGTTTTTATGAGGAATTTCTGGATACTTACAAGAAAGATTTGTGACAGTAATTATGAAAAAATGAACATTTTGGCGGTAGTTCAACTAACAGATGTTCACACACCGTATCACATTCATGTTGTTCACACAACATTTTACAGGTAGAAATTGGGTTCTAATGGACAAAAAAAAAAAAAAAAAGTTCTGCTGGAGATATCCAAGGCTTCCTATAGGAATCTAAAGTAATGTATAGGACATGCACAGTAATTCCTGTCTGGGATGAATGCTTAGATACTTTCATCCAAAGCCAGTAAGAATGGAAAAACAAAAGAGGTAATGACAAACTTTCTAAGTCATTCTTGGCCCACAATTTCCTGATATGCTTAGACCAACTAAACTTCTTTTTCTAGTCTGTCTTTTTTATGGCCTCCTTTCTATGGCTTCATGAGATGGTGCATTTTTATTGTGCCAAGGCTCTGTTTAAACAAGAGGGATGGAGATTAATTTTCCTAATTACCCCCTGCAAGAGGTTATGTCTGAGATCTGCTGATTCCTTGAACACCACACTCCTTGAAGCTATGCAAAGCTGAGGTCTTGGGTCCCCTGCTTCGTACAAAGTACTACCACCAGTCTGCTATTATTCAAAAAATAAAATCGTAAGACTAAAACACATTCTCTCAAGAGGGAGTTCAGTGTTTTGAAACCTGCATGAACAGCATACTTTCCTCACCCATCTCTGTGTCATTGCATTAACTAAATATAATTCTATAATTTAATTTGGTGATGATGTCCACTGTATATTTTTACATTTTCAGACTACTAAATCATATATCCGAGGTTTAAGAGTTAAATAGTTCATTCAAGAAGTTTTTTTTCCTAAGAGAACACTGAATTTTTGGTATGATGGCTCATTATTTCTAAGTTGACAGCTAAAGTAGTATAGTTATATATAAACCAAATTTCATGGTTTCTTTAGAAAATCACTTTCTGCATTCAACTGTTGTTGTGATCATATACCTTTCTGTCATGTGGTTTGATAACTGATCTCTTGTTGTGAACAGTCCACGAACTACATCAAGTACACAACATCTTTCAATGAATATTCACATGCAATTTCAAACATTGTACATTCCTAGCACTGATTGAGCGGTTTTCATCCAAATACATTATTCAACAAATGTTTCTATGGAATAACTTCCTTCAAGATTGAATTGAAAAGGAATTAAACCAGCTCTGATCCTCAGAGGTTTAGTGGGTTTAGGGGGAAAAAATAGCAGTGTAAATAGAATAAGAAGCTCATGTCAGTACTTTTGGGTTCATGTCAGTTTAGATATTTAATCTGTGGGGTTTCTGATAATTAACCATGTCAGTGCTTCATCATTTCATAGAGAACTTTTTATCTGTCACTCTAAAATTGCTTTTTATCTACGCATAGAATTTTCTGCTTAGATGCTGAATATTTTATCTTTCTTTTTGTTCAGCTGCATCTCATAGAAGCACTTTCTATTTTTAAATGAACATGTGCTTTAGTCCATGCCCATAATGAAGTATTATTGTCATATAAGCAATTAATTTTCTTGCCTTTCAACACAGTCCCCAAAGAGTCTTGAGAAAGAAACTTCTTTTAATTTTTTTCTACATATGCCAGGTTGCTTAAAAAGAAGCAAATAAATAATCCTATACACTTCAGCTATTGATATTGCTCTCAACGTGGATGTGCCATGTCAACTCTCTCATGAAAACACTCACTAAAAATCTAAATTGTGTGGAGTTTCCCTTTATCTTTAGCCAGCTCTCCTCTCTCTCTTTCTGAAGTTTCTGAAATCCAAAGACCTAAAGCTGAGACTTGAATCTGGTAAAGAGATGAAATCCTAATACTTGGGAAGGGTTGTGTTTTATTGCAGTTCCCCGTGACTCACAATGTCTTCTGTTGTGATGGGAAGATCCCGACATTGTGTGAAATTTTGGGAAGGAGGATAAAAAGATAGGGGAAGAGAAAGCTTCAGATAATGAACTGAATGAGTCAGCATCAGGAGTGACTGACGAGCACATTTCAGTAGTAGACTGAAGCAATAAGGAATCCAGAACTATGTATTTCTATCAAAGAGGTCAAGAGTACCACCTGCAAAGGCAAAGTTCTCTGAGAGCAAAAAACTCTTTAATCTGATGAAGGCACAATAAAATGCAATACCTAGGAGCATTAACCTAAGCAAAATTAGAACATGGTATACCTTTTATCTGCAAGTGTAACTAATACCCTGGAAAAATGTGTATAAGATTGTGATGAATTAGCTATCATATGAAGTCTTTTCCCCTAGAGAACTTCTATGACAAGTGTTATGTAGACGAACAGACTAATTTATCATCATGGCCATGTCCACTCTGACCCTAAGCTAGATGGAAACTCTACTCACTAACTTAACTCTCAGTCTCCAAGGAGTAAGTTCTTGTTCCTTTGAATCAGATTCAACAGACTTAATACCATGAGGCCTATTATGAAAGAATTGCCCAGTTTACTGATATTACATAATTACTCTTTACTAATACTGCTTAAATTGCCTAAAAGAAGTCTCCACTTCATCATTTTGTTTGACTGCAAAGCACTAGATGATAGTTTGGGGGAAGTAGAAGGTCCTTAGATATACTAGAATAGTCTCAGAGCAGGCGGAAAATAAGTATGCTAATTGAAATGCTGACTTTGTATGTCAAAGCAAGACTTCAAACAATCCGTAAAATAAATTTTCCCAAAGAGCAAATTCCTGGGGAATTTCCGTATAGCCATTTGTCTTTTAGACCCATACTGCAAATGGTTTTAAACCCCAAGAATCTTTGAAAGAGAAAGCTCTCTCTAGAGATGGTATTTCTTTTTTTTTCCCCTTCATGGAATTAATCTCTCGACTATTCAAGCTCAGGAGAAAATAAAAGTAAAATAAAATAATAATAATAGAAAAAAAAAAAGGATTAAAGGTGGAAAATCTCTGGTCAAGCCCAGTTTTGCTCATAATTTAGATTTCATATTGCCTTGTTCACCTATTGAGCTTTTAGTTCACAGCTTTGCCTTCCTCATTGAACAGACAAGTCAGGTAACTGAAGTTCAGAGAGCAACTAGCCTCCAGCTCAAACTCGCATTGCTCCTAAGGGGAGATTCAAGCAGCAAGCTGCAGCCTGCTGTTTCTTAGGCTCAAATGTAATCCACTAAATTATAGCTGTTCTCCCCACACAATAGGTTTACAAAACCCTATATTGCTTAGCTTCAGAAGCTTCTTAAATCAGTTCAATATTTTGAAATACTATTCTCTGTTTGACAAAAGCTATGAACAGGAAATGCAAAGAGGTATCTCTGTTGTCAAGAGCTTGTTAAAAAATACATTCTTCATTTGTATTTTGCCTGTTTTTAGCTTAGTGAGAACAGCACAAGACAAATAGGTTACAGGCAGGTTATATCTTTAAAATGGCAGGCTCTATCTACAGCATCAAAGCAGAGTCTCATTATAGCTTGCTTCCTTCTGAATACAGCTAGGGATCTGGGGAACTAGGCATCAATTCCAACATTCCGTGTATCCACTCCTTTTCCCTTCTATCCCCCCAGTGAATAAGTTTTCTCATTCTCTTTTTTTGTGAATCAAATCTAAGTAATACTTATGTGCAAGAATTTTACCCACCAGAAATTATGTTTCTGCTGTCATCCAATAAAAACATACAGCTCTGTCCACAGTAGATATTGGTGTCATGGGTTTTGTGCATCTGTGATTTAAAAATGAAGCCATCACTTCTGAGAAAGGAAAGGTGACCGTATGGTTAAGACATTGATAATCTAGGTTTAGTCACAGATTTCTGATAATTTCTGATATTTCAGTGGCCTGCAGTTGGTCATTTTTCAGTTATCAAGTTAAAAAATCCCATCTAGCATTGTGCTGTCAGAAGCTAAAATTAGAAATTAGAAATTTTTGTCCACATATTTGCTTTTTGTAAAAGGAGACTATAGCACTTCCATATCTTTGAATGGAGTCGTAGGTGCAGGATCCATATGAGCAAGGTGCTCAGATGCTTCAGAAACCTTATAAACCTTAAGCATCTAATCTCAGGTTAATATTTCCTAGATTTGCCTAAGCCCATCAAACCAGCATGGTGTTGATGCCCCTGCTTGATTTGCTTGGGAAATGAACCTGAAGCATTATTATGAGTAGGTTACTAGTGCTCACAGCTGCATGGCAGCCCTTGCACCAGGTCACAAGCTTTCAAAGGTGAAGAAATAGAAAAGCAGATGCTTCTGTATGGATTATAAGAAAAGACTATTCTTTAAGAACAAATAGCCACTTATAAAATTTTCCTACTTCTGATTCTGGTTCATGCCAGCTATTTAGATAACTTCTTTTATTGTTTTTGTAGTCATGTAGTCAGCTTCTATATTTACTAGTTTCTGCTCCTTTCCTGTTTTATGAACAATGTGTCCCATATCTCCAGGAGCCACACCGTAATAAGAATATATTGTACTTATTAGACTTTCCATACAGAAAATATAACCTTTTTTTTTTTCCTGGCATTGGGAAAGGAAGTGAGATTTTGCCATAAACTTTGGAGTAGCCAAGACATTACTTTACATTATGTTACCATATCAGTTTAAAAAAAAAAAAAAAATTTTTTTTTTTTCTATTAAAAGTATCATTACTTATATGTTTGAGAGCATATCACACAAGCACAATCAGTGCCACTTATAAAATAGATAAAGGCACACAATGATTTTGTGCAAACTGCTGTAGCTGTGACAAATCACAGTAACCAACAGTCTGTCAATAATCTTTAGCCAAACTATATACCATATGTGACAGGTATCACACTGAGTCAGAGCTGAAGCCTATAAACAACTCCTTGAATAAAGACCAGTGATCAAAAATATTCAGTGAGTATTACAAGTTATTAATATTTACTCTTAAAAAACAGTCAACACCTTAAAAGGTGGCTATTCTTTAGAAATTATCACATCCATAAGTGAGAAATTTTCATCCCTGCAAAGCAACTTGGTGGATAAATATGGAGATGAAGAAATGTGCATCTGTTGTTATTAAATGCTTAATAAATGATTAAATTAATTATCAGGACATTATTAATATGGCTGTATGCTTAACATGATCCAAGTAAGAAAGGTGGATAGAATTTAAAAAATCTTATTTATTATATGAACAAAGGAGAGAGAATTCTACCCATGAGGAATTAAGTTTTCAGACAACCTGGCTTTAATTTTGCCCTCAGTAACAGCATCTTCATGGTATACTAGATTTTTTTTCTGTGGCCAGACATAGAGAAAATACTCAGGGCAACGGTATAATTGCTGGCTATTTCTTGTCCTTGCCACATATAAATTTTGAGGAAGAACTTTAAAGGATTGCAGATAACTTATCTCATAGGTCAAGGCAGAAAAAAAAAAAAAAGCATCTTTAAAGGTCAGCTCAGGCTAGGCAAGCACCGTGGTTGCTAGCTGAACATTTGAGGGAACCTAGCGTTAGTACACGGTTAAAAGCATCCCTGCCTGGAACATGCCGTGCTGCTCTGAATTGCACTTGGTCTGCCTCTTCAGAAATATCCGCAGGATAACAGCATACCATGAGGCTTCTTAGCAGATCAGATGCTCCCTGCTGTACTTCAGGCAGCACAAAGGTGACATAATCTCCGTATTCGGTGCTAATTTGACAAATGCAGTCAAGTGCTTGGGTCTGATCTGAAGAAAATAGTGCAGCTGTGTGATGTGGCAGCGCAGAGATCTAGTATTATTCATCATGGATCCAGCGTCAAGCAAAAGCAGACAACATGAACACAGAATTAATATTATATTTGTCTATATAATTCTTTACATATTTCTAAGGAAACAAATACAAGAGAGGTGACTGCTGTTAACTATTTTTTGCTATAAGGTCAATAGGCATGTTCTGCTGAACAACATTTAATAGGTGTGGTGGTCTATTTCTGACAGCAAAGCAAAGCTTTTCATACAGACTGATTGCACTGAAAAGGGAAAAAAGAGGTCATTTTGTGGTAAAAGACACAGAGGCTTATTGTTAGAGATGTCTAGTATGCATTAGTTTTTGTATCCTGTTGTTACACAGTTTGCTAATTCAATATCAAAGCTCCTTACATGACAATGCTCTGAAAGTGCTTTATCTAACAGAGACACTATCATGGCAAAAAGAACAAAATAGAAAAGACATTAGAGTCTATTATAAGTCTGCCTTGACCCCAGTATAAGCCAGGCAGTTCAACCCTGAGGGTTGTTCAAAAAAAATCACACACACCTCATTGTTCATCACGGGTCACGTCAAGGTCTCAGACTAAGATTCTGCTGCACAGCATTATTAAATAACACGGAAAAAAAAGGCATTTCAAGAGTCAATATTGGTTGTTCTAGCTAAAATGTACATTTCTGCCTTACCTCGCTGTCCCCCGTGAAATAGTATTCATATAAATAAAGTGGAGAATAGCTTGTGTTGACACTGCTCAGGGATATGTTCTCCCAAAGCAGGCTGTCCCTCTGCAAAGGTCTTCACTCAGGTCTGTCTTTTTGTCCATGTTTATGCAAGTAAGTCCTTTATGAAATAAAGGGGGGTCTGTGTTGTGATTTAGTATGATGACAAGGATATGCATTGCATAGCATAAGGATATGTAGGCATGTTTAAGCATATAAGGTCTGATGGTATTTTTGGGGGGAAAGATCAATCTGGACTCATTCAAGCTACCTATTGAACACAGTTGTTGGGAAAAACTATCTCTAGACTTTCATACAAATGTTATCTCAGAAAGAACTGGTTGGTTCAGGGTAGAAAAGAACCTGCAATTGGACAAAACTCAATGTGGGTAAAGACCAAAAGGCAAACCAAGGGGCTAAATTACTTGACAGCACAGCAGTACCTAGCAAGCAGGATGTAATTTGAAACAGTTAGGATTTCTCTCACACAGGACATCCTGGGAAGAGTTGTCATTTGTTCAACAACTGGAGGTGGTGGTGCTGGTGGGGTGTATGGATGTAAATCCACCCACTTCATTCCCCACTAAAAATTTATTCTACCGTAGTTGGAGGTGGAGCTGCCCACTATTGGAGAGTTGTACCTTCCAACCTGTTTCTCTCCACTACTGAAAGAATAATGCCTGATTTTCAAAACTTGGGAAACCCTCTGTGATCCTGTTTAAGATTATTATATTGAGGATGTCATGAGGCTTCAAATCTGTAGTTTGAAAATTTCCTTCCATGAGGATCCCTATTAGGTTCTGACATTACTTCTGTTGCTTTTCTTTTTTTTCCCCCTCATTTATCTTGAGATGCATCTCATTTCTCTTTCCAGAAATATCAACAATCTTGAGGGACAGGATGAACAAGGAAAGAAGCAGCATGCAATTAAATTTCCTAGTCTTCCTGACTCCTTCTCAATGCCTTTACATCACTTCAGACTTTCAAAGTCTACTAATTTGGATTCATTGTGGAAAAATATTTTTCAGAAGAACTTTGGATTGGATTCAGATTAAGGCACCTAGATTATAGTTAATTATAGCACAAGATGTGAAAACTAAATCATGCTTAAGTCAAAAAGAAGCCATCCCTCTAGCTCAATCACTTCTAGGGCAGCAACAAACATAAAAAATCATCTTAATTCCACAAATGCACCCTTAATTAGGATTAGGAAAAATATGTTTTACTTTAAAATTCCTAGAAATCTTTAAATAGTGACATTAGACCAATGTGATCCAAAGATTATGTTGTATGTGAAGTTATATCTTCATTAGATTCGTGGTATCACCCATTTTTTGTGAGGAAAACTTTGACTTTTCAGAGTTTTTTTCACTGTGGTCTTTTTTTTTTTTTTTTTT
>PTEX01000297.1:371560-389335 GCA_003342815.1 Eudromia elegans | reverse complement strand
CCTAATCTTGTTTATTGTTGTTGTACTAGCTTTATGATGAAAAAGTTTTTGTCAGCAAGGAGATCCACAGAAAGCTAAAGAACAGTAAATGGTAATGGGAACAAGTTTTTGTCGGGGAATAAACTCTGGGAATTCTGCCTTGACCATACTTAAAGCTTAATATACATCTTTGCATAATACATCTGGTTGAATAATCTTTTTTTTTTTTTTTTTTTTTTTTTTTTTTGCAAGCTGAACATAATGCTGTGACAGTCACTGCTCTCTGAAGAATATTTAGTGTGTCCAGACTCTAGTTTTTCTCTTCTGGTTATATCTATTAGTTTTCTAAAACATATAACTGTAAACAGAAAGTGACAGTTATTTGACCATAAGAAATATTTGATATTTCTCAATTGACTCAGCTCATGTGAAAATAAGTTTAACGCTTAGCTATGCAAATAAATAGGAAGAATGATTTTGTGGCCAAAAGATATTAAGGCAATATTGAAGAGATGGCATTCATACAGATGCATACATTGTCCAGAACATGTAATGCTAAAAAATTTTTTAAAAACCCACAAACCAACCAACAAACAAACAAACAACAAAAAAACCTACCTCTAGTATTCAAGGAAATTTAAAGATTTTTATCTTTATAGTACAAGCAATAGGACAGAATTCTATGTTGAAAAAAAATTCCAGATTCCAGCTGTCTATGAGGTCTAGGATATGGAAATGTTTGAGTGACCTATAAACCTATTTATAAAGAGTTGCCTGACAGAGCAATGCAGAAGTCTCGAAAACAATTTTGTGTGCTCTGATGGTCCATTATGGTGAATATAGTAAAGTAATTTCATATCAAGTTGTTGAGTTTGACAGCAGGTGGACCTTGCTGTTATCCTCATACTTCAACATTTTACAATGTCATATAGTACTGTGCTACCGAATGTTCATTTGGTGAGAAAAGGTGACTTGCAGCCTGTAGTAAACAGCACCACAGTTTTTCTGGGGTATACATATACATATACGTATACATATACACATATATCTGTCAGGAAATTTGCTTCGAAAAAAAGTATTTACCATCAACCTCAGCTGTAGTAGCCAGTTACTAATATATACTGGCAATCAAACAGTTGACAAACTATATTTGGCATTAAGCTTTTATCTATTAAATTATATGTATAAGAGGGAAAAAATAGCATGCCCTGAAGACCCTTAGGTGAAACATGTGAAGATGCTCCCATGTATTCAAGCACACTTCTGCATGCTTCTAAGTAAAAAACTCTCATCCCACATGAGGAGAAGGAATGCCATTATAGTGAAAAGGAAGCATATAATGTAATGTATCTATTTGCACAAGAAGAAAACAGTAAAAAGAGAAAATTTGGGGGGTTGAGATTGCCACTCTTTCACAGTAAGTGGTATTTAGGGTGCCTCTGATCCTACCTGAGTAGCTGAGATGAATCTCGCAACTGTTCTGTTTTCCTTTCAGGATTTCTTCAAGATTACACATCTAAAAGAGGACAACAGAAATAGAAATATGAACATCTTGCTTATAGGCACAATATTTGATTAAGAAGTATAGTGTTTCGTGAGGCGCAAAACATGTAAGATCCTAAGGATTTGAGCCTAGCTTTGCTTTGCTGTTTAATAAAGATGAAGCAAATTCTCTAGAAGAGGAACATGATACATTCTGCATTTATTTTAAGGCTTTACAAAAATCCTTTGTAGAAGATTTCTTTTTTTGTTTGTTTGTTTGTTTTTTGGGGGGGAGGGTTGTTTTCTTCCTTCTTTCTGTAAATTCTGCAGTATAATTTTTTTTTTTTTTTCAGCATATGTAGTCTTAGCAAATGCACCCAAATTTGTTGATTCACTTATATGGCTTCAGCCTAATGTCCCAACATCTGTTTATAAATTCATAAGTGAAAAAAGTCAGGAGAAAAGAAAGAATTAAAAGAACGAAAGAAAGTAGTGGCTATAATGAAATCTATAGACAGTTCTAAACTGTCAGGAATCTAGAAACTGCCCAAGATACTGAGAAATTTAAGATACAACTTTGACTCTAGATTCATATTTTGCAGGATAATCCATTCTAGAGAAAATGTAGTAGTGTAAATGTCAACTACCAGAGACAAATATAAAGAAAAGAAGGAATCATGAATAGCTAGACCCATAAGTCCTAAAGGTTAATCTTAATCAAAGTTCATCATTAACTGCTTTTCTGAAGACTATTTTTCATGCCGAATTATTTTTTGGTAAAGCATAGTGTCTGCATACATGCAACTCTGAAGCTGGTCATTAAAAACAGTCATTTATTCAGGAGGCAAATACAACATAGTAAATATTTGACTTCTGCTTTTCTTTAACATTTAAGTATTGTTATTAAATACCAAAATAGCCATTATTATTTCAGGGAATAGTTTAACAACAGTGTTACTCACAAAAGAGGTTTTTCTCATTCATGTAATTTGCTAAAAATAATACAGATATCATGCTATATGTAGGCATCAAAATAATAATAATCTGTTGAGCTTTCACTAAAAAAAAAGTCAGTTCATTCTGTAGTAGCATTTACCCTTGATCACATGAACTAACTACTTTTTTCATTTAGGACTACCATCTGAACCTTGTTTTTCTTCTAAATCCATAATCAATCAATTAACCTTTCTTGGTAGGATTCATGAGATGCAACCTGGATTGGACTAGAACAAGTTGGAAATGCAGTTTGAAAGTTGGAAAGTTTCTCCAACAAGAAAGTTGGAAATGCAGAGAAGAACAAGTAAACATTACACTAGCTTTAACTTTTAATATTTCTATACGTAACATTCAAAGAATTAGGGGTCTTTTGGTATAGGACTAGCAGTCAGAACAAAGAGCACCATCTTCATAATTAGTATCAGCAGAGTGTTTTCTTGTTCTGAAACTTTATTTGTTTCTACTTGCAAGCCCTGTATTTGTCGTATATATTCAAAACAGAAGGGAAGAACTAGTGACGTAATGGCTTTTCCTGTTAAGTAATTTTTATTTTTATTTATCAAACCAAGATGAAATAATATGAAGAGCTTTTGGTTTTCCTAATTCCTAACGAAAAAGAGACTTTGAATATAAATATTTTTGTGTTTGTAAGCATCAGTGTGTATCATTGCTGCAGATATCATTTTTTTTTACATGGTATTATAAGACTCATAGAAAAATCTGTATTTTAAGAACCAGAAAATGTGGTGAAATCAGTTCCCTTTTGGAATGCTAATCCACTAATCCATGCTATGATTGGCTATTTTCTTATGAGTCTTTGGATATACAATGATTCCAAAACAGAATCTTCCTCTTTTATGTATGGCACTTTCAACTATATCTTATCTGGGCCTGATACTAACAAGCAGAGATGGTCTAGTTGGACATGTGAGGATTGGGGGCAGTCTTGGCTGCAGTGACCACAAGATGTTGGAATTCACGACCCTGCATGGAGGAAGCTGAGCAAGAAGTAGGATTGCAACCCCAAACTTTATGAGAGGTAACTTTGACCTCTTCAGGGAGCAACTTAGGAGCTCCTTGGAGGAATCCCCTGGGCCTGGGTTCTAGAAGCAAAGGGGGTCCAGGAGAGCTGAATAGTATTCAAACACCGCTTTCTCCAAACCCAGGATTGGTGCATCCCACAAGAAATAAGTCGAGCGAGAGGGGCAGGAGAGCTGTGTGGATGGGCAAGGAGCTGTTGGGAAAACTTAATGAAAAAAGAGAACATATATAATGTGGAAGAAGGACCAGGCCACATGGGAAGAGTATAGGAACATTGTGCAGGGATGCAGGGATGCAACGAGGAAGGCCAAGGCCTAGCTGGAATTCAAGTTAGCAAGAGATGTCAGGGACAACAAAAAAGGCTTCTATAAATACAGAAGCAGCAAGAGGAAGACAAGGAAAATGAGAGTCTGCTGCTAAATGGGGAGGGTACCTTGGTGACAAAGGATGCAGAGAAGGCAGAGTCACTAAATGCCTTCTTTACTTCTGTCTTCACTGCTAAGGCTGGTCCCAATGAAATATAGAGCCCAGATATAATTGACATAACCAGGAGAGAGGAAGAATTTCCACTAGTCAATGAGGATTGGGTTAGAGATTATTTAGGCAAACTGGACACTCATAAATCTATGGGTCCAGATGTGATGTACCCAAGAGTGCTAATGGAACTGGCAGACGTTGTTGCTCAGCCACTCTCCATCATCACTGAGAGGTTGTGGAGAGTGGTGGCATGACTGGATGGATGATGGGAAAGCCGTGGATGTTGTCTACCTTGACTTCAGCAAGACTTTTGACATAGTCTACCATAACGTCTTCATAGGAAAGCTCTGGAAGTGTGGATTGGACGTGTGGAGAGTGAGGTGGATTGAGAACTGGCTGGATGGCAGCGCTCAGATGAGTTTAGTTGGATGTTTGTGGCCAGTGGTGTACCACAGAGGTCACTGCTGGGCCCAGTGCTGTTCAACTTCCAAACCTGCCTGGATGCCACCCTGTGCCCCACACTTTAGAGGTCCCTTCTTGAGCAAAGATGTTGGACTAGATGATCTCTAGAGGTCCCTTCCAACCTCAACCATTCTGTGATTCTGTTATCAGGTACTAAAACTCCTCAGGAAAATCAAGCTCCTGAATTTCAGAGAAAATTATAATGAGTAACTTATCCAGGTGAGTCTCGTTGTAGATCATGGAAAGCTTATTATTAGAAGGGTGTATGTCAAGACATAATTTATCCTTGTTTTGTCTGATGAGTTTTTTTTTTTTTAAATTGTTTTCACTGATAAGTAACAATAGTAGTTTTTATGAACTCATTGAACATCAGTCATTCTGTATTAACACAAGTATAGAATAATAATTTTATTCTGCCACTGAAGTAGTGTAGCAAAGGTGGAGTTGGCTGGGAATGTTTTCTAACCATTACCACAAGACTTGCTTCCTTACTATCAATTTCCCTTGGCAAACAGCAGCTAATGAATACTTTTATACATTCTCTGAAATCAGTTATTAGAACTCAAATTCGAGAAGGATAAAATGCCTTGACATGTTACTTATTTCTATTAAATTTTTAGACCCAATTCTCCAGTGAAGCAAAAAGAACATATTCTCCTTTCTAATACTGTCAACCTTCACTATTGCAAGAACCCCATATTAATAATTATTTAAACACTGAACAATTATGACAGATGATTAATTGATCACAAGGCGGTAGTTCTTGTGGTGCTATTCATCAGTATGTCATCGAGCAGAAAGAGAAGACAAGCAATCTATATCTGCTAGAAACCATGTAAGGGACACATTACTCAGTCAGCATGAAAAGGTCATTGTGAAGCTGCAAGCAGGATGAGCAGACTTCACTAGATGAGTGAGGAAGTATAATTTTATGTATTTATTATTGTGAAAAAACACCATTCTACCTGTACAAATGCTGTAAATAACTGGTTTACAGAAACAAAAAATATAAGAAAAGCATGGGTTCCTGAGTTGCTAACAATATTTTAATCTCCTATTGTTTAAAGATGACCAAATATTTATAGGGTAGCGTTGTTTTTCCTTGACTTCTCTGGGCTTTTTGTTGGACAAATGTTTGGACATTCTGAAGTGTTATCCAGACAAGACAGGCCTTTATAATCTTCTCTCCAATCACGTAACCCTTTAAAAACCACTGAAATCTCCTCATTTTCAAGAGACCTTTGAGCATGCACACAGGAAGGTGTGCATATATACCTATATATCTATATCTACATCTATATCAATCTACACTTAGCATAAGAGGCAGATAAATATCAGAAAGATTATATCTGGAGGTTAAATTACTAGTGCATATGGATCCCACATTTCCTCAGAGTAAAAACTGCCATCATCCTCAGATTTCTCACATCAAGTAACAATGGCTTAAACCCAAATGATCCATAATTGGGAGTTTTTTTGGTGGGTTTTTTTTTGTTTGTTTGTTTGGTTTTTTTTACCCCATGCTTCCCCAAGGGCCAGTTTTACCTCCTGATGGATTCAGTCCAGATATGCAGATGTTGCACATATGTCTTACTGGAAATTATATTTTGGCTAATTTATCTTGTTGAGATATAAAGTTTATTAGCTGAAGCACATCACTGCACTACTGCAGTATAGTTTCTAAAAGACCTGGCTGCCCACAGTTGGCTTGGAACGTGGGCAGAGAGAGACTGAATTTGTCTGCAGTAAACTTCCAAAGTTCCCTATGATCCTTCTCCATAAAGATTTTCCTTTCTCCTTTCTCCTCTCCTCTTAATAAACATAGCATTGCATAACGGTTTGTGTAAGAAGTAATTATTATAGACTGTTGAAAGATTTAGGCCAATGTATGAAGTTTTCTACAAGCTGCAAGGCAAATAGATTGCCAGTAGAGAAAGAGACAGAGAGAGAAGGAAAAAAAAAAAAAAAGGATAGCAAGCACCCAACTGTTACACTTTGATCATAGTTCAGTTCAGAAATTCATGCAAAGATTTTATATATCTTCCCCTCTCTGCTCTTCAAATATTTTAAATATTATATTAAAAAGTTTTTTAAAAAACATTGTTACTCTGCTGATTACCTCATCTTGATCTTCAAAGTGGTAGACCATGGCCTGTACATTATCTATTTATTTACTGACACAAAATTATTTCAGTTACTTCAATAAACTTAAAAAAATAAGCTTAAAACTTAATATAGTTTTGATATTTTTCTAGTGGAAAATGTTGATTTCACAGGCATTTTTTTTCCATTGAGAAGTTTATTATATAGAAACTACCTTGTTTGCTGATGGAAAGTTTCTAAACATCTCTGTTTATTGCTTATTCATTTCTATCAAAAAACTTGTTTACTGGACATTTTACCAGATTTATCAATATTTAACCAGAAATTTATAAACATCATGGGTAAACAAATTCTAATCTTTTCTTCCCATATTTACTTATCTGCCACTCTCCATTTCAATTATTGCTATATTGAGATTCATACTTTCTTTTCCTTAGCCTTCATTCTTTTTCCCAGTCTTCTCTCAGATCTGGAGTCACAAAGATGTCACATACTTTTCAGAAATTTCAGATTGAAAAAACTCAGCTATTTGCCTCATGGAGTTTAAACATCTTTCTTGAGTCAGTATTATATAAATAAGTTAGTGCATCCTTGGCACAAAGATACTAAATTAAAGTTATGAAAATTGGCACAAAGATACTAAATTAAAGTTGTGAAAATCTAAGATGCCATCAAAGAGAGGAAAAGGAAAAAAAAAAAAACTTTAAATGAGAAATTCACTATTGTTGAAAATGAACATTTTTAGTGCAATCTCATTTGAAATTCACAATGAAATGACAGTAGTTAGAGGAAAAAAAATAAAACAAACAAACAAAAAAACCCTAAATTTAATGTTCTCCAAAAGGAACCTTCAATTATTTGCGAAAGAACTTGATAGCTATCTGAAAGTTTAGAAAATAGGAATCATACTTGGTGCTTATTTTTGACAGAAGAATATGGTTTATATTCTTTCCGTCTTGCTAGGGATAAGTTTATGCAAAAGCACAAAAATTGTTGCTTATACTCTATCCAAATTCATAACCTTTAAAAAAATCACCAGCTGAGCTGTCAGAAATCCAGGGTGATATGTCTTCAGGAAGGGATAAACAGCAGGAACAAATAAACTTTTTTTTTTTTTTTAAATAGATGTTGTTTTTCTATAACTTAATTTGTCCTATTGTGAGCCAGAACATTTCATTTTCATTATTTTTTTTTATATGCATCTGAGGGAAGATTTTAAATTTAATCATATTCAAGTTCAGCACTTATCATAGCAATAGAGAAACAGGTGTGAATTGGGGATGATGGCAAGATTTGCTGTGTGAGATCCTATCTCTAAGCATCTGCTAGCCAAATTGCCATCTAATCATCTGTGAAAAGAAAATGTCTTGTTATGACAAGGGAGCATTTTGTCACCTGCAGAAATTTCCTCCTGAAATCTGTAGCCTGGAGTCCAAATCTCTGCAGGAACTGAATGGAGAAGTCAGCATCTAAAGTTCTGCCCTGTCAGTCCCTTCTGTTCAAAGACCGGGAGACCAAGTGGATACCCTGGTTGTAAAACTTCCCAGATTTTATTTAATAGCCTTGGACACTGACCTGAAGGTTGTGTTTGTTGGTGCTCAGGGAGGAAAATGTGTGCTTCCCAAGAGAAACATACAGGGAACTTTACCTTAAGTAGTCGTGGTCAAGCTGAGACACCAAATGTCGTGGGACAGATAATGTGCCAGCTCCATCCATCACCCATCTGGCAGGACCTGAGTCTGTTTTGGCCCAGAAGCCCATATGTGTCAGTGGTAATGAGTCCTGTTGAGACAATAAGGTCATTAAACATACTAGAAAAGCTTCTATGTTGGATTTGGTTCATGCGTTTCTGGCAAAGGTTGTGGATGGACCTGACACATAGCTCTCTGTACCTGGCGGTGCAGATATGTTCCCAAGACCATGAGAGTTTAACAGGGTTCTGTAAAGTTTTAGACATTTATACATGGAATTGAAGGAAGAAAGACTGAAAACAAGAAAAACAAGAAACTTCAATGCACAGTAAAAACTTTCTGATGAGAGAAGCTTTGTAATTTTGTATCATACTTGCATCTTTCCCTGAAGCAGCTGCTGTCATCCACTGCCAAAGAGAAAACACTTCACTAGCTGGTTTAGAAATTACTTTTTCCCCTTCTCCCTTGGTTGTAAGCTCTTTCATTTTCACAGGTACCCATGTGTGTTAAAGGCAAGAGAAAGTAGCATATTTGCCCCTGCAGGTTCCTGTCTGCCTTGATGTTCACACAAAGGAAATGGTCCAGGTCAGGGCCACAGTAGTTTTTATACTGATTGAGGCAGGGCAGAAGCCTTGCTGATCCTCATAACTACAGAGAACAAATTTGGGAATGTTACGATGATGTCCACCATCCCTGAAGTAGAGATCTGAGAACAAACCAGTGCAGGGAAACAAGCCTATATATGCCTAATGTTATGCCAGCAAGGTTGGGTTGAAACTGGTCAAACAAATGTGTGTTTCCCTGTGCCACGTGCTCTAGGTTACCCGGCGTGTGCAGGGGGTTTGGACTAGATGACCTTTAGAGGTCCCTTCTAACCTTAAGCATTCTATGATTCTATAAATGGGACAAACATAGGAATCTGCCAATTCTTTTGCTGGTGTTATAAGAGTGGTCTACTCCAGCTTGATCCTGGTGGGTTGGCAGATAAGAGAAGTCTGTTCAATATAAACATATTCCATCTGAGAACAGAGATGCCTTTGTGCAGTTAAAAGTACAATTATTGTTTTTTAGGATATGTTCTCAGTATTTGAACAAAACAAAACAAAAAAAAAAAAAAAAAAACCCAAAAACAAAAACACCAAAACTAACAGAGAAAACATCAATATGATCACCAAGTACAATAGTTCTTGCTAAAAACAAATCTCTCTGCAGCTTTTGGGCAGTAATTTGCACCCAGAGACCACAGATCTGGACTCAGGGCTGTATAAGCTCAGTAGGTCTCATGGGGGCTGAAAGTGGACATGAGTACAGCTGTGCAGGACAGCAATGTGAAAAACATGCAAATCCATGAATCTTCAGCTCTTATAGAACAATCTTTCATGTGCTCAACAGTTGTAGATGGAGATCACACTGTGAAAAGATTGAAGCCCAGTGCAGGTCATCTATCCTGCCGCACACTCTAGAAGAATCTTTGAAGATGTGGTCTTTTAATTGGGTTGCTCTCAATGTGAGCTGAGTCCTCTTAAATGTCTGAGTGTTATGGTCATATTTATGATGAAAGACACATGAAAATACCAGAGAAAGTAAATAGGCCTAATACATTAATGTAGGTTAACTGCAACAGGCGGTGATGTAAGTAATGAGACTGATTTAATTTATAGGCTAAAAGAAACAGTTTACCATGGGTTTATCATAGAATATTCTTGACACGAATGAATGTAGTGTACGCAAACAAATCTGTTTTATTGCTTCAAATATTTTTCATTTTCAGGTTAATTACATAATTTATATTGGTTTTAAAATAATGATAAGCAACCTTTTCCAAGAAAGCCTCCAAAAGGAAAATAAACAAACAAACAAAAAACCTCTTATGTTTAGTTGGTAAAATAAATTTTAAAAAAATGGTGTTTTCTGTCTGCCATTAATCTGAGGTTCCTTACACACTCATCCTCCATTTCTCCCTAAATAAATGCAGGACTATAGTCAAAGATTTGAACTTGTTTTTATTAATCATAAAATTCTCTGAACTTGGTTACTTTGTATTTTTATGCTGAACATTCAATTTAATTGCTGAATTTCTACTTAGCCTGGTCCTTTGCTAAGTTGCCGCATTTTATGCCAGAGAAAGTTACATTCCAGTAGTGGGCAAACTATAGAAAGGAGGAATGGTCTTGTGCCAAACATACTCATCTGGGACTTGAGACATCTGATTGATCCCTTCAATCCATCTCAAATATCTCATTTTTAGTATAGTAATAAAAAGTTTTCCAGACTTACCAGGAAATATTATCAGGGAACCACGGTACAAAAGTGTACATAAATGTTGTTACTATAGGTGTTCATAGACATAAAACAATATTTCAAAGCTTGTAACCATCAGTAAAACTCTGCTGCAACAAGTATGTTTTAGCACCATCTAGCTATTTTGTCAGGTAAGTCATCACTCTCTATACTGATGATGAAATCAGATCCTATCCTACCAGAGAAGCACGGAAGCACACAGAAGCTGGAGCCTCTCTAGATGCTCCACGTCCTTCTTGTCCAGGACAGTCCAGAACTGCACACAGTACTCCAGGTGTGGCCTCACCAGGGCTGAGTAGAGGGGCGGAATCCCCTCCCTTGAGCTGCTGGCAACGCTCCTCCTGATGCAGCCAGGATCCCATTGGCCTTCTTAACCATGAGAGCACACTGCTCACTCATGGTTTACCTGTTATCAACCATGACTCCCAAATCCCTCTTCATAGATCTGCTTTTCAACAGGTCAGCCCCTAATCTGTACTGGTAAAGGACCCTGCACTTGCCTTTGGAGAACCTCATGAGGTTCCTCTCTGCCCAACTCTCTAGTCTCCCCTGGCCCTTCTCAATGGCAGCACAGCCCTCTGGTATGTCAGACACTCTGCCCAGCTTTGTCTCATCTGCAGATTTGCAGAGGATGCACTTTGCTACCACATTCAAGGCACTGAGGAATAAGTTGAACAGTGCTGGACCCAGCATTGACCCCTGCAGGACACCAATTCGCCACAGAGCTCCAGCTAGATTCAGCATCATTTAGCACAGCTCTGAGCTCTGCCATATAGACATTCCTGATCTATCCACTGTCTATTCATCTAAACTACACTTCCTGAGATTCCCCATGAGGATGTTATGGGAAATGATGGGAATGAGGGGTTACCTTTCTATATATTTCCTTTCTCAAATTAGTTGCAGCAGTCAGTTGAAATGTTCACAAATATTTATAATTTGGCAAATGACTCATGAGGAAATGCATCAGCTCCCAGCTTAATGTATGTGCCTTGCATTAGGATGAAATATGACACAGTATTAACTGCTTGCCTCTTGTGGAGGATTTAAGATTTAGTGTGTATGAATGAAAGAGAAGAGTTCTGAACTGCGCTACTGCTCAAGCTATGATGTTGTTTCTGCAAGCAGTGATGCTGCAGGTGCTTGGAGCGTGCTTTCTGATCCATTCAAGTGTTCTGTGAATTCTCTTGCTCATCTAATTTTGACTGAAAGACAGCTGCAAAGAGTGCTAGTATTTCTATGATCCCTTTCTTCATGGAATCTGATGGCCTTTTCCTCATTTACCTCAATGCCAGCTCCAGGGATTTCACTATACTTATTCCTCAATGAAATCGAAGCACTTAAGAGAAAACTTGGTCCCATGGAATCATTTACATTTCTTGAAGAGATGAAATGTATCAATCTGAAAGTTTTTGAGGGCCTTATCAGGAAAATACAGAATAATCCAGTCAGATAAACATAGATTCGCTCAATTGCATGCTACAGGTATGTAAAGAATGGACCAGTTTTGAAGCTCACATTGCATTTTAATAATTTCTTATCCATAGACACTCTTATTCAACACAGCTTTTTTTTTTTTTTCCCTGTCAGTATAACTAGAGGATTATAGATACTCAAAATGCATGCAATGTCAAATTCTTCAGCCACTAAATGTTATGCCTGAGGCATTACAAGCCTCATTCATTTCAAATTTGGCGATTCACATTGTTGCACTGTTAACAGAATTTTGCCACATTCTGTTGGAATTCATTGTTACTGAAGTAGGTTCCTGTGAGCAGGACTTACATTGTAAATTATCCTGATTTACTGAAGGTTATCATGTGAAAAAAGAGGGCAATAAAAGAGGATCTGTTAGGCAAATCAGAGATCTAAGGGGAATATCTTTTCTGGGCACTGAACTAAAAAAAAAAGACCAAAATTTGTATAGGAAAATGCTATTTATATAACAAAAATATTCACCCAACACTAAGAAAGCCAGATAAATCCCATATCTAAAGATGAGAAAGTGCTTCTATTTTTGGTAACAGAAGGAAAGGGCAAACCTGTAAATGACAGATTGTCAAGTTAGTATTAACTGTTAAGTTCATGGCTTTTGTAGGCTGAAGCCTTAATCTTTGGAAATAACATTCATGTTTGTTATTCTCATGTTGTTAATCTGGCGCGCAGGAAAGCCCTAAGGTAAATGTAAGGTAAAAACAGAAAAATATATTTTATAGGAGAGATTTCAAAAGAAATAAAACATGCTGTTTGACTGTGCATATGTGGATATGCTAGTTCACTAGGCAGCAGTAGATTAATTCAGCATTATATATTTTTACTTATTTGTATTTTGATAGTGCAGAAAGACCTTGATTGCATTTTGAGGGACTGTGAGGTTTCCTACATTTTTCAAGGATAACTGTTAAGATCATATCGTAATACAATGTGTGCTCTGCAGGCCAGTTTCCTAGTGAAGATCAAATAAAAATGACAATGGCTATCTCTTATTATCTGGGTGAGTTTTGCTTCTTTATTAGAACATATGAGTCACTATACTAGACAGATTAGAGGTCCACCTAGTCTTGTACTGTCACTGGCAATGAACAATGAGAGTTTCGAAGACGTATCCAGACCATCATATTTAATTGTTGTTGCTGGATCTTTCTACCACTAAGATATTTAATCTCTTGTTGAGTATGTGATACTTTCAATACTACAAAATCAATAGTATTAAGAAGAAAGTAATAAGAAAAAATCAAAATTACCCATTAATAGGAAACTTTTGTAATCTTCCTCAGGATCATCCATAGTTGTCTCAGACAACTTCCTTTTCAGGACTTTCCTTTCTGCTTTTCCTTGCTCAAATCTCCAAGTTTCACATCTGACAAACTCCTATTTCCCATTTCTCTTATGGCTAGTAGGTGCGTCACAACTGATGTTAAATCATATTGAGGAGGGACTGTTTCAATAACACAGCAAAGATGTACTGCAATAGAGTCATTGCTACCTGAATATCTTTTCTCTCTCATGCAACCTAATAGGCAGCGCAACAATTTCTTGATGCTATTTTATTTTCTGACAGAAAGAAAACAATGCCAGGCATGAAAATGATTAGCACTTTCAGCTCATGTGCAGAAGATCAGGGCCCTAAACAAAGCACACTGATTTTAGGACTTGGTCTTTCCAGAAAGTGGAGAAAAAAAAAAAAAAAAAAAAGGAAAAATGTGAATAGATATTCTCTGTAAAATATTTAATAGCTTATGCCTTGTTTTCAGTGCCACAGATACCTGTCATGTGAATTACTTGTTTTTCCTCTTAGGAGTATTTAAGGTACATATTGTCTCCATAAGAACTACTGTATCACAGAATTTCTGCAAGAAAAAGATTGCTTTAAAAAATGACAGAGTTAAACAAATATTATTTCTATTTATGCAGAATCTTTAGCTCCCTCAGGGTCCCTGCTTTACCCTTTGACTAGTGATGAGGGCTAGCTACAGATATTTAAAGTCAGCTTCTGCTCATAGGACTTTCATGAAAAGAGTGAAAATCATTGTAATGACATTAAAGGAAACAAAAAATTGTTTCCTTTGAGCAACAAATTATTCCAGCATTAAGCAACAATTACTGTAATGAAAATTATTGAAGCAGCAAGGTATCAGACAAGCTGTGTACATCTGGTCTGCTCATCTGCTTCTTTGCAGAGTGCTTCAGAGACACAGGCAAGCATGGTGTTTTTAATAGCGTTTTACTTGAAGCAAAATGAGAGAATGTTGTTCTTCCTCATCAGGTTCAATTTTACCCTCTTGAAGAGAAGGAAAAAAAGCAACCTCACAAAGTATAAACACATCCTTTTTTTTTTCTGTAAGTACAGGCTAAGCAGATTATACAACATCTCCATGCTGTAATTGCAGCAGATGTAAGTAAGTTTAGGCTGAGGAAATCTAGATACTGCAGGAATAAGTCTTTAATCATTTAGCAGTTGAGACTGTGTTAGGAAGTCCCATGCTGCTAAAAGATGCCATCTTGTAAATGAGATGTAAATTGGAGGTCCTGACTGTTTATGATCATTAAAGATTATATGAAGAATAGTGGTGATTAACTCTAATATCCTGCCAAATTCTGTTTTGAATATTTTTTTTCCTAAACAGAGAAATTCCCCTTGGACCTGCAGTCAGATTATTCATCATCCCTACCCTAATTTTTGGTATGGTAGGTTTTTCTCCTTAAATTAATGCAAGTTAGTGGCTATCAAGTCATTTGAAAGCCTTGTTTCTCCTGTCAGCAGCCTAAACTGGCAGTTCAGTGCCTCTGGGCACATTTGGCTGAAGGGCTTTAAAACATTATTGTCTTTCTAGGCAAACTATATGGTTGAACAGCACAAATATTTGTAGTCAGCATATAGACTGCACTGTTTTTGACGATAAGTGGCCAATAAGTGGGTTTGCAGCAGGGAGGGTGGCTGGGGCCAGGAACCTGTGTCTGACAGTCGGATGGGTAACATTTCAAGTTCTTCCCATGTATCCAGAACAGTTACATGATTCAACAGCAATACATGCAATATCTTATCACTGTGTTACTAGTGGAGCCAAGACTTTGAACAGCTATGAATTTTGAAATATTACCACCATGCTAATTCAAAACTCTTATGATTAAATATTCTTTTAATATCACATATTTGCAAAGCTTAAGATTCAGAGTTAGTCTATGTTCTACTTCACACAGTTTAAACCACATGGGATACATAACCAGGGACAAACAAAAAACTTGCCAGTATGCCACAGCCTGAATTGTTGCATATTTAATGAAGAAAGACAAAAACAATTTTTTTTTTTAAAAAAGAGAGAGAAAAAGACAATGTTCAACAAATGCATAAGTCTTATGATTCATATATTCAAGTTTAGGCAAGGTCATTTCATTTGGTCAAGCTAGCATGAAGATTTCCTTTATGCAATCTCTATATTTTAATCTGATTTCTATGATCTCTACATTTAGCAACACAATTTTTTTGCTTTAATGAGTATAGGAAAAATCAAAGCCACTTATTTTAAAGTCACTTCTGATAAGCTGATCTGACTGTTTTGGCTGCAAGAAAAAAAAAAAAAAAAAAAAAAGCATCTTTTAGCTATTGACCCTAGTTTTAGTTTTGTAGGCAAGAAGGAATAACCTGTCACCATTATCAGGTATCTTTCCTACCCCTAACCGTGATACTATACAGTGATTGATTCACTTCTAACAAGTCATACTCCTGAAATTTCTCTTTTTAAGAGTCTGTTCTACAATTCTTGAAATATTTTTGTGGCTCTCCTCTGATCTCTTCATAATACAGATGTATTCATTTTGCAGGGAGAGTGCTATTTCTGGATTCAGTATTCTGGTCGTGGTCTTAAAGCTGCTCTTCAGAGGCAAAACATAAATTCTGCACAATCACCATATTTTTGTATTTTTAGGACCACATTCTTTCCACTGCTCTGAACTGAAGTTTAATTTGTGGCAAGGGGAGGCAGGATGTTCAAAATTGATTTTGAACCTGAAATAGTGAAAGAGTGGGCAGAGCTCTTCCTTCTCCTATTGTCCTGGAACATTTTTGTTTTCCTTCATAGCCATATAACTCTACAGTGCAGAGAGAGATGTTAACAGATCACGATATGCAACTCTTATAGAGACAGTGTATATCTAGTACTAGAGTACTAGTACTGGCCTTTATTCTTATTGTCTAGAGAAGAGTTGAACATCAAGAAATCAAGTCAAAACTACCTGACTAGATCAAGTTAGGTGGAAGATCACACTCACTGCTGATGTTTAACATGAAAAGAATCGATTTGACTACTCATATTCAGGCTAAGTAATAGCTTTCTCCTTCCGAGGCACATTGGTGCTTTGAGTGCACTGAAAGGCCATAAATTCCAGACAAGCTTCATCTGAGATTTTCAGTTATGCATCCACCACCTACTGGCTCGGAAGATCCTGTCAGCTAAAAGTTCTCCCTAAGCTATGCCATAGATGGTCCATGCCCAAACTTGCTCCTTGATGAGCCTAACTTGCTTTCCCGGGTTGACTTCAGGCCTGACTTTTTGCACTGAATTTGTCTGAAAGTCACTGGGCAGTCAGCTACAACGGGATCTGCTCTGCTCATCTTGTCTGGGCTTTTGTCAGCATGGGCAATGACCCTACCTGTGCTGTCACTTCCTGGCCTTGCAAAAGGGAGGAACATTTTTCCTCCTCCTTGACCACTCAGGTCTAGACTAGGGGATAGAGTGTGTGATTAAATGAAGTTCTTATGCCCCTAGGTGTGGTTGGAGATCCCAAACTGGGCTGCCAGTGGTATCAAGGAGCGCTCTGAACGCAGATTTTCACTGAAAGCATCTAGGGAGTAATTGGAAATTCCCAGGAGGAACCTTGGGAGAATTTCATGAATCCAAAAAAATAAGAGATCAGCTCAAAGAAGATATCAAGGATTATCTAAAGTTATTTGACACTATCAGCTCACAAAATAATTTGTTACTACAATTTCCCCTTAAAGTTCTGTGCCAGTATGAATGTGTACATATAGCCATTCCTTGGAGACCTCTATTAGTTTGTTCTTCCATATCTATCAACACTTTCTGAGCATAAATTCTGGCAACAGCGTTAATGTAGCTTTCTGATTTTCATTTGCTTGCTTGCTTGCTTGCATTTTGAGGAAAATATTAGGATTTTTTTTGCACCAGGTTAATATTATCAAGTGAAAAGGTATGAAGGACCTGCATAGTGACTTCCTTCTGCAAGGCAGAGCAGTCGTTAGAGAGGCGGTGAGAAACAGCATGGAAATGGGTTGCCATTGAAGACAGGAGGTTTAATGCTGCCTGCAATGAGATCTGTAGTCTAAACCAACTTTATGCACTAGATAACAGCCCCATTTGAGGCTGAAAATGCTTTTTTTCTATCTCTGTGGGTAAATAAGTCTTTATGTTTCTTGATATTGGTATATGGGATACTGAGCAGGATAGATTGGCGTGGTCAGTCTTAATGCAGGAAGGATAAAAGAGTGTAAATATGCTACAGACCCTGTCACGGAACGAGCGGTGAGGGAGTGAGCGACAAAATGCACTTCACTCGGGTGAAATTGATAATGATAGATTTATTGAYAGAACAATGATWTYGCGAGGTATGGCAAGGGCACTTTCGATTATTTACCGTATGGAGGTTCAGAATTATTTGGGAAGCCCTCCCGTTGGGTCACGAGGTTCAGATCAGACGGATCCGATCTTAGTCCCAGACCTGGTCA
>PTEX01000297.1:332532-370745 GCA_003342815.1 Eudromia elegans | reverse complement strand
GCAAGTTTACACTTATTGCAGACAGTAGACGGATTCCTCCCTTCGTTAGACAGCAGATAGACCCTCTCTTTTCTCCAAAACAGATAGATTTCTCCCTTCATTATCCACAGGTGGCATCTGTTTGGCCTTGTAAGCGCAAGCGGTTGCTCATTTTTTTTTCTTTTCTCTTTCTGCTAAGTTGGTATTAGCAGGCATAGTCTGCAGAAAATATATGGGGAAGGAGCATAACTGTCACAGACCCATGAAATTCAGTGTTTGACAGGTTTTATTTTCTGTTTTTAAGTCAGCAGTTCTATAACAGCCTTAGTGGATGTCAAAAAGTTGTATGGTACGCATAAAAGAGCATTCAAAGAAATTTGTTACTGTACATAACATTCCATCCTGCAAAAAAGTACCTTTCAAAGAACAGACTACTCACTTTGACTATTACCTTTAACATTCTTCATGCTGCAATTCAAGATATAGACCTTGAATCTGCCTGGATGGAGGACAAAAAGAAAAAAAAAAGACAGAAAAACTTTGGTTTTTTGGATGAAACAGTTATTTACTACTAAGCTTGTGAGCCTTAAGAAAGCACTCTTTTGAATTACAGCATTAACAGCATTGGCTGTTCACATAAAGCTTTCTAAAAATGTGTGATCTCTCATGATCTCTTTTTTTCTAGACCTATAATTTTTTATTCTTTGCTTATGAACTCCTTCCATCTCAGCACTGGTTTTCTTCTCACTTTTCAAGACAGAAGTGTTGCACTGGTACATTATTGTGGAATCAGCTCTACTGATTATTACCAGATTAAATCAAACATAAAATACATAGTACCTCAGTTACCTTTAGCTGGAATAAGCAATATGTGTGCTCTGCTCCAAATGAGGCAACTCAATGAAAAAAGCAGCAGGTAGTCTTTGAAAAGCTAGTAAATAAGTCATTATCAAAGATGCAAAGAAAGTGGTAGAAACTCTTTAGGAAATTGCATTAGCATCAGGGATTAAGAGAGAAGAAAGTACAAAGGGATATTTCTTCTCTAGTTCAACTTCAGGAGCCTATTTGTGACATAGATTTTTTTTTTTTCCTTTTCAAATAGCCATAAACTATGTGTCAGGAATTCAAAATTCTGGAATTAAAAGTTGGTATTGTTATTCTTATTCATTTTTGCCCAGGTGTAAAAAGCAATGTAGACATAAAACAGGGAAAATCAACATTTTGACAGTCCAAAAAAGCAAATGAAAAAAGCGATTGAGAGCCATTTCACATGTCCATAATTTACTGTTAAATGAATAAAGAATTATATTGACTATATCTACCATTATCCAGATGAGAGTGTAGTATAAGGAAAAAGAGTAAGAGGAAAGTGGGGAGGTCGCAATTGGAAGTTTATTCACTGATGGGACTGGTGGGATTTTCTGAGAACTTTTTGTCACAGATGCTGAATCCTCAGGACAAATACATTTTCCATGAGCAAAAACATTGACTTCCTTGGAGAAAGATCCTCGCCTCCTGGATAGGAGGACAGAAAAAATAAGGAGTAAAGCGATATAAAATGTTTTGAGTGAGAGAGATATTCTGCAAACTTCTTATCACTGATCTTTCCTGTTTAATCTTATTTTCTGGAAACTCCAGGAGGTATGGAAGGCAGAGCTGAGCTTATGTACTTATTAACAGGCCATGACAGTGATCTTGGACTGGTTGTCAGTAGCTAATATTTTAACGTGGTCTGAAAAATTAACAGGATTGTGGAAGAATCATAATTATGATTAAGATAGCAAAATCGAGAATGACAATAAGTTACCGTGTAAATACAAAATACGGATAGTTAAAGCTGTGTTAAAAATACTGACTATTCTTGTTTACAGTAAAGAGGTTGGATTTTTTTTTTCTTCATGGATATCTTTTCTTGGAAAGCTGTATCACATACAGTCATAAGAAATTTCTTAGAAAACTTACACCGACTTTGTTTCTTCTCATCCCATCAGTGACTCTAGCACACAACAGTAGGTTTTCTGCACACCAGCTGTTTAGAGACTTACAGAAGTGGGTAAGCCAGACTGCTCGCATATGTTTCAGAGTTGATTTCTTCCTATTTAACCTCCCAGGTTGAAAATTAGTAAACACAGCTTCATCCTTCAAGTTGCCAAACACTGTGTTTTGTAAAGTCTTTGGGGATTCTAATTTTTTTCCTTTTTTTTTTTTTTTTTTTTACATAGGCAAATATTTGTAGCATCTAATTTATCTATGCATTCTCAAAAGCATGTGAATGTCTAATTTATTCTCATGCCAAAATCAGAGTTTGAGGAAAAATTTTGTAAGTTGTGATAATATTGGATGGTGTTTATGGGTCTTCAGGGGAAGTTCAGTTATGAGAAGTTCACCTGCAGATGAAAAGTAATATCTGCTTTTAACTTCAAGAAAATTTTTAAAAGGGGCAACCTTTGAAGTTAGTAGCTAAATTGGCGTTTTTTGTTGATGATTCATACAGTATTAGCATCCAATTCCTATTGTATTACTACCTCAATCAAGCTACAATGTTGTTATACTTGAACAATAACTGAATTTTTGTCTATAACTAGTCAAAAAACTATAACTAGTCAAAAAACTGTAACTGTTTTTTGAC
Source organism: Eudromia elegans (assembly GCA_003342815.1). Lineage (NCBI taxonomy): Eukaryota > Metazoa > Chordata > Aves > Tinamiformes > Tinamidae > Eudromia > Eudromia elegans. The sequence goes on along the minus strand of PTEX01000297.1, from coordinate 368,137 downwards.
CCTGTGAGATTTAGAAATTTCATAATTTCTCCCATTATCCAGAATGAAATATCTAAGAGCTTCGCAACTTTTTTTCAGGATAAACTAGAAAGCAAAATACCCTCCTAATAACCTGTTGTGCACAAAGCTTTTTGGAATCATGTCAAATATTTGGTATCGGAATTTCATAAGGCTTCCTCAAATTCTGTAGAGTGCATAAGTTTTGTTAAATGCTTTTAAGTGGCATTTAAAAAGATCATAGGCTTAGTGAGTGGATTTAACAATTAAACAGCCAATTATGAGCTCAGTACTGCTCCCATTGAAGTCATTGGCAATGCTGGTGTTCTTGTTATTTAACATTTCTTTTCAACTTAGTAATTCAAACAATTAGCTGCCTATTTGCCTAGGGAGAATAAATATAATTAAAATGGTGCAGCTCTTCATTATTGTTGTCTGCATAAATTAATAACCTCAAAGAATTTATCCAGCAAGGGAAAAGGTCTCTGCTAAGATGATTGATTTAAAAAAGAAAATAGAGGAGGCTATTTTTTTCCCCAATTTAAAATGCTATTATTTGGAACATGAAGAGAAAAAAAAAAAAGAAAACAACTTTTTGCTATAAGGTATTAATTCTCTAATGGATTAAAAGGGATAGATATGAAATATTTTAGGCATCAGTGGAAAATAGAGATAACCTAGATAATAAGACATTGGAAATTAATTTTATAGTGGAGTGCCTGAGAAAATATATGTGAAGGAGCTGATTTTTTTTCTTTTTCTTTTTTTTTCTTTTTGACACACTATGGATTTGTAGCTGTTTATTCAATTAAAAAAAAAAAACACTACCATATATGATTGGCTGATGTCTATCAAATGTAGCATATTTTAAGCAGTTGTCTATTAATCAATTATTTTAATCTCTTAAATTGCACAGAACAGCAAGGTAAAATTGCAGATGATTTAACTCATTTCTATAATTTGCCTGATAATAACAAACAAGCTTTCAAGAAAAGTCAAGTAACGCAATTTAAAAAATACCTTAAAATGACATCTGATAGGACCTGTGTCAAGTGTTACTTAAGGCAACAAATAAAGAACTAGATCCCTACTTGAAGTTTGGTTCTATGTTTTTATACATTAACTGTTAGTTACTGGGGTAAGAGATTGGAAAATGGTCTGACTCTTCATTTGATTCGACGTAGTCTTATTTTGGGGACTTTCAAAGGAATCTAGGATAAATCAACTTAGTGGAAAAAAAATATTGTCACATTCTTGATAAGTTAAGCAAAGGAATATAACAATACTGTCTAAACACACCATTTGGAAGTAATCTATAGGTTAGATCAGATGGGGATATATAGTTGCATAATTGCATTCATCAGATAACAAAAANAAAAAAAAAAAAAAAAAACAAAAAAAAAAACCCACCAAAAACCCAAAAACACACACCACATGGCTGTTATTGGAAAGAGTATGACCAAGGCATGTTTAAATTTTTAAGTATGGTTAAAGATCTCCTGATTAAAGATACATATGAAAAAATATCTGAAATATTTATTTATCATAATTGGACTATTTCTTTACATGGCATCTCTGTATTGTTTTTCTGCAACATTTGTATTACAAATCAAATTGTATATTATTATAAAACAGTTCATTGTTAATACTCTGTAATTTTATGCACATTATGATCAAAATTGAATTCATTTTTACATCCAAGATGAATGCATAGAATTCTTTGCTATTGTATCCTTTTTTGAAACTAAAGTCCCTTACTGGCTGGTTTTGTAGAAATAAATACCATCAAGAGACAGTTTGTAGTCCATGGAATTTATAAGTTAAAGAGGTAAAGTCAAGAGGATTCCACCCAGCTCAGGTGAGATGCACATCTAGTGATTGAGGAGATGTTGAATGGTTCTTTTATGGATGAGAAGCTAGGAGAAGATTCATGGAAGTTCATAGAGATACAGCTGGTTCAAGAACTAAAGAATACAGAACTACATGAACTGCCCACTAGTGAATAAATGCAGATGTCCTCAATCCTGCTTGTTGCTTTGGCAATAGAAACTTACTTGGCCCAATATTTTCCTGTGTCCTAGTGACTGCTCGAGGTAGTTTATGCCCTTGTATAAGATGGTTAGAAGTGAAAGTCAGCTACCTTTTTGCCAGCAATCTGAAAGCACAAAATATAGATAATTTCTTCCAGTTCTTGAATAATTATTTCTGCTTTCAACAAAAGGAGAATCAGATGCAATATAGATTCTTGATGAGAATCAGAGATTTTAGTGAACATATATGATCTTCTCTTATACAAATGTTCCACTTGATCATTAGAGCTATGTTTTATTTATTCTTTAGCTTCCGGGCCACAAGGTACTTTCTACTCTTGTGTCTGCTTAAGAAAATTAGAATCCATTGAGCGTCTAAGAAAATTTATTAAATTTAGAGTCCTGATTACCACTTTGGAAAATTATGCAGTATCTTAGTGCAATTGGTACTAACTGGTAATTAGAGAGCCCTTTTAATTAGCTCTAAGTATTGCTTTTCATAGCATATTACTCCTGTAACCAAGGTCATTTAAAATGTAATTTCTTGAGCAGCATAAATCAGGAGCATATATTTAAAAAAGAAAAACAAACTGAATCTATAATCAAGAGCAACACTTTAGCAGTAAGTATTGGCTTATTTATTCATTAATTAAAGGAGATTTTCTGTTGAATTATAACACAAGTCAGTTTTTCTAGATGGTTCATTAAAGGCCAGATTTTATTACATATTACATGCTTTATGCTTTTCACACAAACTTATTATATTGCTCTGAGAAGGTGATCTTTTAAAGCACATTAGACTAATGTTCCTGAAACTCCGTCTAATGTAAGTTTTATTGAATTGCTGTAACTAAAAAGGTCACCTAATGATTTGTTCAGATAATGGATTTAGTGAAAGGAAAATAAAATGAATGGGTTACTGTAGTAACTCTGACCTTGAGATGCATTTATAGTTACTGAGATTTATGAATATAGCTATAAATGAAGAAACTAAAAAAAATATATTTGTTTGTAATGTCACCAGCAGTTTTTAATGGTGGGTGTAAAGCAAAGCATGTGAAAATGATACTTGTTCCAGACCTGTGAGGTGTATTGCAAGCAGTAATAGCTAATATGCTGGGGTAGCTCAGCAAAATAGTCTTTTTAAGACCACTATAGAAACTTCTCCAAAATTCAAATCTCTTGCTCTGAAGATTGTATGGTTCTCAAACACTACTCCAGCGGGGGCAGCATAATAAAAAAAATAAAAAAATTAATAAAAGAAATAGTGACTTGTTCTGCCTCTCTGTGAAAGTGGGTGAGTCACTAAGTTCCTTCATTGAATTCCTCCTTTGAATAATATGTCCCTTTCGCTATTCTATCTCACATATCTAGATAAAAGCTCTTCAGTAAGAGAAGCTTTGTATGATCTATAATAGAGAATGGAACACAATTCATCGCTGTTTTCAATAGAGGTTTCTGTGCTGTACCATAAATGCTTTGAATAATCAATAAGTAAATGTATTAATACTATCAGAATATAGGGTATTGACTTGACATAGAGTTTATTATAATCTTTTTTTTTCTGAAACTTAAATAGAAGTGTATAATACACAGACAGATAAGAATGCTTTCCCTCTTGTTCAGCTTGTGCTGCTTTGGGAATCTCACAAGAATGATATACTGCATTGCTTTTCTATAGGACCCTCTGCTATCAGCAGCTCTCAGATACTCAAGTGTAGAGCTGCAGAGGAGGAATTTTGAACAACTATAGACACAAACAGACAAAGAGAAATAACTTTAACTGTTAAAAAAAGAAAGCTATCAATCCGTCCTATTTGTGCTGTGTTTGTGAAGCTGAGGATGGAGACAATTAGAGGCTACCCACTAAAATTTTATTTGGCTGGTAATGTAACATATCTGAGATGTATGAAAGAATGGGTAGAAGAGTAAATCAGGCGAAGGGAAGTTAGAATTGAGTTGTAAGTATTTATACATAATTGTTAGAGAAATCTAGAAAAAATCTCAAGCTGTCTTGCTGTTTTTAAAGCAAGAATGAGTAAAACGATTTATCTAAACAAAAGTTATGGACTCTGTTTGAGGCTGTTGGGTAAAACTGTAGCCAGTGAATTTGGACGACATGATTTAATGGTTTCTTTCAGCCTTAAAATTTATGAATCCTTCAGCAGAGGCATTTATTGTTTAAACATTCCCTTGGAAGAAAAGGGCTGAAAGAGATGCATTTTTATGCCTATGCATTAAAAAGGCAGAGTCCATCAACTGTGAGAGGCACTGAACATATTTGATTGCTTTCTTTTTAAGTGCATGAACTGACTTTATACCTTCAAATAAAAAATAGTCTTCTTTTTGCTCATTATTTTGTTAATCAAGAAGTAATCATTGACGACCCAATGGTCATGACAGGCATATTCCATGCCTCTGGAGGAGGTGATCTACCATCAGTCAAGTCTGTCTACGCTGCTGTGTTGCACATCAATATCTGGCTTTTGTTTGTGTCCTGAAAACAGCTGAGCCAAGGGAGCAACATACACACTGATTTGTTTCCCCTCAATGGAGGGAATCAGCCTGTAGTCTACTCTGGGTACCTGCTGCCAGACATCCCTATCTGAGATGGCTTCTTTAAAGCTAGCTCATGTCTTACTGTGCTACGTCAAACCTGCAGCTGATACATAATGATGAATGAATGATGATGAAGAGGAGAGAGATGAAGTTAACAACAATAAACAATCCTACTAAATAGCAAAAAAAAAAAAAAATTGGTATGTACATTTCACAGCATACAGAAAAGAAGAAATGATCAAAAGGGACTAAATATTTTCTACCTGCAACAATCTGTACATTTGATGAAATATGTGGATTTGGTCAGATGCATCCCCACAAATCATAACTGTCACATCTAAGTGAAGACTTAACATGAAAGTTCCTCAGGCACTACTTTAGTTATTGACAGGACATGAATCTCAGACATCTGAGAAGAAGCTTTTCTTCTACTCATGGAGAGGCAGGTATTTTAGATGCAGTAATGATAAAAGTTACCGCTGAAGTGGTTTCTGGGAGGAAAAGTGTAGTGTTGCAGAGGGAGCCATATAGAGAGATCTGACATCGCAAAATTATTTGGATATGTCAAAATATTGGAAGATTTTTCGTAGCGCTCATCTGGTGTGTCCTGAGGACTGCCTGGTAACTGCATGCCCATGAGGAGATGCCAGCTTCATTATACTGTGAAACAGCTTTGCTGAATGGAGTTGCTGCTGTGGAAGAGAAGCCTGGTTTGATCAGCATGCTTTTTGACTTGTATACTGAGAATCTCATTGAATTTTTAGCAAAATTCACAGCTAGATACGTTTTTTCCCCTCTAAAAATCCGCAATTTGTTTTTGTCAAATAGTTTATCATTATTCCTAATTGGCTAGTAATAGACTGCCAATTACCTATGTATATTAGAAGTAATATGAAGAAATCATCCTTTTACTTACTCTGTATTGATGTATTTGCATATTTATTTTACATATGTATGCTTCTATAGCACTGAGACTCAACAATAGATCATTGGCTTTTTGATTAGCAATAACTATATGTTTCGTTAAATGGAGATTCTGTGATTCTGTGAGATGATTATTCAGGCTTAATTCCAACACTGAAAGAACTATCATAGTAGAATAATCATGCTTCTTGCTGACAATGAACTGTGTCTTACTTTACCCAACTACTGTTATGAATACATCTATTGCATTATCTTTATGAAAATGTTTGCCATTTATTTTCATAGGAATATTTAATACTTCTTACAAATATGTGATAGAACATGAAAGGTGAGATCCGTGCATTTTGAGGTGGAATCAATCTTGTCTTGAGCATATAAATGTTAGGGGCTTTATCCAAATGGCTCATGAAGTCAGTTAAATGAAACAGGAGTTTTCAGACAGTACTTTATTTTAGCTATATATTTTAGGATTGAAAGAATAGTCCTCTGAAAGTTGTCTCCTTTCACCATTGTTAAATGTACGAGATGGTTGGCTTGCACAGAATCTAGTTTTTATTTGACTAAATGTATGTGAAGGGAAACTCACTCTTATGTTCTTCTAATTGCAAGCAGATAATCTCTGTATTAAATAGTTAAATAGTTTAAGAAACAAATGACCACTTAGAGCTTTCTCATCATCACCAAAAAAATTGGAGCTTCCTAGCAACTGGCCGAACAGATCATATATTATTATGTCTGCATAATAATGTATTAGTACAACTAATTCAAAACATCAATTATGATTTATTTAGAAAAATCTGCCCATGCAGAAGGAGTGGCAATTCATTGCCCTGTTGCTTATTCTGTGACTTCCAGTATTCCAGTTTCAGTATAGGATATTCTTCAGAAAGTATTTTTGATGTTGCCAGTATTTAAACTAGGTGACTTGGATGTCATCAGAATGTAATTCAACTGTAAATCTTAAGTGGCTTTAACAGACTATTTCAGTAATTGTAAATTCCTAAGAACACATTTTTTATCTCTCTTGGTGAAAGACCAAAATTTACTCTTCTTATCACAAGAGAGATGATAAGTTTGGATTTGAATGTCTGGTTATTACTTGTGGAATATTGTGAAAATCTAAATACATATAAATGGACAAGATGACAGTAGTTACTTTTAACAGCTAAATGTGAGCAGCTCATGTATGTGTTCTTCTTTATACAATACAGAACTCGTAAGAAGAGGTGAAATTTTGAAAATTCACAAGATGTTTCCTAAGGGCCAGATTTAATTATAATACTAATGAAGAGATACTTCAGAAACCACCCTTTCCATGGGATAATCAGATGCTCACCAAAACACATACTTCTCATCATCAGAAAGCAGGACCAATACTCAGATTAGGATGATAAATTTAGATAAGACTTATTTAGTAAAATAATAGGAAAGCTTATATTTCTCTTATCCAAAGAAATATATATTCCTTAACCTTGATTATGTTCATAAGTGACTAAAAAAGTCAGACAGAAAAAGAAAAAAAAAAAAAAACACGTTTGAATATTTAGCATATATCCAAATATATCTTGGGGGACAAGATTGTTGCATAAAACCTTACAATATATTTTTCTGTCCTAGTATCAAAAATTCCAAGCGTCTGTGCATCTGCTTCTTGAGGGGAAAAAAAACCCAAAAGCATTAAACATCTGCCCATCAATAATGTTTATTTTTCTTGATTTTGGTGGAAATCCTTGTGTCTCCCTTCACACTTGCTCCTTGCTATTCCTGTCTTACACATGGTGTTTGTAAATGAACTACTACAAGTTTTAGAAGTTTCAGTGTTTTCCTTGTAAACAGCTAATTATCCTGAATACAAATGGAGACACTCATTCAGTATGAGTCGCAGAGAGTTTCAGACCGACACACACATGTACAACCATCTTAGCAGCTGTAACTTCAGAGTAGACTCTGAAATTGTAGCATAATGAATGATAGGAAAAAAAATCACTAGTAAAATTCTTCCTCAGATTAATGTAGTTCTTAAATATAGTCTTTGTGATCCTGATTAAAATATGTCATCACTAATAACTACTAATCAGAGTTTAACACTTTCTGACTTGGTAAATAGCCAGAAACACTTATTATTTACCTGACTTTGTGATGTTTCTTTCTCTGTTTTTATGATGTGATCAGCTTGTTTGAAGGTAGGGACTTGTAAAAGCTTAAAAACATGCAATTTAAGTAGATATTTATTTGACATTCTTATCCCATAGAGCCTTCTAGTAGGAATGAAATCTAATTCATTAAAGATCTGAACCAGAGAAGCATAAAATGATGTTGGAATAAAATCCCATAGTACTTACTAATGTTTGTGAATGACTAATGCTGTTAAGGATATTTCCTGTCATTATCTTCTTGTGAAGGAGACTGAGTGGGATTTCTTCAGATAAGGTATTAAGCCTCTCTACATAGCGTGCTGGCCCAGTGCAGTGAGTGGTATTAAATGAAAACAGAGCTGAGATTAGACTACGTAGAGTGCCATATTTTACTGTTGTCCCTATTTAAAGTACTGTAATGGCTTTAGTGACAGCTGCTTAACCTTTGTCTGTGGAACATTTCATCTTCTTATTAAAAGCCTTTACAGACTGGAATAATGCATTTGAAGAAGCTTATTTGACCACTGCATTTGCAAATAATAGGCATTTTAGTTTGATAACATTTAGAATCCACAGTGACATCGTTAGTTTTGTTTAGGTTAATTGGAATATTTCAGTACAGCTGAAAGCCATGTTGACTTTAGCTACAATTTCTTATATCACACATCTATTTTCATTAGGCTTATCATTTTTTGAAATAGAAGATTTTTCAAGAAAGTCCAGAACCAGCCTGATTCTCTCTGAGATAACTCTGCACTAGGAATGTCCACCAACTTCTCGGACTACACAGAATTAAAAGTCTCTCATCTGCTGAGCATAGGTTGAGACATATAGACATACATATGAGCATTTTGTATATATCTTATAGGTATAGAATTTTCTCTGTTCTTTTATAATTGTTTACTATCATTTTATCATAAGTACAGTATGACCAAAAATGACATGTTTCACAAGATTTAATATTTTATGATTGCTGAATACAACTTTTTATTATTATTATTATTTAATAGCATAAACCCACAACAAACACAATTCTGGCAAAATTCCATCTACAGCAAAAATATTTTCTCTCCAAAAGAGTATTCCTTTAAATATTTTCTTACTTACTTTTCTTACTTAGGACTTAAGGAAGATCTTCTTTTGTTAAAGGCAGTGGGAATTTCATTCAGAACTTCTGTAGTGGTAGCTAGTGGTAGCTTTCATTCTTTACTCCCTAAGTTGATTGACTTTGATAATTGATTTCTCTATGGAAAATTCTAGATAAAATATGCCCGAAAGTTTCCACTCAGATCTCTGTTTTCAAATAATTTTCAAATGCATAATTTAAGCTTTAATCAGAAGTTATCTTTTTTGTTGTTGTTCTCTTTAGTGTTCAGTGTGACTGTTTGTTGTGAAGTCCATTTATGGCAAATATATTCATATTTATATGTTTATATAATAAATCCCAGAATGGCTGAGGTTTGAAGGGACCTCCAGAGATCATTTAGTCCAACCCCTCTGCTCCAGCAGGGACACCCAGAGCACAGGGCACAGAGTGGCATCCAGACGGGTTTGGAAGATCTCCAGAGAAGGAGACTCCACATCCTCTCTGGGCAGCCTGTTCCAGGTCTCCGTCACCCTCACAGTAAAGAAGTTCTTCCTCAAGATTTCTCTTTCTACATGCCAGTGTGTTTCATATATGGTGTCAAGGGACCAATCTGAGAGCTCTTCATGTTAATGACAGCTCTACTGAATTGCCCCATAAGACACAAGACTGTAAGAGTAACCGTGCTTAATATCTTTTTTAAAATGTAAAGAAAAGTAAGAGCTATATCAAATTGAGGACTTACTGAAAAACAGAACTTGAATCCAAATGCCTGATTTGCTCCACATATTCTATGATTATAGGAAATCATTTAACAATAAATATTAGATCTCACAGATATTTAAGGAAATCTACCTATGTGTAATTAATAATGTGATTTAAAGCAGTTTTTGAGTAGTTTTAACCACTAAAATGTCACAATCTGCAGAGATAGTGGTGGTCAGGTACTCTTCTGGTTCAAATTTGTGTCACCATCTCTGAGTGAAGCATTATCTCTGGTTTACCAGAGGTGATGCCTCTGATTTTATGCCTTTGGGTTATTCAACTCCTATTGGCCTTGCTGAATAAAGCCACTGAGACAAATTCTTTTGTTTTTTCTTTCCCCAGATTCTAAACATTGAGAAAACAGGTGTTTAAGTATTAGCGACAGATTGGTGAGTGTTTATATATATATATATATATTTCTTTTTTTCAGCTTAATTAATTTAAATATTTTCTTTTCTTGGATTGTACTTTTAATACTGTCCTTATCATGATGGTGGTTTGAAAAACAGATGTCTGCTCTTGCAAATGTGCATCTGCAACAGTTATTCTCTTCTGTCCTTCCTTGTGACATACCTAAGTTTTAGGGCAATTGAACATGTCTCTGGACATTTTTGCAATGAGGCCGGGTAACTTCTAGCAGCAGTGCACTTCATCTGTCATTCCAAAACTCATACTCTATGCTTGCAGAAATATATGTGGTGTCAGTGCCATGGTGCATACACAGAATTTCAAAATCAATCTTTCCTGTAAGATTTTGTTGCAGCGTCAAGGTGTCTTTCAGGGCCAGGATATCTTCTGTCTAAATCATAGGAAGGTTTTTTGTCAGCTGGACCATTCTGTAATAAATTTGACACAAAATCTGCTGAATGTCAATTTATATTTGTATTTATTATGTTGAAACCATTCCTGTTATCTCCATCAGAAATCTATGTGACATATCACTGAAGAATTTAGCTATTTATCACTGGGGGGTTTTTTTTGAGTCTTGCCATATGTTGCTGTAATAACAATACTCATCATTAAACATCATTCTTTTTTATTCTTTCACCAAAACAATAATAAAAAAGGAAATTAAATAATTAGCCATATAAGTTAGAAAGAGCTATGGTGTCTACCAAAACATTTCTGCAGTTTATATGCAATACTGTATGTTGCTATATTTATGTAAATAAATATTTATTTTAAGTTCTTACTGATTCCATAACATGATATATCATTTATTACTCTTGCCCTAAGATGTTAATTTGAAAAAATTTAACATAATATATAAGAATAGAACATCAAATTAACTTGCTTATTGATCCTTGACAAAATATTTTCATAGTATAATGTTATGTGCAATTTTACTGTGAAAATATAGTTTATCGTAAGTCAATGTCAGAGCAACAAAACAGGTGCCACAGTATATAAACAACATAGATCTAATATGATGAAATTGCGCCCAACTAGGGTGCATTTTTTTTTTCCATTGTTGATTGATGTATTTAGAGCTTTTCTTTTTAGTGAAGTGATTGACAAAGCTGGTCAATCAAATCATCAAAGTAAAATTATATGCATGTAAAAAATAAATTGAAGTGAAAAGGAAGGAAAAAAAACACAGGTGGCTCTATTAAAACACATACCCTAAATGCCATCAGAAAAGCAGTGTTTTAATTTTTTTCTATTCAGTTCAGCATCTGTACAAAACAAGATTACAGTCTTAAAATCATATTGCAATTGTGCTCCACTTATATCAAATTGTTGAATGATAACAAGAATGGATCCTAGCCATGCATTTTTATATGCCTTCTTCATTCTGTTTTCCTAAGAGGAAATAATGTCGATTGTAACGTTGCACGCAGCTGAATTAGATATTCTTTTTCTTACACTGTGCTCAGTGCTGGAGTATGCAAACATTTTCCCCCATGGCAGTCCCAGGCTAGCAGACGCCTCATTTATATGCCACGGAGGCAAATGTAGAAAATGTCACAGTTCATTTGGGGAAAATCATCCTGTTGACCAGAAATCAAAGCAAGCAGTGGATAATGTAGCATTATTGGCTAGGTCACTGTCCCTCCAGGCTACTCTATATTCACCTCTGGTTTATAGCCAGGTTCCTTTATACTAGGAATTTGTTCACCTGGAAAACAGCTTACAAAAGACTTTAAAAAGGAACAGCAAATATTGCCAGAATCAGTGTAAGAAGTTTCCTTTGCAAAAGTAATGTTTGTGTCAGGACCCTCAGCCTTACATCTTGCTGCCTAGTTGAACAGCATCTAGGATTTGATTTGGCAGGTGCCCAAGGCTAGAAGCCACAGATCTTCTTGCTCCACCCTGGCCACATCCAGCATACTTTGGAGAGGGCTGTAGCAGCACATCACAGCAGCTCTGCAACCCCTACACAGGCACTTGTCATGCTGAATTTCATAGTATAGATGTACGATTAAGGTAGAAGGAACCAGAGCTATGGCATGTGTTTTGCTATTACCTCCACCATGGTCCTCCTCACAATGTCCATCACAGTCTGAGAAATAGGACAAACCAAGGAGTGCTGTTAAGATGATGGAAATCACCCAGTTTTGCCAGGAGAGTTTATTCTTGGAGGTGGACCGTGTGCCTTACCCTTCCTATCAGAGAGTGGCCCTTGGTCCTCTGCATTTACTGGAGAGGATATAGCCACAGATAAGAACTGAGATGAAGGTTCAAGTCCAAGTTCCAGTCCTCTTTGTGTCACAAAGCTTTGGCATAGCTGTGTGCAAGTGATTTTAATTATATTTATGATATTTATGGCTAGTACTGTTGTAGGACTTTTATCAATAATTTGCATATAACTAAATAACCATTTTAGCTTTTATTATATTGATATTTCCAAAGTGGCTTAGCATTTGCATTGCTTGTTTCAAGCTTTGAACCAGAAAGAGCTATAGCTGTTAATTCTGTACTCATTTCCTCTAACATGGGAATGTCAAATGAGGAGAAAAACCTAGTTTTAGCTAGTGGTGTTGGAAGAGCATCTTCAGAGGGTAAATCATTTCACCTATGATGTGAACTGCTCTCTGGAGTTGTATCTCCATTCCCACTGTTACCTCAGACGGATAGAAGAAATTTGAGCAGTGTATTCTTGTAGAACAGGATCTGCTTTTTCTCATCATGTCAGGGTACTCATATTGCTTTCAGTTTACCTGAGTGGTGGCACTTGGTGTAAAGGCTCCAGAACTGTTAATTCCTGGTTTCTTTTTCTTTGAGAAGATGCCAGATAACCCACATTTTGAACCTATTTTTTTCAGCCAACCTGCAAAACGCTGTTTGATAGGGTTTTTACAAATACAATATTGTTAAATCAGTGTGGGTCTATTGAGGAGCAGGGGTCTCTGAGGTGGTGAAACAAAAGATCTCCTCAAAACCATGCCGCGGCTTATGTACCCTCATACAAACCAACCCTGCCCCCTCCCATGAGAGGCTCACAAGGCACCCTCACACCCTCTCCACGAGGGCCTCACATGGTAACCTCGAGCTCCCCAAGCAACCTCCAACCAATCCTTGTGAGCCCCAAACACCTTCATCCAATCAATTCAAAATGTCCTAACGATCCAGAGATTTCCATCTCAATGATCCTGAGTTTGTCCCAGGCTCTGCAGATCCCCACAAATCAGGAAGGATATCTGGCTGAATATCAATCTAGAAGACCGAGATCTTGTCCAGAATCCATTCTACTTTGAAGGTGGTTTGATGCCCGGTGTTTTTAGAAATGACTGGTTTTGGTTCAATAAAGAAATTAAAGTGTGAATGTAAGCACTGTAATGTTTCTGGAGTTAATAGCAAGAATCTAGTCTAAGAACATCATAAACAACAGATAATTAAACTCTGCTCTTTACTGTGAATATATTTAATTTGAGTTAGAAACTTAATGTTTTAACGAGAGGAAAATATAAAGAAAAAGTCATAATAGGAAGACAATACAAAGAAAATTTAAATCAAGCTGTAGTTGTGTTTTTAGAGCTCAGTATGCATGATGAAGTCCAGGAAAACAACAGCAATAACAACAAACAAAAGAGACGTACAGAGTCTTTATCTAGTTTAGATTTATGCAGGTTGATCACTGTATCTGATTTTCTAGAATAAGACTTCTCTTTGGAAGAAGTACATCTTTAATATTTGGAAATCCTATCTCTGCCTTGCCGCTGCCCTCAGCAGGTTATTATCTAACAAACTGTAAATCAGCAGGACATAATATTGTATTACATAAATTCTACCTGAAATTACACTCCCAATATCTCATTAAGCAATTCATTCTACAAAGAATGGGAGGGCTAGTGGAAACAAACAAAAAGGAAAAAAAGAAAAGAAAATAAAAGAAAGGATGCTGGAAATATAGACTAGAAGAAAGAGCTCAAAGCTCCAAAGCTCTAGTATAGTATCCCAAATCCTGACACTCTAATACCATAAAAACATCTGAGACTTTGGGCCTCACTTCAAGACAGTATTATTTATATACCATTAATGAGTATGCTTTATGATAAAGCTCAATGACACAACACAAAAGATTCTTGTTTGAGGCACCAACAAGGCTTGTGACACTCATATAATAGGGTAATTATGGTACAGTTCATACAGTGTTTATGACAATGAATCATAATCTAGTATGACAGTCCTGTATTATAAAAGAAGGAAGCTAAACTGAAATGATAGGTCCTCAAGATGTTTTGATAATATTTTTTCCCCTTGTTTTTCTGTCTTCAAACTCTTTAATGTCTGTTTAGAACAACAACAACAACAAACAAGAAGATATTTGACAATACACTCCTGGTGATAATAAATTATGTTTTATATGTAATTAAAATTGTTTAACACATGCTTTTTCACTTGTAGCAAATAAATAAACCATAAAAATGTTTGTATACCTGAGGGTAAAGAGGGGGAGTAGCCCTGAGGGTAAAGGCAGGTTAAAAGGCAGGTTATGAGTGATAAAATTATCAGAATCTCACAGATTATTGAAAGTCTTGGAAGTTACAAAGAAATGCCTTTGATTTGCTTTATATTTCCCCAAAACTTTTTCAATATTTTTATGAAATATTGTTGAAAGGAGGTATGCAATCGGAAGAAAAAACATGGTCCTTGTTTAGGTCCTGCAGTATTGGAGAGCTGTGATTTGTCCTACTTCATAGTAAGTTCATTTCTGTCAATACCATCCAGATGTCTGTCCTCAGGGTCTGCCTAAACAGACAGCAGAAGGCACACAAACTCAAACTGTAAGTGATCTTGCCATGAATTCCCCTGAATATCTACTGAGGGGGTGTGTAGGGTGAGGGTAAAGAGTCATTTGGAGATCTTTCAAACCCAGCTAGACGTGACCTTGTGCCATGCTATGTAGGTGTCCCTGCTTGAGCAGGGGGTTGGAAGAGATGATCCCAAGAGGTACCTTCCAACCTCAACCATTCTGTGATTCTTTTTTGATTCTCTGGGGTACTTTTAATAATCCATATAGTAAACAGTAAAGACGTGTGGAGAGAGTTATGTATGACAGACAGAAATTGTTGATATTCTACATAACCAGTTCTGTAAATTTCTAGTTTCCAGCAGCTCAAATAAAATATCATTTTGTAAGACATAAAATTATACATTTTGTTAAAAATATAAGCTAGCTTTTCAAAATAATATGGTAAAAATTTGACCCTATAGGTCTGACTGAAAAATTTATTTTTAACAAAAGGTGTTTTTTTAAACTATAGAATTTTTTAGTTTTTTTTTTTTTTTTTCAAGATTGCTTGAGGAAGTTTGTTTCAATAAAAGAATAAAAAAATTACAAATCTGAACTAGTTTTAAAAAACATTTCTAGTCTACAATGCCACACTTCATTTCTGCTCATGTCTATACTTCTAGTATTTCTATACTCTTTGCTTTTGAGAATACAAGCATATGCAGGCTCTCTAGGATATTATTTAATAGGATCAAATAAATTCAATTTTAGCCTTGGGAAGGGTAAAATCATTATTTGGTTTCCTTTAGCAATTAATGCAAACTTTGGCAGGACTCTTATCATCAGAAGATTTTTCTATAATGCATAGAGTAGTAAGTGTCCATGAATACCATTATTGAATGACTCATTTTACTTCCAGATTAGAAATAAAATCAATAGTATGTGCCTGCAACTGCTTTCTCTGTATAATAAAATTATACCAAACTACCAAAAATAGGTGAAATTTCTCTGTATAATAAAGTTTTCCAAATTTCCAGAAATATGTGAAATCTGGATCCCACTGAAGGCCATAGCAAAATTTGCTTTGATCATCATGGTGAATGCTGGAATATCATTCTAATCAAACCCGTATTTAATAAAAGGCCAAGGGAGTTACAAAACTGTCATGTATGTCTCAAAATTACTTGGAAGTAAATGCACATCCAGATTTTTTTCTCATGTCATGCTTTTATGGTACTACATTATAGCGGTGATGAGACACTTCTAAATGTTACTAGGAAAAAGTGACCAGGACATCCATGCAAAACAATATCTGCTGATACCTCACTTGACAGCAGTAGGAACTTTTGCCAAAATTACTAAGTTGTTATAATAAAGCCAAAAAATAAAAATAAATAATAAGAATAAAAATTAAATAAAATCAGAAACTTTGGTGGAGGAAGGAAAGAACTTTGAGATGAAAGGCTGCTATATAGCATCCTGTTTTGAGAACAGTATTAGGAAATGTTACAGATAGTTGCAGAGCAGACTGTGACAATATGTCACGGCATATCTTGTGTGTCAATTGTTTTCTCCTTTGGGAAGCAGAGCAAAAAAGGAAGTGTTTTGCATGCCATCTGTTTGGCGTGATCCTACGCTTGTTGCATACATCAGCCATATGACCAGTCCATGTACGTGCCAGGAGAGATCACTCTTTTCCAATGCTTGATTTGATTGTGCTTTAAAAGTGGCCTTTCTTTAACGATAGATAAATAAATAAATAAAAGAAATCTTGAAACAAATTGCTTTAGATTTTGTGCCCATCTACTTTTCTTATAGTATCCATATCTCTAAATAGGTATTAGTAAGGCAATCTTCTTGCACTGGAATGTGTTTCACCTTGCTAAACTAACAACTGCAAATATGATTAATCGTTTTTCCCTCTGGGTCATTTATTATGGATGGCTCACAGAGTTACTGCAGAGAGCATCCTCCGAGGGTGGTGTGATAAAGTGAAGGCTTTTATAAATTGGATTCTTGCTTGGCTGGTGCCTATTGCCATTACCTGTGTGAAATTGCATGGCTGACTCTTGCAAACTGCAATATTTTGAGAAACAGTCCTAATATCTCTCTTAAGGAAGAAAAAAAAAAATCAAGTCATGGCCACCAAAAATTTTCTGTTATCAGCAAGTTTCAAAAGGATCTCCCTCTAGCTACTCTATTTTATAATTGCTAAATAAAGTTTTAGCAACTCATAAATAAATAATTGATGCAATTACTGCCACTGCAAAATTTCCTCTGTGCTACTAAGTAGCAATTCCAAAAGTGCTACTTAAACAGAATTTCTAACACAGAACACTTCATTTTGTGATGTCAACATAAAATATCCTATTTTGTGGAAAAAAAAAAAAAAGGTGAAGTTATACATCTGTTTCTACAGCCTCACAGTACTCAAAAAGCACACATGCATGCAAAAACAGTTTTTAGAAGTTTTTTTTGATTCTGATGGAAGTGATGTGGCCACTGTGATAAGGAAAATCTTTAAAATCAGTATAGTAAACAATGTTCCTGACAGTTCCCTGTAGATTTTCTCTTGCATCCATGTCTTACTGCTGAATCTATTACCTTCCAGAATGACATTTCAGTAGGAATGAGTATTCTCATTCACAAAACAAAATAAAAAATACCCTTCCTCATTTTATTCATATGAGTTAAATGATATTATGTATAATCAATAGGCAGCAGGATACCAGACTGACTGGCAAGCTGAAGAAGATAAAATTTTATAGAAGTTTGTTGTTATGGGTCTCTCTGGTAAAACATAACTGTATATGTTTGAACCATTTCCTCAGGGTATCAGATCTGTGGAGCTTTGAGTCTTTGTCTTTGAGGCAGTACCAAATGAAACACAACTCCTGATGCCTGTGGACTTGAACTCTTTCTAAAGCGAATGAGTTTCTGATTGACTATCATGAGAAAAAAAAAATCAAGATATGAGGAAAGATATTGCAATATATCTCTAAAAAATGCTATTGTCTGTGTTCCTAACACATGGGGTTTTTATCTAAGCGAATTTGCTTTCCCTGCTATTTTACTTCTAAATGACATATTAACTGAAGTATTGTGAGAGAAGGGAGAATAATGATCCTTGCTATGATCTTCTTTTGCCTTTCTTTACACTTCCCCAAAAGAGCTTTAGTATTTAGGTAAACAATACTTAGTAAATAGTATTCAAAGGTAGAAGCAATCACAAATATTTATACCATTAATTTTATTAAAGTAGTGTAGTAGTAGATGGCATATATCCTGTACCACATATTTAATAACATAATTTGAGATCTTACTTTGAAAACAGAACATCATGCATTCTGACGAGTTTGAAGTAATGGCAAATTTATGGTTTTTAGCAGTACACAGGAGCTGTTTCTTTAGGAGTGACTGTGGTATAAATATAGGATTTATGTTAAATTAACACAAAGGAGAGGTCAGTCAGTGTAGTGCAATAGTACATCCAATAATTAACCATAGAAAGGAAAATATATGCGCAATATGTGTGATGGAGAAGGATTTGTGTTGAAAGTCTGAAATACATATATATTTTTTTCCTTCAGTATGCAATATAAAAGGATAAAAACTATCCCAACGATTTGAGAACTCAAAAGAAGTCTAAAATAGATATGTGTCCTCACAACCCAGATTTTACTTTTCTCCCAAGAACTTATGTCACATACACTGAAGAACATCAGCTTCCAAGACCGAAGAAAAGCTTAAGTAGGTTGATTAGAGTTACTTTGTAATACTAAATCAACCTTCCTTCTTGTTTTTTGTCATCTGTTTTCTTGCAAAAGAGACTACTTCTTAGAAAATTCTAACGATAAATAAAACACTATTCCTTGAAATCTGTTCTTCATGAATAGCTTTGCGGTTATTTTACCACTCTGCTTTTATAGCTTGGATATTTTTCTCATTGCTGATGAAAAGGGTTTTGCAAAAAGAGTTATGGGAGAATAAGAATTAATTAATTATTTAAGATAGGTTTTAGAATATGATCAAACAATTACTGAAAATAACTGGAGGATTGCCTATGTCTCTTGATACTTTCTAAATTTCGTAGTAATTTATGGTTCCATAAGAAAGCATTATATTGTGGAAGTGTTTAGCTTTTTGAAAATCTGTGGTTTGCTATCTTAAACAATTAATGAATGGTAAGGAAAAGTTACTTATATCCACAGAATCACAAAGTCATTCAATTTGAAAAGGACCTCAGGAGGTTTCCAATCTAACTCAAATGTCTCTGGTTTTGCGCAAAGCAAGGTCAATACTGAATTTGCACCAGGTTTTTTTTAAGTCTATATGAGTACTGGAAACCTCCAATGATGGATATATTCTACAGGCTTTCTGGATGACCATTTCCAATCTTTTTTAATGTGAAAGATGTTTCATTTATCCCATAAATATAGTTGAAACCTCTCTTATTTCAGTATATGCTTGTGGTTTATCATGTCTCCTATGGCACTGCTATGAAGAGTCTTCCTCTTCTTGATGTTCTCCATGTAGGACCTGGGGAGTTGGGGGTCTTCCGGTAGTTAGGTGCCCTTGAAGCTGTCCCTTCTCCAGCTTCTCCTTACAGAACACAAGCTTCAACTCTGACCATTCTGGAGGCTCTTTGCTGAACTCACTCCAATCTTTGAAAGCCTTTCCTTTGTTGTGGGGGTCCCATAACTGGATACAATATCAAGAGGCAGTCTAACAAGTGCCAGCTAAACAGCGATAATCCACTTTACTGGACCTACTGGGTCTGCTCCTCTTAACTCAGCCCAAGAACACTCTTTGGTGCCAGGGCACATGGCTGGCTCATGCTCAACTTGCCATCTGCCAGCACCCCAATACCTTCTTTGCAGAACTTCGGCAGTCAGTCCCCAGCTGATACCGCTGGAGGGGGCCAGGCTATCCCACTTGCAAGACTTTGCATGTATCCAGTCTAGCAATATACATGTACAGCCAATGCTGTTAAGCAAATAGTAAAACATTTCTGTTATTAACTTAAAATTGTGTTATTACTTTAGGAATATATAGATTATATACTGCCCCTTTGGCTCATTGCTTCTTATTACCATTTGGTGAGTTTTCAAGTGGAAGCCAGAGTGAAGTAAAAGTATAAAAACAACAGAACAAAGAGATTATAGTGGCAAAAGAAATGGAAATATTAAAATATAAATTGTGAGGTAATATAAAGTATTTTGAGGTTTATGTTAGCAGAAGGTTCTTGTTGGATGTGAACGCTTTGTTCCTGGGAATCAACACACAGATATATGAAGATTAGTGCTTTTTCCATATTTTTTTGTTGAAATATTGCCCAGAATCTGTATATTTTCATCCTTGGGAAAGTAAGACTTCTTTGTAGCCTAGAAGATTTTTATTTAATAGAAAGTCTGGTTTTATTAGACATATTCTAATGATCTCATATTCTCATTTCACTTAATAGATACACTACAGGGGTTAAGAGTGTTAGAAAATTGTTCATCCTGCATAAAATATCATAGGTCTCCACAGGTCCGCACTCAGAGACACTCAGGCATGTCTTCATTGGTCATTCTGCCTGGAAAATGGAAGCAGAAAACCTGTCAAGGCTAAAAACAATGCATGGAAAATAAAATCCACAGAATAACTGGAGTTAGCTAACTTTTCTTAACTTATCAATATGGACATAGCCTATGCTGAGAGGAGAAAGAGACTTTTTCATAAATAATAATAATAATAAAAAAAAAGTTGTCATTTTATTAGGAGGGAAGGAGAGTAAAATTTCAGTGCCATGGTTTGATTATGTGTCATAGTTGTTATTACAGGTGTACTGCATGCACACATGGAAATAAAGCAGAGTTTCTACCACAGTTAGAAAACTATCACAAAAGTTTGCATATAGATTATGTGATTAAAAATGTAAGTAGAAGTCAGAAGATATATTTTAAAAAGTCTCTTTTCCTAAAGCCAAATGCTTTTAGAAATCAAGCTATTATATCTTCCCTTAGTATCTCCCTTTCTTTTTTTTTTTTTTTTTTCAATCCCTCTATGGCAACTGCTTTTGAGGTCATTTCTCAGCATCTATGCAAAACACAGATACCATAACACTTGAACATATATATTAAACTGTTTATATGAGAAATCAATAGGAGAGAAGAACTAAAATGGAAAACTAAAAAGAACAACAATTCGATAGCTAATTCAGAGGCTGGTGGTTTACCTAGTCCAGCCTGGGGGGTAGATCTTTCATTTAAATTCCTCACTTCATTTTAAGCTTTTTCTACCCTGTTAGACAATCAACTTAATCTTCCACTGCCTCTATTCCCCACCTGTGAAATGTCTAGAATAGAACGTCTTTAACTCAAATGGGTCTTGTGGAATTAAAAACACTCAACACTTTTAGTGCTACAGCAATAAGTATCAAATATGCACGTGGTGGAAACTTCTGTTTTAGCTTAAAGTATTTCAATACATGCTTATGCTCTATTGGCTTCTCAAAGAAATGTCCCTTTTGATAATAAATATATATAATCTCTGATAATGTTAATGGGGTTTAGGAGCATGCAATGGGGAAGAAAAGCATGACAGACAAAACATACTGCCTTTACCTTCCCTGGAAAACTTCTTTGAACACAGTAGTGGTTTGCTTTTCACTCAGCTTCCAGTGGCTCAGTACAAACTATGCCCTTTCCTTCGGAAAAGAAGAAAAAACTTCAGTTCCTTTGCAATTTACTAAGTCCAGGAATTTAATTTGCTCCCGCAGAATCCTGTCTTGAAAGGGACTTCTACCAGGAGATCTGTATTCAGCTGATGATTGCTGCCAGGATCTTGTCTTCATTCTCAGTGATGAAAAGGCCTGGAGTTATTCTAAATGCTTGGCTGTTGCCAAGGTGATAAAACACTATCTAGAAAATTAATGGCATTTTTGTTCTATACGCGTTTGAATGTGCCTGCTCACCCACACAGGCTATTCAGTCCACAGACTTCACAGGCAACATTCAGTTTTAGAGGACAAAATCTTATTCTATTAATGAATTCACAACATTTTGGGAGTGTTTTTGTTTCTTTGTTTGTTTGTTTGTTTTTCTTCCCACCAGCAATATCATTTCCCTGGCTAGTGTTTTGGAACAATCATACAAAGCTATATAGAAATTATCATATTGCTACTTAGAATTGTATGATAAATGCATTTTTAAAACATATGCTACCATATTTACTCATCAAACTGCCTTAGACATAGACGACACATCTTTCTTGATGTGCAAACAAACAACACCCTACTCCGCCCGGACACTCACAAGACTATGGGGCCAGATGGGATCCATGCAAGGATTTTGAGGGAGCTGGCAGAAGTGCTTGCCAAGCCACTCTCCATCATCTCTCAGTGGTCCTGGTCAACAGGGGAGGTCCCAGACGACCAGAGACTTGCCAAGGTGATACCCATTTACAAGAAGGGTTGGATGGAGGATCTGGAGAACTACAAGTCTGTCAATCTGATCTTGGTATTGGGGAAGGTCACGTAGCAGATCATCTTGAGGATGATCACACAACATGTGTGTGACAAACAGGAGATCAGGCCCAGACATCATGGATTCATGAAGTGCAGGTTCCTGGTTTGTAACAAGAACACTGTGGCCAGCAGGACCAGGGAAGTGATCGTTCCTCTGTACTCTGCGCTGGCAAGGCTGCACCTGGAATACTGTGTTCAGCTTTGGACCCCTCATTACAAGAAAGACATTGAGGTTCTGGAGTGTGTCCAAAGAAGGGCAAAGAAGATGGTGAAGGGTCTGGAGCGCAGATGTTATGAAGAGTGGCTGAGGGAACTGGAATTATTTTGTCTGGAGGAGACCTAGGGGAGACTTTATCGCTCTCTACAACTACCTGAAAGGACATTGTAGCAAGGTGGGTGTTGATCTCTTCTCCAAAATAACTACCAATAGGACAAGAGGAAATGGCATTGAGTTGCACCAGGGGATGTTCAAGTTAGACATTGGGAAGAACTTCTACATGGAAAGAGTGGTGCAAGCTGCCCAGGAAAGTGTTGGAGTCACCTGATAGAGTTCAAGAACCATGTAGATGAGGTGCTTGGGGACATGGGTTAGCAAGTATGGTGGTAAAGGGTTATGGTTGGACTCAATGATCCTGAAGGTCTTTTCTAACCATAACAACGTTATGATTCTGTGATTCTATCCAGAAGCACTAGATAAAATGACACAGCTTTGGTATAAGGGCATGCAGGCGAATAACTTGCATTTTATGAAGGTATGTTTTAGTGTTAGGATCCTACTAAATCAGTGCCACAAGATGTCAGTGCAGTTTAAGAAACTGCAGAGCAGTCTCAGGATGTGAATTGCACTGAAACTGGGCAAAGGGAAAGAAAGAAAACATCTACAGTTAATTATAAGACCTGTTCTCTGAGAAATATAGCTACAGAGTGTGCACAGTCTTTTTTTCTTTTTTTTGATTACTTCTGAATCTCTGAATTGTGCTCTGTATAATTACAATTATAATGAAAATAAATGTAAAAACTCTGAATAGAAGCTATTTTACAACCATGTCCGCATTCCACTTTTTACTAATTCAACAACTAATGAAAAAGCTGCATCTAAATACATTTTATTGCTCAGCAGAGCAGGGTTTTTTTGCATCAATGTGTTGAATTTTAATGATATTTTCCCAAGCTTTGTTTTTCTTTGACTTCATAAAAGGAAAAGGAGGAGGAGGAGGAGGGGAAAAAAATAAAGAAAAGAAAAGACAAAACCAGCTCACTTGTAGTAATGACACAATCACCTCACTTGTAACAGGAACTAATACTTTTCCATTACAATGGCCATATATAACGGGTAGTTAATCACCAAGAAAATTCATTAGCTGAATGTCACCAGCAACCTATGTACTATAGCAAATGAACAACGGACAACAGTTTGAGTTTAAATTTAGCAGTGAATTCCCCTCATAATGCTGCTTTCCTCTTTATGAAATTGGGCACAAAGCTAATGGTATGATAAATGGTTATTCGAACTTAGAAAGCTTCCCTGATTACAAGGACAGCAGTTACTTCTGCTTAAGTGCTAGCAAATATCTGATAGCATTTCTTCACATGCCTTTAAATGCTGAGAGCTTTTACAGGAGCCAAGCCATAGCACAGAAAGCTGAGGCAGGAGAAAACTCCTATACCACAAGCAACATTTGCCTAATTGAATCTTCTGGGCTGTATATTTAGTTGACATAAACTGACCCTCTTTTCTAATGCACAAAGAAGTGCTGTGATTCACATGACTTGGCCCACATGACCTTAGTGGTGGTTAAAATGCACTTACGTGAATTTCTTAGAGATTTTCTGCACCTTGTGGGCAGTCATTTTCACTTCTCGAATTGAAAGAACCTCTAAAACTAAAAGGTATCTGATTGAAAGCCACCTCATGGACAGCACAAATTGCCATTCACATATGGGAACAGTGGAACGTAAATGAACCCCCGAAAGAAGAGTGCTGATTGAAGATTATGGTTCATGGTCCTTTTCTGTGAACTTGGGTTTTGTAAGGAGTGTCTCTGTGCTCGGGCAGCTTGCAACTCTCCTCCATTCTACCCACGGCCAGTTCTGCCCTTGAGGTAGAAGTTCTACCAAGCACCTTCCAACCAAGGCAGCAAACACTATGTACCATCAGTCCCTTATTTGTGCTGTTGGCAGACAAGGCGGAAATATTTTTTATTTCTTTAGGTTTTTTTTAGAGAAAACTTCAAACTATAGTGACTGTAAGATCACTAAAAGGAACTGAGCTCTTGCTAAATATTTCATTCAGCATCAACCAAGCCTTAGCACAACAGTGGCAGCTGGCTCCCAAATACCACTGAATATCTCTTCTATTACTTTTTTTTTTCCTCAGATAATAAATGAAGAAGTAATTTGTTTACAAACCACTTTCTTTTTTTTCTCTGCTGGTTGCTGCAGATGTCAGCATGATAGAGAAGAGGGGAAGGTGCGGTAGTTCTTCATGCCTTCACTGAGGTGCTGAGGACCTATTGTAACTGAAGACATTTGCATGAAAATCAACGTGAAAATCAACAGGTCCATAGGTCATATCTGTCCACATAGAGAAATACCCACAGTCTGAACAGTAATAACCTCCTGTGTTGTGACTTTTGCCTTTCTCTGTCTGCAAACAAGGTGGATATTTTTTTGGAAGGTTACTATTGGCTTGAAATAAGCATCACATACAGAATGCTATTAAAGAGAATATTTGCATCAGGGTAACTCGCTAAAGTTAAGTCTAAATGAAAAGTACAGATGTGACACGGACCAGCAATATCAAGGCAAACCTTCCTTAGCTTTGTATCTTATCAGGTTTTATGCTGTGATATCTGAGTCAACTAGTTTGATGTAAAGATATAGGAAAGTCCTACAATATTTTGTTGAATACAGCAATTGTATTTGCTTCCAAATCTTATGACTGCTGATTATTTTATAGATAAGATTGCCTTTGATTGTGAATAATAATAAAAAAAGTTTGTTTTCTGTGTCTTAAATGTCTTAAACAGTAACTAATTGTGCCTTGATGCAGAGGAATAAACCTTCTTTTAGAGGCAATGATAAATGCAATCTTAACATAAAGTCAATTTGTTCTTAATAGAGAACTCAGCAAATGAAAGTGTTTCGGGATGAATAT
This sequence comes from Eudromia elegans, assembly GCA_003342815.1. Classification (NCBI taxonomy): domain Eukaryota; kingdom Metazoa; phylum Chordata; class Aves; order Tinamiformes; family Tinamidae; genus Eudromia; species Eudromia elegans. The sequence continues at coordinate 342,800 of PTEX01000297.1, read as the reverse complement.
TTTTATCCCCTCACACCTTCTATCAGAGGAACTGTCTAAATGGAACAAATCTTTTCATAATTGGGTTACAGGGTTTGAATTCTGTAGATTTCAGTAGCCAGGGATAAATCTTGAGTTATCAGAGTCCCATTTCTGCAGTCCAGGATTTCCAAAGCTTTCCTTACTTAATTCTGTTGTCATTAATGTAATTATTTAAAATATAAGGAGAATACACTGTGAAAGTCAAGTTAAAAGAGCAGTGAGTTTTCTTGAAGACCTCTTAAGGAAGTCTTGATGACCAATGTTATATAAATATGTATGAAAATATGACATTTATGGGAATAGATTTGTGTGGATAGCCTCCAAAGCAGTAAGTCAGAATATTCACTTTAAAACTCAGGAGAGATTCCTGACTTTTCTGGGGTTTTTTTTCTGTTTTTTTTGTTTGTTTGTTTGTTTGTTTTGTTTCACATTCCTTAGATCAAGGTGAAGTAATGCTGTTCATTTTCAGTTGAAAAACAATTCATTATGATGGAATCAAAGGGTTTACAGACACCATGGGACTGAAAATACTGATTATGAATATGAGGCTTTTTTATCTTCATGATGCAAGATTTCTGCTTTATTTATAGGAGAACATGCAGAGGAAAATTTTCCAGATGCTTCTCTTTACAAATAAATTACTGTAGTTACAATATATCAGACTGCTCATCTTTATCTCCAAGCGATTTCTTCTGATTTATGTAGCATGGAGCATTGCTGTAGAAGGTCACTGGAGAAATTTAACTTTAAGATACGCTTATTTAGAAATTTCTCAGACATATCTCAACTTTTTATTGGTTTAGTGGTTTGTTTTCTTTAAACTGAGTGCCACTGTAATTCATCTGTTAGGTACATTACTACAAATAATTTGTATCATTGTTAAAATTAAGAAAGTAACTTCTTATGGTTATCTAAAAGAGAGATTGAGACAAATTCTAGATTTTTAGAGCAAACATTCAGTGCAATTTAAGGACAATTAGTTCCTATTACTGTGCTGCTCAGTATGCTCAAGTGTGTCCCAGGTTAAATCTACTATAAAAATAGCAGCGGGATAAATTGCATCACGCTAGAAATAGGACTTGAAACTCATAAGAGAAACCAACTGAATACTTTTCATATGCTATCACTTCCATATACAACAACCGTGTTTCAAATAGTCAGAAATTATTTTAGGAGAGATACAGTGCTTAGACAGCTCTAAGGATGAGAAAAGCATGGAGTTATTACATGGACATCTGTTTGAAAGTGAAGCCAGGTATTACACAGAGTCTGGCCAAACCTTCTGTGTATACGGGCTCATGCAATCCTGTGGGAGAAGTATTATACAGAGAAATTTATGTTACATTCATCTGCTTTTTGACCTTAAGTTCTTTGGTGTGACAGATGTTTTTCTGAAATGATGGATAATAGTTGCAAGGGGAATATCAGCAACTGGAGGAGAGGCAGACATTAGGTTTGCGTCTGAGAACTGGTGAAATGTTGCAACATATGCATGAGAAGAACATCGGGACAATGATGTTTTTTGCTGTTTGTGTGGAAATATTTCATCTGCCTCACACAAAGAAAGCCAGTGAGATTTCATGACAAATCACATAATTTTTCTGAGTCTTAAAGGAGAATACTCTCTTAAACACTGGGAAAACACCACAGTAATAACCTAGCAGTTCTATAAAGTTCAGTCTCTAGTTGAACAAACACCAAAAACATAAAGTTGAGATTTCATTATGTGATGGCTTCTGTGAAGAGTGCCATGAAGGTAAATAAGATTTTCTCAGAAGTTTTCCTACAGGACCAAAGTTTAGGGAAGCATGAATTCATTACAAGATTTGATTTGAAAAATGACATTTTCATTTGAAGGTTTAATTACCTACTTTGCCTTTAACATTTAGTTTTCAAATCTTATGAGTGAATCTTAAAATTTATTTATATCCTTTGTCCCAGTCCATAAAAATATTTCAGTATGTAATTAAATTTAATTCATTTAAAATATACATATTTTCAGTTGGAGGAGATACAACACATTTATAGATCTTTAGAATACATTCTGTAGATAGAATACCTAAATAATGCAAATGAAATATCCTTACTTGGGACTATTTGCATCAGTCTCATATAGGTTTAATTTCAACTCATTTATTTCAAGAGAGATGCCTTTATTGCTTTTTTTTTTTTTTTTTTTTTTTTGCCTTTTTCTATGCTGGTAGCCTTCTGAAAACCAAACTTCAGAGACTTTAGGAAAGTCTAGAGAAAGAAAGACTTTCCCTTTGTGGAGGAGAAACAAATTACGGAATACTTAACCAAACTGGACATAAACAAGGCCATGGGCCCTGATGGGATAGACCTATGAGTAATGAGGGATCTGGCTGGTGAAATTACAAGGCCCATCTATTAATCATCTTTGAAAAGTCATGGCAACCAGAAGTGGGGCTTGAAGACTGGAAGAAAACTTATGTCACTCCAGTCTTCAAAAACGATGGACAAACTCTCTTGTGGGATGAGATATGAGCATTAGATGCTGTTTGTCCTTTCTTCAGTACAGCTTTTGACATTGTCTCCCATGATATCGTTGTACATAAGCTGATGAGGTACAAGCTAGATAAGTGGTCAGTGGTCAGTGAAGTGTAATAAAAACTGGATGAACTGCCAGGTTGAGGTTCAGAGGGTTGTGATTAGTGGTACAGTATCTACTTGCAGATCAATCACTATCAGCACTCCACCAGAGATGGGTAGGAAGATCGGTACTGCTTAATATCTTTGTTCAAGAGCTGGAGGTGGGACTGAGAGTTCCCTCAGCAAGGAAGGGAGGAAGGAAGGGAGGAAGGAAGAGAGGAAGGAAGGGAAGAAGGGAGAAAGGGAGGAAGGAAGGAAAGGAGGGAGGAAAGGAGAGAGGAAGGGAGGAAGGAATGGACTCAGAGTTGGATGCCAGATCACCTGGTAAGGCACATCCTGTGAGGCCTAGCTCCATTTTACATTCACTGGTAATGTCAAGTCTTGTAAGCGGCTTCTCTTTTTGTGTCCTTTTCACCTTCTGGAATTTGCATCTTCATCTACTTAGAGCTGTAAATTCTCTTAGATATTTACAAACTGACACTATACAATTTTACTGGTCTAAAAAAAGAAAGAAAGAAAAAAGATCCACAATTTTAATACAAGAAATTAAATATTTCTAATGTGCTGACATATGCAAATAATATAAAGTGAGGTATAGATATAAATAGATACCAAATAAACTCTTTGCAAATAAAGTATACACATCAAATAAGATATATGCATATATGCACAAAACAATATTATTATTTGCAAAGGCAGAGATATGAAAGCACACTCTTTAGTACCTTGTTCATAGTAGTCTGTTAATTAGAGTGCCTTGGACTTGGAAAGTTTCTTGCACATTTAAATAGCACTTTACCACATTTATTATTCTTCATTAACTCCTGAATAATCTTGTTAATTCACAAATCCCAGAATCCTAGAGTCCTTAAGTTTGGAAGAGACTTTTAGAGTTCATCTAATGCAACCCTAATGTAACCCATCTAAAGCAAAGAAAATTTACTTTCCTGCTAACATGGAAAAAAAATTCGTAAAATAAATTTCTTATTCATCTCAGTAGGTTTTATATTGAAGAAATACAATTCTAAAAGTTGTCATTTAGAACAGTTCAATTCACTGTTCCTGCCAGCATTGTGGTACATGTAACTCTTTCACATAAAACCACAACAAATTAGTTTCCATAATTCTGATAGATTTGCTGAGAGACTAAATTTTTAAAAGTTAAAGATGGCCTGATAAACTCTTCCATTGGCTTTTACTTCTGCAGGAGCTTGGCTAAATTAGTATTGGATATGTTTTTTGTTTGACCTTGTACACAGCAAACGTATCTAATGGATTTTAATAAAATATAGTGCGATAAAAGACTGAATTTATAGTTTCATCTTCTCTACTCCTAATCCCTTATTAGAGCGTATTAACTCGTAAGTGTAGATACTAGGATTAGTTATTAGAGATATACTATGTGGGTCAATATTCTATCAATAATTCAAGATATAATTTATATGTATAATTATATTTAATGCATTGCTACTATCTGCTCATTTGGTTCAAGAATGTCTTAAAGTTCACAGAGATTATTTTTATTTATTTATTTGAAGGATCATACATTTGTCTAGATAATTCTTTTCAAGGCAAACAAACAGTCACTAAAATCCGTCTGCATAACTCGATCTTTGAACTGAACCAAGCTCCTTTCCCATTTCTGTAAGTGATAAGAATAGGAAATCTTGTGACAGTGCCTAAAATCTGGTTCAATTAGCAAGACACTGGTGTAAGCAAGACAACAACTAAAATGTTTGCATTATTTGCTCTAGTATAACTTCTATTCCTAGTTATGAATTATGATGTTTGGTAACCCATGCATATCTGATGTAGTTTCTTTAAGCTGTCTTGCAGCACTGTGCTACTAAAATACTATGAACACAATTAAGAGCTTCAGAGAATCTGGTAGACAGGAGCCATATTGCCCTTTTATTTGATTTAATCACTTTTAGGTGGTCAGTTTTCCATTATGTTCCTTTCTTTATCATGCAGCAACCCATCATTACTGTGGCTCCAGGCGAGGAGAATGAAGACAAGCGTTCTGCTCCAGGGATTGCCAGACTCTGTTTTCTGATGATAAGGAGCTGCACTTTCTGTATTTCTCCACTAAGCCATTTCTGATTCAAAGTCGTTGTCTGTCTTCCATGGCTCACAAAGGAAGCAGCAAAGTCTTGATGTCTTGGCCTTGGAGATTAAAACAGACATGCTGAAATGGGTTTGCACCTTTTTAATTGAGGAGCGGTGGAGCATGTGTGAAATATGCTGTGCTTTGCTTCCATGTTATAAGTTGCACAAGCTGGAGTTTCTGTGTGACTTCCAAAGTCAATATGCAGGACCTAATTTCAGTTTTATAAGATGAAATTTAGTTTATAAAATGCAAAGAATAGCAATACTTTTGATTCAAAAGATAGGCACAACGCTCTGGCAAACAAAAAGTGATATTATTTACCTACAGCAGAATCATGTTCAGGGTCAGAGTCAGGAATAAAAGCCTAAAAGATTTTAAGAAAAAAGAAAATGAATTTTGAGGTTTTGAGAAAGCACAGAGTTCAATTCTTAGTCCCTAAATTCTTTAGTTCTTTGGGTGAAGAATTTAATTTCTTGTCTATCTTTCCCCTTGTCTGTTCAAAACATCTGTCTTGGAGAAATGTCAGCACTAAGGGCAGACAAATAAAATAAATGCCTTTCCATTTCACTAGCTCAGCTCCATTCATTCTACATGGTGCCTGTTCTGAGTTGAAAAGTCATTTTTCCCAAAAAAGTTAAACCTTGAAAGATTCTCTTGAGGTTTTTTTTTATTTCGTAAGAATAAACATTCTTGACCTGCTTTTAACATTACTTCAAAAAACAACAATTTCTTAATAAATTTCTTCACAGTTGCTAAAGTCAGAAGTGGACATGAATTACGTTAGAAGAGAGAAAGAGAGAGAAAAAAATAATGGAGAGATTTCTCTCTGGGTCTCTTTTGAGACAGTGAAAGTTCACAGATGAAAGAGATTTTGTGAATGATGTGAATAGTCTCCACATAAAGGGAATGTGCTGATAATATGAAAGAGATCAGTCCCTGTAGGAAATTAGCTCCCATCTTGAAATAATGTCCATTAAATCTTTCTTTATTTTCACCTAGTTTTAGTATCTTTGTACAAGTTCTCAAAGGAATGAACATCTACTTTGCTAAGGTATTTAATCATCTCAAAAGCATTTGTTATTGCTGTGTGTACTTTCTGATGCCATAAACATGATCCTTCAAAAAACAGCAGACTAGCAATACACTTGCTAAATACTGAACATCTTAGAATTAGTATGGTTGACAGCTGAAACTGGAAAATTCAATAATATTTCTGAGAGATTCAATTCCAAGTATATCAGTAAAACAAACATTAAGACAAGCTGAAGTAACAGAGCATGAAACAGTTTCTGCCTATATCGTCACCTGGTCTGAAACTAGCCCTGTGCTTTGCCCCTGGGTCCAACTAGCTCTTTTTCTCAAGAAAGTTCTTTTTCTCTCCTCCTGCTGGTTTTGCAACCATTTGGGCTTGCTTTTATAACACAACCTGCTCACATGACCTTTCTTCTTTCATTCTTAACAGAAGTCTGACTATCTTCACCCATTAACTATTAGTTGAAATAATAAAACATCCTTCCCCAGACTTATCTACCATAAATGTTTAATGTTTTTTCCCCTGTGACAACATAGTTTTATTAGACCTTTATCAGATACAGTATTCACAGAGATAAACTAAAAACATGTTTGACAATACTCACCTAACTGATATGCAATCATTATCATAGCTAAAACAATGTAAATCATTGAGTGAAGTACAGACAACTCCTGGGATGTTATACTGCTTGGTCAATGCAGCAGCTTTGGCCTTTTAATTCTAATGGCAAACTTATCTTTACTGAGATATCCAACAAGCAAACTGAAACTACCAAAATATTACGAATTCTGCTGTAGATCAGTATTGCTGCTGTCTTGCCTGCACTTAGCAGACTGAAATTTTTCTTCTGTTGAGATCCTTGCAATTTCTGTTCCGATAAGAATCATCTGAAGGCCCACAATGCACTCTCAGTATAGCAGATCATGGTCCAGGCAGGAACACAAAGCTTTTTACCCATCTTCCAGAAAATAAGACTGTCTGAAAATTGTCCTCAGTCTCTTTGCATGTTTTCTTGCAAGAAGGCTCTGCAGAAATCTGTGTCTGCTTCTAACTGGTTGGTTTGCAGCAACTCACCTTGGGCATGATGCAGATGTACCAGTTATACGCTAAGTCACTGTATTCCCCTTCATCCCCAATGAATTATATAGGTACTTTACTCCCTATGAGGTCTGCTGCAGTGTGAGGTGTGACATGATGCCTGAGACCTTTTGTGGGTTTAGCTTCAATGGACTCATTAGATGACCCAGCTGGTCTGTAGCAGATTAGAGAACATCAGAACTCTCCTGAACTCTATACTGCGAAAGCACCAACATCCTTACCCTTACCCAACCTACCTTCCCTTCAAAACTGTGAACAAGGGACTAATAAATAGCAATAGTAAATATTATTCTACTCGCAAGGAACTTGAACTTATCTGTGTTCACATGTACAACGCTAGCTCAGAGATGTCTTTATAGAATGTAATTCAAACTCACTACTTTTGGGGTATGTTTGCAATTAAACCTTTCTTTGCTTACAACCTCTAAGCTTGTTGTGTTCTCGAGAACAAAAAGATATCTCTTTTCCTGCTTATTTTCTCATTGCATCTCTTCTGCAAACAGTCATCCATCTCAGAAATGGTATGGTAAGAGTGCAGAGTTTCAGAGAAGAATGACAAGGATGACCAATGGTAAGGAACAGCTTCCATATTTTATATGGAATCTAGCTGGGAGCCTTCATACTGGAAAACTGTTCCTAGTCTCATAGAGGAGTCGAGGCTGGAAAAGGAAAGGACCTCTAGAAAACATCTAATTGAATCCTCTGATCAAAACAGGCCTAATTGGATCTGATTGCTCAAGATAGGGATCTGTAAAACTGTGGGTGTCCTTGTCAACTTGGTGAAGATGATCTAAAAATAATGTTCCCCTTCAAATACAAGAAATGAAGAGCATCCTGTGAAACTGGCAGGGATAAAATAATATTCAAAATAAAGAAAAGAAAGTACTTCTTTTCATGGCTTTTGGTTGTGTGTAGAGTATAGGAAGCCTCATCACATCATCCTGTGATTGCAAAATGCTTACATGGATTCAAGAGGACATTAAAGAGCTTCATGTAGGACAAGTCTTGTTCAGAGTTAGGAAGCGTGCGGATACCACATCTGGCCCAGAATTTTTCTGAAATATTGACATCTGAAATATGGAGTTCTCAGAAGAAGCATAGGCTTGCATTCTTCTTGTACTCTTATGATCTTCTTGTATTCTCTAGAAGCCCTAGTCACTGCCAGAAAGAGGATATCAGGCTAGATGTACCCTTTGTTTTGTGTGATTCAGGAGATCTCCTTCTAGTTCTGATATTTATTCCAATTTTTGTTCACTGTTATTGACATAGCCTGACACTCATTTTTGCTTTTCTTCTTTTGCATGGATACAGTCTCACTTCCAGTGGGAGAGAAGAGGGGGGAAACAGCAGTGAAAAGGATTGTGTGTCTCCTTGGTCACAACAGCACTGTGTGGTGCAAGAGGAGGGATTTAAGGCCATGTCAAACAGAAATATGGGCACTTGTCTGTGAAATGTATATGGAGTGAGACTGATATTGCAGTCACACACAGTAGATATCCTGTGCACATCAGTACAGGTAGACAGCAACACTGTAAATTTGGTCCATACTTGTAAATTCTTGATGTGCAGTGACCTTTTGTCCATGTGTCCATAACTCCTACCACTTCTGAAACCCTGTTCAAGGTTCTTGCATCACTCGCTGCTTTGATTCCTGAAAATAACTTCATTTATGTTTTTCTTTTGTTCCTTTCTCAGCCATTACTTTCTCTCCAACTTGTCCAAAGCCCAGGTATATCAATGACAAAACCAAGAGAGTACTCCTTGCTCTGTTTTCTGTGTTTTAGTGTTTTAATCTCTGTATTTTAGTGAAACAGCCTTGTTATTCCTGCAAACAGTTACCTGCTGAATAGATAGTGTGTGTCTAGCCTTCTGTTATATCCAGATTCTGTTCTGTGTTTATTTTGAAAATCCTTAAAGTGGATTGTTTTAAAGGACAAAAACCTGGACAAAGTTGTAACTGAATCTCTCTAACATCCAAAAAATTTGTGAGAAGCTTCATGAAAAATCTGGGAAGAAAGTGCAAAGGCAGGAGGCTGTAGTTCATATTTATCACTGTGAGAGGCTGAGAAAGAACATTACAGTTTGAAACAGTACATACGCCTGCTGGGCCTCTAGGGATTAATGCTTGTAAAGATGTAAAATCTAATGTACTTTAGGAGATGAGCATTCTAGACTCCCAAATTGTTCCACCATTGTTCAAGTAACAGAGTAACTTAAATAGAAATCTTTTGTTTGTTGCAGAATGGTTTACAGGCAAATTCAGTTTGAATTAGGAAGTATGTCTATGCTGTTATGGATCCTATTAGAGGAGTCTACATTGAGTTTTGGAAACAATATCACTGTAATCCCACTTAAATTGACAATTAAAGTGTATTTTGCTTGTAGCTGGTTTCAGACACACTGTGCAATTTACTAAGTAATGGGGAAAATGTCATTTGCTATATGCAAATTTCTTGTAGCATAAATTAAATATTAGTATTCTTTGCCCATCTAAGTTTACAAATATGGGAAAGACCATTTGTGAGTTTTTTTTTATAGCAGCACAAACTTACACATTATTTCTGAAAGTATTCATCACAGCAATAGAATTAAATCACAAATACCTATGTACAACTTTCCAGTGTGGTATAAACACAAATACAGACTAATTGATCTAATTTTGAGTAAACCAGGAGCCTCACAATTTCTAGATCCAAAAGTCTCTATTCAGGAATCCATGTGTTCTGTAGTATGCTGCCCAAAGAAGACAAATCTTATGGCCTGTCTCAATAGTTTAACAGTATATTGTTGTCATGAGTAGAGTTTTATAAGAAATATATGAGCAGTTTTCTTAAAGAAAGACAAAAACAAACAAACAAACAGCAACAAAAACACTACAGCCCAGATGCTATAGTAGAATTAAGTTAGTCATCACAGTTATTAATAGAATGAAGATATTTGTTTGGACCGTATTAAAATCTCTGCATAGATTCATTTTACATAAGTATTGAAAGTTTATATGAAGCAGCTATATCAAGAAGGTGATACTCTCTCCTCTGTTGGTAAAGGAGGATGTGTGTTGCCTGAAGGTGACAACATCAAAGGTTCTCCAGTTACTATGCAGAAAGCTTAAGGTGATTTTCTCATTGCTATGTATTTCAATCCAGTTACTAAGGTAAGGTGGGATAAACCTGGACTCTGCAGACTAGATGTCCTTGTAGAAGGCACTGTAGTAAAGGGAGTGAGAAAGTCCATGTTTTGGAACCCGATAACTTACAAAAGGAGAATGAATGTCAGCTGATGAATTGGGCTTAGAGAGATTAAGTGATTAAGTACCTACAGCCTATGGTACAAGCCAGATAGGTAGATTAAATACAGATTTCTCATGCAGTTTATATAATCTAAAAAAAAAAAAAA
>PTEX01000297.1:255418-332451 GCA_003342815.1 Eudromia elegans | reverse complement strand
AAAACCTCCTGAAAAAAAGTGCCTTAAAAAGTAAAACAGCCTACATTAATTCATTGGTGGTGCCTGGCTAGACCAAACCAGTTGCTTATCCTTTGAGATTTCTTACAAATTGTTCTACACTACTGTAGCCATGAAACTCACTTAACTTCAGTACAGTGATGGTCTGAGGTAGGAAATTGAGTTGTGATTCCTACAGAGTTCATTGTGTTACTGAGTAGAGACATTAATTTGGTTCACAGAAGGGATATATCACATTGTCATGACATTGCATATACATTAATTAGGTTTACCTAATTAAACTTCGTACTGTTCTCAGAGTGGTATTTCTCCTATGGTTCTTGCTCAAGCTCTTGGCTAAGTGAGGCACTGGTGGCATAATCACAAAGACTGCCCCTGAAAGGGCTCATAGATGCACAATATTGCCTCCAAAGAAGAAAATGTTAAACAGTTCTTTAGATTTGTCGAGATTTTCTCTCTACAATAGCAGAACAAGGAGGTCTATACAACATGGTGCACTTTTACTCACACAGCCATTGAACAGGTTTGTTGCTTCCTCACAGACACCAGAGTGACAGTACAGGTGCTAATCAGGCCTGCGGGCTGGAACAGGATAATGCTTGGCTCATCTGCTGCGATCTGACAGCTGAAATGGCTCAAGGAGCTTCAAGCCCTAGCAGAGGAGCGTGTTGCCAAGAGAGCATTCTGGAGCCATTTATCTGCCAATCTGCTGGGGGACCACAGTGTTGCTTTGCAGGCAGCACCAAGAGCATGAAAAAAATGCCATGTTTGCATTCTGGTCAGGTTTGGCTCATTCCAAAGCAGCACTGAGGGTACCTGTCGTTCCAAAAGATGTGACTCAAAGCAGTTTACCTGCAACTCATTGCAACGTTCTTGGAAGATTAGAAAAACAGCAATCTCCAAAGCACCATGAGGCAATGAACTCCTGTAAATGGGACAAATTGATTTTGTACTCAAGCATTCCTACTGGGAGGTGCTGGCTGCTACATGAGCTTCTGTGAACTTTGCATTTCTTAAATACAAGAGAGTTGCAGGTTTGTAGTTCACATTTTGAATGCAAAGGGGCAGATTCTGCTTTCCTATTCTTCTGCTTCTGTTTTACTGCATGTGTAATTCTGCTAATTTAATCAACTCCTGGGATGATGACAGCATTCACGCAGGGGAGCAGGAGCATCAGATTCCGGCTTTTCTTCCTTTACTAGAGGTGACTGGACCCATTCTGTTTTGAGGATGTTCTGATCTCTCACAGTCTGCAAAGAGCCATTTTGGGATTGCTGTCTAATATTTAGGGCAAGAGCCTGCACAGGATTCAATGTTTACTGCTGCAGTTTGAACAGATTCTTAAATACTTTTGATAAAGGAAGTACAACTAAATTCTATATTATTATGTCGGGGTAACACATATCTAAAGATCTGGCTTAGGGAAGATAAATATTTCCAGTGAGATTTATCTCAACCATTTTTTGACATTAAAATGAGTGTCTGGTCAAAGCTGTAAGGCTAAGCATATTCAGAAGGAAGTGCATTTTTGACATCTTGACACCCATCCTTCAGGACATAACTCACACTGGCCATGTCCGTACTGTCCTTGGCTATGTAGGACATTTGAAGACATACTCAAGGCAGATGACAAGCTTCTTGTTGCAGAAAGTGAGGGAAACGAATATTGCCAGCTTCCACATCCTCAGGCTCCTAAAAGCACATCAAGATAACACAACTTGGATAAACAGCAAAATGACATCAGTCCCAGGTGGGGTGTTGGCTGCAAAAACCACATTGCAAAAATAAGTGTAAAATTCCTGGCTTCTATATTATTTTGTCTTCATGATTTATGCTATCATCATATTTGAGACATATTTGCCAGCAATATAGCCTAGCAAAAAGTATGTTTTCAGATAAAACATGTACAGAGATAGGCAAGAAATAGAAGTAAAAAAAAAAAAAAAGAAAAAAAGAAAGAGTGAAAAATAAGAGCTGAAGCTGCATCATGATGACAGGACTCAAAAGTCCGGCTTATTTTTTTCTGGCTATCTTTGTGGCATGGAAAACATACGAGGGTTTTCTGTGTAAATTAAAATGAAATATTGATTATGCAATACTGTAATTTGCACTCACCCTTCTGGCCCATGATGCATTGTATGAATAGATGCAGATGCTTGCAGTGTTTGTCCATTACAGTCAGGCTGAAAACAAACAACATTAATTTTTAGACCATAAAATATGAGACCTCACACAGACTTGGGAAAAAAGAAAAAAAATACAGATAGTAGGAAAGTGAAATTTCCAATTAGGCAAGAAAAATGTTACTATTATGTGTTATCACTTCACTAGATATATCTCTGAGTTTATTCAGAGTTACAAAGAGCAATTTCATTTGTTCCAATATTTTTAGTGTTTGAATACATATTTCAGTCATCTTATTTGAAATACCAGTAGAGGCAGGCCTCTTTCCATATATAGATATGGTAGTTTACAAGCAATTGAATAATTTGGGCTAATTTTACAGTTATTAAAACGTGCATTATATGAATACACACCCACAAACACACATATGATACACTATCTGAAATGCTGCATAACTTATAACTGAGTTAAAACAAAGATATTTCCTCTTTCTCTCCATTCCTTCCTCTTTCCTTCCTTCCCTCCCTCCCCCTCCCTCCCTTCTTCCTCCTCTTCCTTCTTCTTTTCCTTCTCCTTCTCTTTATCTTTTCTCCTCTCTACTTTTCTTTTTAAAAGTATGTTTAAAGAAGATTTTAATATTTGTAAGATAGTTAAAAATTGCTCCTGGTGCTTAGTCATACATTAACTTTTCATATGTAAACAATAATAATATTCTAGTTTCTCACTGAGAGACATCTGTGTGATATATTGCATGTATTCAGGATGGGAAACACATGCACTATATAATACTCAAGTGAATTTCCCACAAATTCTCTTTATTACTTGGATTGTACTGAACCCATTTTGCAAAGAATCTATCAGTCAGATGACATGATACTTCTTGTTATTTTAAATAACAGATGGATCTGATCAGTTTTCTCATCAAACTCAAGGGAAAAAAAAAAAAAACAGTTGTATGGTTTTACATAAAATCTTTAGCTCATTCTTGTTGAGTTAAAGGGCAAAGGGTTTCCTTCCCATATGTTTTATTCTTGGCAATTTTATCAAAATGCCATATGCTGAGCAAGAGATAATTTGAATTGTGGAAGCCAAACATGCATGTTGCAGACAGGACTCAGGTGAGCCTTAAATGCTGCAATATCTGCCTTTTTTTTTTTTTTTTTTAATAGAAGAATATATTTTAGGTATGGTTTGCCCATTATTGTTGGCATGTTGAAGACTGCAAAGGAAGACAGATCCCTTTCCCCTTTCTGAGAGCAAACCTCCTGAAAAACTACAAAAGAGGTTTTCTGGGTCTTGGCACAGACAGACAGAGAGTAGCCAAACACCTGAAAAAGTGATTTTTCCATGCAACACAATTGTATGCTATCACTTAATGAGAGCATACATCAAGTTTCTAAGCCAGTTTCTACGGTAGGCAAAGGGATGAAACTCCAAATTTCATTAAATTTGAAGGGTGAGATAAAAAAAAGAAGGAAAGAAACATTCTAATTTTGGTAAGAATCCCCTGAAGCAAAAGTCATGCAGACCTTCAATGTTGATGAAAAAAATGCAGATTATTTTGTTTTCCCAGTGACTAAAAAGCAGACAGCAATAGGAAAAATAATAAATTTAAAATTTCTTTAGCCGAAGAGATCATTATAGCCATCTGAGCAGATGGCCACAATGACAGATGATAACTAGATAAAACTAGTACGTATTTTTAAGACATATACTATAATTTTTAAAAATACTAAGTAAGTATAAATCTAGCCATTTTTCATTAAGCATTTCAGGGCTTATTTATCATCACTGCTAAGTATGGAATATTATTTTAAGTTTCAATTCATTTAGTTTATTATAAAAAAACTGTAAGTTGAACACTGAAATTTCTTATGTATCTTCAGCAAAGCTGAAAAGTCTTTTACTGGCACATATCCTTGCTATTGATAAATCTAGACAGGAAATTAGAACTAGGTTCCCAACTGTCAGAGGGATGATATTCTGGAATGTTCTATATATTCAAGGGTCATTTTGTTCCTGACTCTTTCAGCTGAAGAGCAATGATCTTAAAAGCATATCTGAGTCACTGTTTTTGGACAGACTCCTGTAGTACAGACAAAGACTTTGTGGTTCCCAGATATATTTTCTTGATGTATAAAATATTTTGTTGGAGTGCAAAGTCACTCTATGAGAGTTCTCTTCTTTATTATTTACTATCCCATCAATATTTAAACCTGGTCAACATGGGCATTTTTTACCAGTTGCAAGTAAAAACACAAAATGAATTTCAATGAGATACAAGCCAGGATGCACCATGCGAAAGAAAACAAATATCCCTAAAGAAAACAATGAAACTCTAAATACATTTAGAGGACTGAAGAGCCCATAGAGCTATGGGGAGTCCATAGGCCAGGCAGCACCCAAAGCAAGATGCCAAGTGCCTGATTTTGTGTATATTGTGAGCAATGTAAAAGAACAAACCTCTGCTTTAGAGAAGAGGTGAAAAAGCTTACTTTATCAGTCAAAACAGTATGAAATATTGTATATAACTGAAACCCACTATCTGTCTGAAATCTGGACAGGCTATTCAGGTTAATGCCTCTGCTGTTTTTAGAAGTGATTTGGCTTTCTTAATGACTACAAGTAGTCAGGATTGCAATTTTACCACTATTCAGAAGGTAACACCTCCAGGAGAGAAATGATCCCTATGACCATGCAAGGGGTGCTGGTTAAATGCTCCAGACACAACAAAAGCTCTTGCTACTGAATTGGCAACACTGGGACTTGCAGCACTTGGCTTTCCTTGTAGGTGTCCTACCTGAGCATTGACCAAACCTGACCTTGCTTGTCCTAGAAGCTTCTAAGATCAAAACCCAAGGTAGTATAGCTGCAGGCTATCAGTATTAATACCCAGAGGTTTTTGCCCTCTTTTCTATTTTCCTTTGGATGTGTTTTCTCTTTCAAGAGTTCCATCCCTTTTTATTTACAAAGGTACATGATTTTAGCTGCTCTTTAGAGAAAAGTTAACTATAGAATGATTAAGGAACCTTCCTGCCTGATATTTTCTGCAGTAGAAAATATTTCACTTTCATGTTAGAAAGAAATAGCATTTTCTTAAACTGAAAGGGGTAGAACTGAGATCAGAAGGCATTTATTTTCCTAGCAGCCTCTATCTTTCCTGTAAATTCACACCTACTCTGCATTTTTGTCTATGCCAGTTCTGGCTCTACCCAACTTGTTAGCTGTCCTATTTTCCCTGAGTTTGCTATTGGCACTTACAGTTCTGTTATTCACAGATGTGGTATTTAAACAAGCTAGTTTGAGATGCATTGCTAAATATTCCCTGTGAAAAACAATAACAGAAGAAATAGAGACTTAGTTTTCATTTCTTCTTCTTTGTAATTAACCTCCGAGGGCTCTCAGTACCACCAGAAAAAAAAAAGAAAAAAGACATCAATAAAAAAAGATTCTTTGTGATGTAAAAGTAGGTATTTTAACCACACATATTGACTTGGAAACTTAATAACTAGACCAGGCACTCTTAGTAGATCACATAGGTCGTTTTCGTGCCTACTAAATGTTGTTGTTTTGCACTAAAATTGATTTTCCTAGTTCTTCTTATTTTCTAATCTCATACTATTAAATTAATAAAAAAGCCATAGTAAAGCAGATTATTTTACATTTTATACAATATATTTCAAACTCCAAATCAAGTGGGTTTTTTATTATTTTTCTCCTAGAAATAGGTGCATAATAAAATTATATAATACCAATACATTTCTTTGGAGCCACTTCTCAGAGTTCATGCTTTTTTTTTGTTTGTTTGGTTTTTTTTTAGTTTTAGTTTTGCTTTGTTTTTACTGTAATAGACTCTGATTATTGTTTATTAGGATAATCAAAACTTCAGATTACCCTGAATCTCAGCTCTTGTGCTTGCAATACTAATCCTGTTGCAGCTGCGTCTCATGTGTTTAGGCTGGAGGCTTTTTAGGTCTTAGCTAGGACATCTGCTCATGTGGAGGATTCAAATAAGGTTGCTTCTAGCGAGAGAAGTAGAGCAGAAGTCCTTAGAAATGGGCAAAGACCCTGTTCTGGCATAATCAAGTGCAAAAGAAGGTGGCAAAAGTCAACTCTTCTCCCCACAGTTTTGTGGCTGTCTCAGCTAATGGGAAGAGAGAATGGCCGGTCATACTCCTCTTATGCACAGATACTGTTTGCATAAGACCCTTCCAAGGGTCTGAAAAAAAGTGAGTGTATAATAAAGATATTTTTGTAATAATCTGAATTTTATTGACTGCTAATAGCAATAATAAACTGTGCCTCTCTGAAGTATCTTTTTTAAAATAGCTTTTGATTTTTCTGAAAGGGTGATTCATTTTTTCTCCAACCATTCTCTAAATTCTTTCATTTCTCTTTATCCTACTCCCAGCCTTCAATAATATACAAGGATTTCCTTTGCAAGACCAAGAAAGGAATTAAAATGCTTTGTGAATCACTGAAGCCTGGCACAAAAGCAGCTATAGTTACCAACTCCCTTTGGGAAACAGGAGATAGGGAGGCTTGGTGTAGTTTATAACACAGTGAGTTTCTGAAATGACAGCAAATTCACTTTCTTACTAGTCTAGCAGGCCTGAGGACAATCTTTGTTAGTTTTAGACTGTTGGCAATATAGATTCAAAGTGACCATTATTTTTCCAGTACTAGTATTTGTTTGTTTCGCCTATTTCTCATAGTTCATTCTGATTTTCTCTGTCTCTACAAAATTTGACCATCAATAATAAAGCCCTTCAGCTTACAGCTTTCTACAGCTGACGTGCTTGTCTCCAAAACACAATCAAATGACATGAAATCTATGACAAATTTCTTCTACAGACTAAAAGTAAAAAATCTATTATTTTATTTTATTATTAATGTAGAATTTATTTATAATATAGTTGAAATAAACCAAAGTAAAGCTGAAACTTTCAGGCTTGCTTGGAAGTAGCTCAAGGGTAAGGAAGAGAATTAAACAGGTCAGTTAAATTTAAATATACTTAAAAAAAAAAAAAACTAAATTTAGACTAGAAATTTTAACTGGCATGGAAAGAGCAAAGGGTCAATGCAGACCTTGTAGGCAGATAACTTTGATCCTGTAGGAGCCAAAGGATTTTATCCTCTCAAAACCCACTGAAGCTAATTTAAGTCAGGTTGACTTTGTTCACCTTTGCTTGAGCCAAAACCAAAGCAGAAAAGACAGATTTATAAAATTAAATAGGCACCAAATATTTGTGGATCTCTGTTGGCTACTCTTAGTGCTTGTCTTTTTCACTAACTGTGGAGATCAGGACTGATTCTTCTTACATGCATTACTGCTAGCAGTCAAGAGGAATTGTTGCAGCAACAGATTAAACCTGGCATAAAAGTGACATGCATGATTTTTCTGGTCATGTTTGAAACATGCAGAAAATAAAAAAAAAAAAAAAAAAAGAAGGAACAGAGGACCCCGTCTATATCTCTAACACTGATCACTCAGTAAGATGTAAAAATTATTCTGTGATTTGAGTCAGTAATTTCTAATTATTTCCAGCAAGGCAACTGTTCAGAGTTAATAGCAGACCTATGATAACCAGGTTCACTATTGCCAGCTGTTTGTAGATGACCAATTGATTACACTCTGGATGAGACCTATTTTCAAAAAAATTGTGTTTCATTGAATTACCAATTAATAATGGGCAATTCCAAAACATCTTCCTTTGGCAATCTCCCCTCGTATCTTCAGATCCAGGCTTGTTGCCTCAAAATTGCATTTACTGACGATCAAGATGCTTGGTTCCTTTCTAACCTTAAATAGTGTGTATCTAATAAACACTTTAAGATTTTTCAGTCTGCTTAGTTCAGCTCAGATATGTTTGAAATCAATGCAGTGCAGTCTTACTTGGAGTTTTCAGTTAATATTTCAGAAAAAAAGTTTAGACTGATTCTAGAGCTTCTTGAAATGAATGATCTTGCACCACTTATTGTACCAGTTTTTGAATGTTTTGAATGATTTTGAATGGTTTCCAATATTAAACAAACAAACTAACAAACTTTGCATGTGTTTTTCTTTGTGTGTGCGCGTGTTTGTTTTTCTTTTAGATTGTTTTTATCTGTTTAATTATTTTAAAGATCTTAGTCATACATAATTAGCACAATGTAAATATGTTGTTTTCAATGAAGAGAAATAACTGAAGAAAATGACCCCTACCTGAATAGGTAGACAAGGTTTCATGTATGAACTGTCCCAATGTCACCTGCTTGTTGAAATTTCTTCTGGCCTTCTGAACACTAACCTCCTTATTCCTCTGCAAGCAGCCAGGTTTGCTCCTTTATTGAATTATTAATCACATATAGAACTGTCTTGGGCACAAATACATAATTAATGTTTATAGTTTGAGATGTTGAATTAAGATCAATGTATTCCTTAGGTTAATGGTGAGCAACCTTAGGCACATTTTCAGGGAATAAGAAAGATTTGAACATAAGTGTTTACATTAATGGGAGACCACATATAACGAGGTACAGCATAAAAATCTGAGGACAGTCTCAGCTCTAACACTTTCTTGTGAGGATGGAGTGATTAAACAGAAAATAATATATTTAAATGGGAAGAGGATGGCTAAAACACAAGTATTTCATCTAGTTACTACATAACATTGTTAGACGGTGATTCATGCAAGTGAAAAAGTATATTTTGATGACACAGAAATGGTGACAAAGTTTTTGACTCACATGAGAAGTCAACTGAGACTGCACAATGTATACCACAGCAGGTAATATTTACTTATTCATTTCTGAATGTTTTTGTGCAGTATAACATTGATACTTCTCCACATTGCCTATCTACATTACTATGTGAAAGTTTGCCTCTCTCTTCATATAAATCAGTTTTCAGCAGTTCTGTGGGGAAGTCATATTTTGCTCAGATTTCATCAGTTTGAGGAATGTACTATTCTGCATGTACTTGTACACACACTCTGGTGAAAGTTTTTAACTTGCAATAGTCAAATCAGATTGGTTAAAAATTAAGGAAATTCTGTGATGGAAAAATCCTATTTTCAGAGAAATAGATCTGAGCCAGACTGTGCTAAGTCAGTGGAAACCTCTCTAATAGTTTCAGGGAATGTCGCTCTATCCCTTATTCTCTAATTAATAAAGCTCAGTAGTCCATGAAGGATCTCACATTCACTGTTATTTCCATTTCTAGAACAAATGTATTCAGCCATAAAATCTGGGTAGATAAAGTATAAAACTAATGTGTCTCCTCCCCTGCCTTGTTATAAATCCCTTGTTGTCCGAACATCCATATAGCAAACTTCTTGCTAGCCGTCTGTGAGCGCCCTTTCTGGAGTAAGTCTAGATTAAAGTCATGACTAAATTAATTCCACAGAGATGCCCAGACACAGTTAACAAGGCCGTTTGCTCAAAGCTTCACTGCAAATAATCAATATTTGTTCCCATTTACTCCGCAGAGATTTGATCTGGAGCTTCATGGACTCAGGGCAGCCCCTTTAGGTCAGTGTCTTGTGGCCTTGGTATGGGCCACAAATAGCAACATGTAACTCCAGTACATCTGTTCACTGCTATAAACCTGTGCAAAGCCCTGAAATTTCCACTTTTGTCCTATTGCAGTGTTGAGTTGATAAAAATAATCAGAACTAATATATATAAAATAATCAGAACTGTTAAAAATTACCGTATTATATGCAAGGGAATACCCACATGTGCATGAAGATGTTCATTCCAAATTAAAATTCTGATTTTTTTTAGAAACATAGTTAGTAGCAAACGAGAGAATGGATTCTGTCAAGGGGATGTTGGATAGATTTGAAAGCTGACCTCCTTGGCAAGTTCCCACACTTAAAGCTTTCTAGCATTTGGCATTTGACTCCTATCAGTCTGAATCTCACTGCTCGCTCTAATGGTCTTTTATCTATCTGAAATGAATCTTAAATACGAGCTCAGGATTTTCAGTTGCTGGATAGAGGAAAACAGTGATATAGAGGTTGACACATATTTTTTATAGAGGCCAACATTTTCTTGGGGAAAAAAAAAAAAAAAGTGGAAGAGAGAAAAAGAGAAAAAGGCAAGTCTTGGCACTGTGTATCAGAGGCTCTGACCACCACATAATTGTATGGAAGATGATTTTCAGAAGTTTAACAGAGGTCTTAAGGCATGCTGTAATCTCCCAAAGGAAGACTTTGAGGCCCTTCAGTTGCTTCAGCTTTTTAAACCTGAACTGTTTTTAAAGCTACTTTTAAAAGTGTGATGGAATATAGCAGTTAGAGTATTACCTTGAGACTTGAATTCATTCTCCTCATCCTCCTGGATGTTTCCTATTTGTCCTTGGACATGTTTCCATTTGCAGTTTTCATCAATAGGAAAGGAACAATGTTGGTGTCTTAATTGTAGGATGTTTGGGAATAAAAAGTGGAGTTTTTATCACTAGATAACTTGATATAATCAACAGTGAGAATAGAGCAAAAGTACAGGTCAAAATCCTAGAATAATTTAGTTTGGAAGGGATCTGGGGAGGTCATCTGTTTTCACTTATGCTCAAAGTAGGGCCAAGCTCAGTTTTAGCGTGCTTAGAGCCTGATGCTAATTGAGAGCCATCTAACCTACGCACGGATAAAGACAGGGTTTATTGGCAAAAGTAGCTGACATCACCTACACTAAGCTATAGTGACTTATGTAAGCAAAGAGGCCAATATTTAAAGTCATGTAGGTAAACAGAAGTCATTTCTGGGTGTTTAACTGTGTGAGCTAAATGAGATTTTAACATACTTTTAGCATAACTATAATTGTTTTGTAGTTGTGTTACCATTAAAGTGGGATAACAATACGCTTATTCTTTATGAAGAATAGTTAGCAGAAATTTATGTAATCAGAAGGATTGAATGGCACCCTTTAAATTATCCTGTGCTTGCTCTGCAGTTTTCTTTCTGTCTTCACAACTGTCTCTGTAGTCTCATTATCAAGAAGGTATAACAGTATTTCTCTTGCATTTTCCAGCAATGTAATTATAGTGTGTGCCTGGCATAGGAGATCTGAGAAAACCTACTCAGTTTCATAAATTTCTATAGCATATTGCACTGGAATATACTTTTTCTGTGCTGATCCTATGCATTACTATCTCCTGAACACTTGTGACTAGCCCAAGGGCTCTCCTTACCTCTGAACACCCTGCAGTGTTACTGAGCATCATGAGTTCAGCTTATACTTTTCTGAAGAGTGGGACATGTTGCTTTTTAACTGGTCTGAAATGGTTAAATGTGAATAAATGGCTTTATATTGTTCTAAACAATCCTAAAATGAGATGTTTGGGAAAAAAAAAATACCTTGTTCATTTTCAAAATAGTCTAGTGCTTATAATAACTATGAATTCATTCACGTGCAATAAAGGACAACACTAGCCAATCAGACAGTGAATATGTACCCAGTGTCCTCATTAAGGACTGTGTTCTAGAATGATTAGGAAAATTCTTAAAAGACTGTCTTTAAAGGATATTCATATTTTCTGCTGAGAAAATTCCAGTGAAATTTGAGAATGCACTGAAAACGTCTGGAGAATGCATGATGAATGCTTGTCTTATCTTCCAATAATAATACAGCTATTAAGGATGTTTGTTAGAGCAATTCCGAAGGTAAATGTCATCTTCCCTTCTTCCAGCCACAGCTTGTAGCCATATCCCATATGAAAAGAAAGAGATCAAAGCCATATTGAGGGAGCAGATTGTCTTAGTGAGGGTAAGAAACAAATCAAAAGCAAAGCAAGGCAGAGTCATGAAAAGATAACTAAGTGGGAGCTTTGAGTTAGCTCCCATTTTCCCTGGAACAGGGAAACATCTTTCCCTGGCAAGATGACATCTTTCCCTGGGCAATATCTAATTGAGGATAGAAAGAGATTCTGGATTCCAACATTAATATTTTTAACAGCATTAAACTTGCTATGGGATTTGAGCATCTAAATATGTTTATGCACCTAACAGCTCAATTCCATGGAAGTCCACAGGGGGAAATCACCTGGGAGTCAGCCCTGAGAAACTAGATAGGTTCTTTCTAAGGAAATAAATCCATTCCATATGGTCAAATACACAACTCAGGTAGGTAAGGAAGAGCAAAATACACCTTTTGCATGGTGGAGTTTACTGAAACACATTGTGAGAGCTTGTCTTCTCTTAAAATGGTACCTGAAGTAGTTTTGCTCTAAAATCAGCTAATGTAGATATATTCGGACAAAATCATAATATTAAACCACACACATGAAGGAAGCAAGGAAGGAAGGAAGGAAGGAAGGAAGGAAGGAAGGAAGGAAGGAAGGAAGGAAGGAAGGAAGGAAGGAAGGAAGGAAAAAAAGATCTGCCAAAGGATTTAGTTGTCTAGTAGCCACAGGATTACATACTAGGTTCGTATATATAAGAAGCCAACTACAGAATACGGATGGTAAAACATACTAAATATGGGAAAAAACCTACTGGGAATTAATAGAGAGAATATACACTCTTATTGTCCTGTACCTTTGGTCTGAGATCTTCCAAGGATGAGTTGACTTGCCATGGACTTTGTAAACTGCTGAACATGATGATTGTAGCTTAAATATATAACAGTTCCAAAAATATCTGTAGACCTGTGAGGTGAAGTTATTGCAGTAATAAATGCTTGGGACTTGAGTGAAGACATGTGAACTATGCCTTTAAATCTGATCTAGGCAATAAAGAGGCCAGGGAATGGTTCTAATCAGTATCAATAGAGTGAAGTGAGGACAAATAAATAGAGACAATAGCTTTGAGGACAGTCTGATTTTCCTTATTCAGTCTAAATCATCCTCCCCTTGTGAAGCAGGTTTTTTGGGAGTTCTTGACAATTCAGTCTTGTCAGATCTCACCTCACTGGCAGAAGAGTTACGTGGTTAATCCCTAGGCACTGTGCTAGTATTTGTGTGCAGAGTAAGTCTGTGCCAGCAACACATGTTGTCTAAACTAAAATATATATAGTCTCTATATTTGGAAGAAATGTTTCTTTTCAATTATTTTGACACTTTCAAATAATTATTTTACTTCTAAACAAATTAACAGCTTTTGTTTCAAAGATACAACTTTACTCAGCTGCCTAACTGCAAATTTCCATTTTTCATCCTGATCAACCTGTATCACAACTTGGAAAGTATATCTATTCATGTCTGATAGGAGATCTGACTGTCTCTCTTCGTTCCAAGCTGGGCATTATAATAACTCACTATTTAAAGGTGAATCCTCTGAGACATGGGGTTCATGACTTTGAGGCTTAAAGATTTTTTCATTAAAAAGTAAAGGAGGAACTAGAATGTGGAATGAAAGTAGGGGTGAATATTTTCCCCTTCCAAGGTAAGGCTCTATTCAAGCTGGCCTTTGGTAGAGAGGTGATTTTTTTCTCAATGATATGCTCTGAGCATGTGGATAATGCTTCCCTCTCCTCTCCAAGAAAAATTTGCAGATTCTTCCTCGAGAAATCTACTGTTTCGACCTTCTTTCAGGCCTGAGCCCATGGTTTCTTTCAGTGCTTCATAAACTATGCCTCAGTGTCTGTGATGCATCTCTGAAGCACTTTAGAAACTGGTGTCTCCTTTGAAATATCTCTGGTAGGGGTACAAGAGGTGGCAAAGGAGAAGAATGAATTACAAGAGGCTGAATGCAAGGTTAGAGGATTTCGTGAACCTCAGAACTCTTCTTTATATTAACTGAATTTTCTTTTTTTTCCAGTTTTATTTACATGGGCCCTCTACCTGCATTTTACTTACTCAGAGTTTGAATGAACTCGAGAGAAACATAACTGCATCATGCTTCCCCTAGTTTTATGTACCAACCTTTAAGCCTGTAGCAAAATCCTGTGGGGGTTGATTTCTCTGTTGTTCAAGGCAGCACTTCCAGGGCTATAAAGCAAAACCCTGCAAGGACAAAGATCATCTGTCACCTACATCCGTGCACCATGAATCACTGCCTTGAGGAACGTCTACCAGTCCAGCTTATATCCCACAGCCTTGGTTTTGATTTTGTGTACACTATTGTTCTTTCAAAAAATTACATTGAGATTCAATGAGATTCAAAATGTTAAAAAAAAAAAAAAAAAAGAAAAAGTCTAATTTCACTGCTCAGAGCTAGGACAACATGTCATCTATTTTATAAGATAAACACTGATTGATAAAAATAATAAATAAACTGGAGATAATTGGTCTCTGTTTCTATCTTATTTGAACCATAAAATCCAATTTGCCATTTACTATTTCAAATTAAACTGGGGAAATGAGACTGCATGCAATAACAACTGCTCATGTTCTTCTGAGGCTGGTGTGCGGTTTGAAACTCTATTTTCTTATCTAAAGTATGACTAGTGTCTAAGAAAGATCCTTTGACAGCTGTCACTGAAAATTAAAGTCCTTGACAACCATGTCCCTGTTTCTTCAAGCAGCAGTGACATGGTTCAAAGAAGATTAGGTCCAGTAAATATGACTTGAAAGTATGACAACTTTGTTAGGATTGCCTCAGATGCCTTAACGGAGGAGTGTCAGTGACCTTTAGCCGTGAGGACCCACTATATTACTTTCTGCATGCTTGATAAGGTATAAACCTTATCAGGTTTGGATGAGTGCAGAAGAAGCATGTCTGAATGTCTGTATAAAAAAGTCCTCTAGGAATCATAATGAACATTGTTCTCTGTCATATTCTAAGTTGGTGAGTTGAAAACCACCCACCATATTGGGTGTTTAGTGGCTGCAGGAAACTGCCCTTTGGAAAAAAAAAATAATAAAAAAAGTCTTCATAAAGGGATTTTATGGTAAAGGGGTTCTCAAGGGTCATGTGCATCAGTTATAGCCTGGATTAGTTTCAAAAGAGCATGCTATCTGTTTAAGTCCTGCAACACCTGTGATCTGGGTCCTTTGAGTATCGGGATATGCAGGGTTAACTGAGGGACAGCAGGTTTAAGGCTGGCCAGCAGCCAGAGGAAAGATCAGTACTAGGAAAGGGGTAAAGCACTAAACTTTGGAAAGTGACTGTGAAACAAGTCTTTTTTTGCATCAGTTAGTTTTGTATAAGAACTGAAATTTCCACACCCTATAAATGTTTAAGTAACTATAAATTTGAGCTCTTTTTTTATTTATTTATTTTCCTCTGACTTTTTCTTACAACCTTTATTTTGAATCCTTTGATTTTTCTTTCATCATAAACACATTTCAATTTTCCTGCAAGGTGGAGTGACCTGCACCAGTAAATGTTCTGGATCCTGTCAGACTTTAGTGTTCATTTTTTTTTTTATCTCTGAAGACTTTTTGCTGAACTCTAAGCCCAGTGCTTGGAACTAGCTTGCAAGCTTCTTCTAGCTTCTTTTTCTTCAGAAATCCACTAAGTGGCACGTGGGCTTAGTCTGCAATTTCCCCAAGCTTCCTGGGTGAGAAGTGGGTGAGGTATGATGGAATAAGGACATGCCAGAAGCTTTTAGCATCATGGAGAGATGCTGCTGGTGGGTGCATCATCAGCTGGAGGGCATAAAGATCACACTCAAAGATCAAAATTGCCACGCGGGAAGCAGAAAGGAGTAAAGGGGAGATAAGAACTTCCTACTAGATGAAGAAAAATCAAAACTACTTTCAACAGCTTTATTGCTAGATTTGACTGTATGGGATGGGGAAGACAGTCATTTTTCACCACAAATCCAAATGATGAGTTGCAAGGACTAAAAAAAGCCTGTTGGATACTACCCAGTAAGGAAAAGGCTTTGTGGGTATGACTTGGCAGTCTCCTGTGAGAAGATCTTTGTGCCCTTACCTGGGGCTGATGGTAACATGCACAGCAGTGCATTATATTCTATGTTCAAAGCAGTGTTGGGTTAATTACTCACCTCTTGAGCATCTCAGCAAGCATCTTGAAACAGTTCATGCAGCAGCTAACATGGTTAGAGATGTCACCGAAAGCAAGAATAAGCCATGTGTCAGAGCCACACAAGTTTCTTGTAGCTCCTTCAACAGCCATGGAAAGTGAGTTTTGATGGGTCTGCTATGACAATGTCTGATGATCTGCCCTGGTGAAATATTTTCTTTGATTCTTTTGAAATATAGTGTCATAGTGTCATCAGAACTGGCATGCAAGACATAGGTGTTCATTTCTAAAATCTGTGTTTTCCAGGATGAAAAAGAAAATGTTATATATATATGTGTGTGTGTGTGTGTATACATATATATGCATATTATATATATTTTAACTGAGTGTCACCCTCATCTTCATTGTCCTTCCAGTTTTCCATATTTTCTACTGGAAGTGTTTAAATATGCCTCCTGAGTTTCAGCAATCCAAAATATAATATCTGCAGTTTTTGAAAGGAAAAGTTAAGTGTTTCTGAAATTCTCCAATTACAGAATGTATGGGAATCTCAGAGTCATACTGTACACAATAAATCAGATTCAATCAGAACAGTGCTTATCTTCATGCTAACATATGCATTTTTATTTTAGCTTTGTGCTTCACCTGTCAGCAGCAGCTCTAGAGATAACAAAATTAAAGACGTGTAGAACTATCCAAACTATTTCCTGTACATTCATTCTGGTAAGTTAAGGTACTTTAAAAGGCGAGAGATACTATTACCTTTACTTTTAACTTTGTAAAGAATGTGGTTAAATTCCAGGAAGATTGTACCTAAAGCTTTCTTTGGACCACTCCTAAGTATTTTTGAATAGCAGTTTGGCAAATGCCTCTCATTTTCTCATAATGAGGCTATAAGAAAGTGAAAGGGCATTTGAAATAGAGGTAGGACAGAAGTGTACTCAGCTATTACATTTGAAATCAAACTAAAAAAAAAAAAAAGAAAGAAAGGAAAGGAAATAGTTCAAGCACAGTAGTGTATCATATGTCTTTCTGAAAATGAGGTTCCCTCTTAAAAACTATTCATCATATATCTAGGGATTCTTAAAATCAGAATGATGAAGGAAGCAGATTCTTGCTGAAGTATATGGAAATGTAACATCTCCAAAAATACTATTTTAAATTTTTCTGTAGTTTCCTATGAAAAGTTGACTATGTACATTGACTGGAGGCTAAAATTTCTCATAGACTCTTAGAGTCTGACCCTGTCATATCATAATGTTGGCTTTTAAATATATGACAGGATTCTTGACATAAAAGTTTAGTTAACTTGATAAGTGTTAGTAGCTTAAAGAGAATTATACAGATTTTTGCCTTTTCCTCAGAACATCTCCCTCAATGCTAGCTTGTCCATTGTTTGGGTAAAGTCTCTCTTATAAATCTTCCCACAAAATTGTATATAATCATGTAAAAGGGCATGGCTTTGGGAACATTTACATTCTTTCTTCCATGTTCCATATTGACAAAAAATGGTATTTATTTTAAGATCTACAGAGAGGTACTAAATACATATATTTACATACAATCTTTGATTATTATAAAATCTGTGAATATTATTATAGTGTTATAATAATAACTGTGTATATGATCTTTCCTGCAAGATCAATGTTCCCCTCAAAGTAGAGAGATTCTGCTGTGGAATCAGCATTCTTGGAAGCTTTCAAAACTTGGATGGACAAAATTGTGCTGAGCCAATCTAGTGTTGAGAAAAGCCCAGCAGTGGTCAGGAAGTTCCAGTAGGTGACCCTCCATTCTGGCCAACATGTCTATGGCTGTTGTGCTTTCTGGCTGTTACTACTGTTAGAATCACAAGAGCATATTCAGCCCCCTCTAGACATCCAGCTTAGTCTGGCAATTCATCTGGCTCATCTCCCTAAGGTCCTTGTTACTAGTGGAGTAGAGCTCTAGGACATTTTTGGATCCTACATTGACACCAAAAGCCTCTGAATCTCCCTGTTCACTATAAACTCCACTAGGCAACTAATTTAGCTAAATTAGGTCCTTCAACTTCAGTGCTGTGATTATTTCCTATATCTGCAAGTATGTTCCACGTGATTATTCAATATTCCTTGCCAATATATTCTGTATAATAGGAACCGGAAGTTGCAGCAAAGGTGCTAAGCTCCTCACATGGTCACACTGCAATGGGACTGACCATGAGAAGCTATATTCCCCAAGCCTGGCTCTTTCTGCGTTCAACCTCAAAAAAGAAACTTTTTTTTTTTTTTTTCCTCTCTCTTTTTTTTTTTTYTTTTTTTTTTTTTCTTTTTTTTTCAGAAAGTCCTGTCTTTTAGAAAAAGTGCCCATGAAACATCAGGTTCCTATAGTGGAGGTCTGTGGTTCAGTCAGTCAGATAAAATAAACTGTTTTTAAGGGTTTATCTGACAAAGCCTCAATTTTTGTGATAGGAGCAATGATCAGTTATCAGAGCTCAAGATTTCCG
Source organism: Eudromia elegans (assembly GCA_003342815.1). NCBI lineage: Eukaryota > Metazoa > Chordata > Aves > Tinamiformes > Tinamidae > Eudromia > Eudromia elegans. Next base: position 313,977 of record PTEX01000297.1, on the reverse strand, counting down.
ACAACTGAAGAGTCACAAGGCAAGGCATAAAAAATTAGTAATACCAAACATGTTGATGGCAAGGTTGACCAGACATTGTATGTAGCAGTTACAGGCACTTAGCAGCTAAGGAAGAGTTATGAAAATGAATAAAAAGTTGCCGCCACTGGCAAAATACATTCATCCAGGGATTTGCAAGTGTTTCAGTGTCTGGGGACAAATTGAAAGTCTTCCAGTTACAAAGCTTTGTACGTGCCTGACTGCCAGGCATGCTGACTGTGGCATAAAACCTATCTATAGATGTTGTTTCCCAAGTTCTCATAAAGCCTCAAGACAGTATTTTTCCAGATTATGGTGGTTATGCCCTACAGGAGGCATCCATCATACCATAATAAGCTCTTCCTGCCTGATTTATATTTTCTTTGTCTGGCAATTCATACAATGTAAACTTTCAAACTTTAGTAAACAAGTTATTATCTTTTAGCCTGTCATGGTAAATTTGTTTCACTGTCCTGGACAATTAGTTGATTTGGACAGCATTCAGGCTAGCAGCCTTAAGCATCCAATATAATACATCTCCTGAGTATATTGTGTGTTCCGCTAAGGGCAATCTCAGAAGTCTCTCAGAATTAGCATTTTATGCTAGTGGCTTTCTTCATGTTCCCTACAAATAACTCTACTTCTTAAATTTCATATATCCATCAGTAATGTAGTGCCATCATTTTCAAAGCATGTATTTGTACTGCAGCAAGCACTGCAGATGCACATCCACCTTGGAGAGTATCCAGCAAAGAAGGATTCATTCAGCCACGAGATAAATCACATTTCCTGCAGAGCTGTCCTCATGACACAGAACTTCCTTAAAAACATCAGCTGATGAGTAACTTGCTGCTATACTCTGAAAGAGCCTGGAACATGAGACCTGTGTTACAAAAGTACAATATTCCAGGAATTCCTAAGTACTTCAAAGTCAAATGATATGGGGTATCCATATGGTTGTGTTTCCTTATTGAAATGACTATCTTTCTTCAGTAGATGAGAAGTGGTTTTGCCGAGGCAGACAGACAGACAATCTGAATAATAATCCAAGTCTCTTAAATTCCCCTATTTCACTTGAAGTGTAAGGGTTTGTTTTTGTTTTTGTTTTTGTTTTTTTTTAATCATTTCCTGATGTAAAAATTGTGACAGTCTCATACCAACACCTATGACAATTTTTTTAGAATATCAAAATAAGTAGCAGATATTGGAACATGATTTTGTATAGATTAATGTCATATATCATCTGATTCTCCCAATCTTTTCCTAGCATCTTCCTTCCTTATTACTTTATCCATCCAGATCACCGTTCCCTGAATATTTCTGCTCCTCTGCTATCCCTCCTGTGCCTCTTAGCTATCTGGGTAGCCATAACTGGTTCAGAGATAAGTATATGCAGGTGGGCCAGCCTAAATAAACATACTAAATAAACTTATGGCAGACAAATACAATAGCCAAATGCAGAGCTCCTTTTGCAAGTTTTTCTCCCCTGTCTAGTCTTGTTGGGGGGTGCAAAAACTGAGGCACATCATCACTGACTTGTGTCTTGCTTCCCAGTTACCCGCTTTCGCTAGATTTGTAGTACCTTAAATGTGTACGAGCTCTCCACTTTGACCAAAGAATTGGAGAATTTTGTGCAATTGCACAAGTCATTTTTCCTTAGGATATGAAGTGTGCAGTAGCAAATCCTTGATTAGTTTGTCAATGACCCACAGCTCTTCTTGTCAAAAATTTTTCATGTAGAGTTCAAACAAATGGTTATGACCTGCATTGCACTTCTAGGAGTCACACAAGTTACATGTACTTTTATTCATTCAGCTTTTTATCACTCATTTCCAAGACATTTGCCTTGCTGAGTTTAAAGAGGCAACTTCTAGGCACACTAGTAAGCAAGGAAGAAATCTGAAGTAATTATCTTCCTTTCTACCCTGCAAGAATATGACTGTTGGAGAGTTTGAGGGTGTTTTATTTATTTATTTATTTATTTATTTATGGTAAATTTCTATAAAATGTACTGTTCAGTGCTGATCCTGAAATAGTTCACACTAATTATTTTACACCAGCACCAGCTCCTTTGGAGACCCTGTCATTTCCCCCCAAAGTTCTCACAACATCAGTTTGGCTTTTGGCAGGTTTTAGCTGCTACCAAACAGTCATTGAGAACTACTTTCAAGTGTGGGGCTGACAGAGCACTCAGGAAAGTGATTGATGACAGGTGTCAAATCCCTGTTATGTCAGTGTCAAGACTTATGAATCTCTTTTACTTTGTAGAGAAAGACTGGAACTAAAGGATAAAAAATTAGACAAAACTCAGGTCTTGGAAAATCTGAGGTTCTTACATACACGTTATTTTTTAGTGAGGGGCTAGAAGAGGCAGCTGAATTATGTAGATGCCCAAGCAGTACCAAGGAAAATCACCTGGAGCTAGTTCAATAAAAAAAACCCAAAAACAACAAAAAAACCCCTTAATAGACTGCTTGAGGTCACCACTAGAATATAAGACAGTAAGAAAGAGGTAATAAGGAATAAATGAAGGCATCAAATTAAATCTGATCCTAGGTGCTGGAATTTTCTTAAAGAAATAATGTATTCAGAAAATATAAAAAGGTGTTGTTAAGAATTGTAAAGGAATACAAGAAATCCAGAAAAAAAAAAAAAGCAAGCAGTAGCTTGAATTGAAACAATTCGAAGCAAACATACTACCATGCAGAATAGCTGATATATTTTGCAGAGGGATATCCTGAAGACATAATTTAGGACATGAGCTTCAAATAGTGTTTTATTGTTCTGAGGATCATTTATATAAACACACATTCCCAGGTAACTTCACCCTCAGTGCCAAGAAGTAAGAGACGTTTAGCTCTTCATACAGAAGTAGTTGAAGATTCATGTCCATGTTTCTGTGTGCCAAAGAAGAGGCTACAGCACTGCCATGTGCTACTCAAGAAAGGTAGTCTCACTGAGCATGATATAGTGGGCTTGCATCCCTGTACCTAAAGTCTATGATAGGACTGAAAAATGCTTTAAATTCAGGACTCAGAGGGTTGTGAACCTCATGAAGTCCAGCTGGAGGCCAGCCACTGATGCAGGAGTCAATGTTGTTTAAACCTTCACTAAGGATATTGATGAGGCAGACTGCATCCTCAGCAAATCTGTAGATGACACAAAGTAGGAGGAATTAAATCAGACGTTTTGACTGTCATTTAGAGATATCTCAACATGGCTGAAGATATAGGTAGGCAGCAACTCCATGAAGTTTGGAAAAGAATGGTATTAGCTCCTGCACCTGGGGAGGAATAATCCCAGGCACGAGTACATGTTGGGGAATAACTGGAAAACAGATTTATAGGGAAGGAAAAAGGGGATTTCACTGGTCATCCACTTGATCATGAGCCAGTAATCTAACCTTGCTGCAGAGAAGGACAATAGGTCTGCATCAGGAAAACCACTGACAACAATTCAAGGCAGATGATCCTTCTCTTCTCCTTGTCACTGGTGAGGCCATACCTGGAGTACTGTGAGATATCTGAGATACCTTCCTATCTCACCTATTCTGTGAATCTGGGCTAAGAGATATACTCTTCCACTTTGCAAAAGAAGATAAGAGAATGGCACAGGATGAAAATGTACTCTGTGACAAAAACATCCAAAGGGTAATTGGAGAGCGAGTCACAAAAACCTTCCATAGTCTGATATGAGGCCCAACTGGTGAGACAATCCATCTCTATAAACACTCTCACTAAAAACCCAGTCACCAACTGGGTAAAAAGATCATATTGAATGCAAAAACAGTTAAATCGCCACTGCTCAGCAGTGGTATGGTGATCCATATGAGTGGTCTAGCAACCTAGTATCTGTAAATCACGCAACACTCAGAAAGAATATGTGACTGTAAATATTTTTACAAAAATAACCCTGTAAAATCCCATTACCTGCAGGATAAATACTCAGCTAATATGCTTGAGGAATAATTTTGAACAAAGGTTCAAAAACCTTTTGTTTCAGTTTAATATACATTCTGGTAGCCAGAGGTTTTTCATTTAGTTTAGTTATGGCCTCCAAAATAACTCGTATTTCCTTGCCCACACTAACTAAATCTTTGGCCTTTGCTTCTAAATTTCTTCCTCTATTTTCTGTGCCACATTCCTTCAATATGATTATTATCTCCAAAGCATAAAAGTTCTTAGCTACCTGTATAGTGTAATTTATGTCTCAGGGCTGCAAGTGACACTGAGAGAAATATCTAGTATTAATAATACAATCATTTTCAATGGGTTAATGGCTGAGACAGAAGCACAACTGCGTGCATTGGTACAAAAATCCAGTTTATTTCATGTTCTGAAGTTTACTAATAGCCAGATGCAACCTAAAGAAATTTGTCAACTAATCTTTCCTCTTGGGTGTGACATAGGGTATTTTAAATTTTATTAAAAGTATTGAACTCTCTCCTTTTTGCCTTCTCTTTAGAATTGTTTTGTTCTCAGTGTAGGCAATTTTGTTGTTGCCGTTTGGTTTTGTTTTGCTTTCTTTCTCTTACCTAGTTCTGATTTTAAGAATTATGAAGGACTAGTGAAAAGGGAATAATGTTCATTGTCTTGCAAAAAGATTTCTGCAGTTGTACCTGTCATCTTGCACTGTGGATGCAGTTTTTATCCTCCTATTATAAAGTCTATATGTTCCCTCTGTGTATTGTAGATTTAATCTAAAGCCTACTGAAATGGAAAGACTCTCAATTGGCTTCAGACAGGTCTTATATCTATAAAAACAGAAGAAATTTCAGAAGAAAATGTCTTTTTGTGCAGATTGGAAAAATTCGCAACTCCAGATTGGATCTCCACTTGCAGATGGAGGTATGGCCTTCAGATTAAGATTATATACACTTTTTTATTTACATACTGCACCTATTTGCTATTGTTGGCATGAGTTGAAGGGCAGGAATGAAAAAGAGTGCAAAAAAGCCGTTTACTAAAGCTGCCCCTTTGCAAGTGCAATCTGAAAACCTTCACCACTGCTGCTGGTTTACTGTTACAAACTCCTTTTCCATGTCCTTGCTAAGGAACAGACTCTGTGAAATATCTGTGCATTCACCATCAAAATGCCTCACTATCAAAAACGACACGTCTGGCTCTCCCTGAGGGCATACGCCAGCCTGAGTCAGTCTGTTCTGCAAGTTTAACTGGCAGGGTCAAAAAGAATATGAGAAGGTGGAGCGTTTGTCCCTGCAAGGTCTTTCATAGACAGCTCTGGGTCTGTCTGTGTCTGTGTCTTTATCTGTGTCTTTGCTGCCTCTGGACTTTGTTTTGGGTTTGAACTCCCATCTATGCCTGACTTGGTGACTTTTTTGGTAGAAACTCTGAGTACTTTGTCTCCATAGAAATAGGACTCTACAAGCCAGTGCACAAATTTTCAGGATCAGAAGTGGCCACTACCTACACAGAGTCTGAATGTGAGGTTTCTTTGGATTTCCAAGTTTCTGGTTTTACACTCTGAACATGTTTCTGAAAAGAAATGGACAGAGGATTTTTACAAAATAATCAGAATTATTTCTTACTTTAAAGATATCACAAAAGATGATTTAATTAATTTCTTCCTTGTTCTGAAAACTTCAGCAGCCATGACCACAATTCAAAAAGCAACCTTCAACTGTGCTTTGTGCAAGTATCTACTTCTCAAAATAATGGATGGTATCTTCTTGTGCATTCAGTATATTGCTTTTCTCAGCTAGTCTTATAATGAAATAGAAACCTAAGTTGTGAAAATATTCCTATATTTCTCAATCCTAGGGGTTTTATACATACACACCCCCATATATACACACAGAGATATATATACACATACATATAAACTTCTAGAGAGAGTCCAGTGTAGAGCAACAAAGATGATTAAGGGAATGGAGCATCTATCGTATGAGGAAAGACTAAGTGAATTGGGCCTGTTTAGCCTGGAGAAGAGTGAGAGGGGATCTGATCAATATGTACAAATATCTGAGGAGTGAATGTAGGGAGGAGGGAGACAAACTCTTTTCAGTGATGGCCAGTGACAGGACAAGGCATAATGGGTACAAGTTGAAACACAGGAAGTTCCAAGCCTCGCTGCAGCTTAACATCCTCCCATAAGCCTCCACTTGTCTTAGAGATACGATACAGTCCTGACAGAAAACAATTAATTGCTCTGGTGCATAGACCATGGATTTTCCCCATCCATTTAATAGTAGACACATGTTTTTATCAAGTTTTCCACTGTTATGATGGACCCAGAAATAGCACTTTTGAAAGCTTTTTCATTAAAATTCCTCTTTGGATGCAACCAAAAGAAATCTGAATGAGTTACAATGCTTTGGGATCTGAGTGACAAACAAAGGAATGGAAATGAGATTTAAGTGCAGTGTTCAAGAAAGAGTTATTATTTCTATCTCCCAGTTGGAGGTATATTTGATTCTTTGTTTTGGCTTCAGTGTGGTGCTTACAGTAGGTAATAAAAGTGACATTGTTTAAAGCAAGTAAACTTTCACTACTCTGAGCTACTATATTATGCTTTTTGTAGTGAAATTGTATCTTCTCAGACACTCAAAAATGCTTTCCAGACTATCTGTCCTAACTTATGGTTTTAGTAGTTTGTGAAAATTAGATTTGGGGGGTAAAAAATAGTACACACTTTGCCAGAATAAAACAGCATTGACCTTGGAGAGCTTTCAGACTCAATATGTTGATGGCATGGTGCCACAGACAATCATTCTCCTGGTAAAGCATTGGGAAACTTGGAAAAGTGCCTTCACAGAAGGGTGCATAAACTAGAGTGGTATCTATGATGGCTATTATTTTTTTTAACTCCTGCAGTCTCAAAGAGATAAATAAAAAGTATGAAAGATGCATTGGCAAAAATTAAATAATAATACAATAAAAATATTTTTTAAAATGTAGCTCAATCTGAATTTTGATAGTTTACTAACATTTTGTTTCCTGTTTCTCTGGCCCATTTTCTTAGTATGCTGAAAGATTTCACTACAAACCTATATTACAGTAACAGCAGAGATCCACACTTATGGATCTCACTTATACAGTCCCTTTTTTGGTATTTTGTATTTAAGTGTCTACAATACCATCATTGGTACTCCAATTCATGTTACAATATATTAGTGTATATTCGATCCATCACCACTGCAGCTGCATCCCTGGGCCTGCAGCACAGCTTTCGGTCTATGGGCACACTGCAAGGCAATGCCTACACCTTACACTGGCCTTTGGGCCCTAAACCATCTAGCTTCAACTTCTCTATAAGGCCTCAGTTATTCACTTTTTAGCTGAATGAATCTAAGTTGTTATTTACATGAGATGCAGACAAGGATTGCTAATGTCACTCTGATGGAAAGGTGTTTCACCCAATTTATATTTAGCAGGCTAAGAATAAAATTTCAGGTAAGCCCTCCATCCATATACAAGGGTAACCACTATTTCCTTGGGGCTAGTGGCTCTTCATTTGCTTAGGACAGAGTTCCTTTGCCCAAGATATTTTTCCTAGGTATGTCTATCACTGACCATGGCAGTTCTTAGCAGTTTCTGAATAGAGAGATACGTCCTACCTTAGTCTGGACTTACATCAGGGAAAGACCAGGACATCCTTGCATCTCCTCTTCCTTCTCCTCCATGTTTTGGTTTCCAAAGCAAAGACATTTAGGTCTAAAACACATACAAGAGATGTAGCATCCTCCAGAATTTCTTCAGTTTCTACGGTGCATACCACAACTTATCCCCCAGGGTTTCCTGGTAGAAATCTATTTCTGAAGTACTTCAAGAAAAATGAGAGGAGATAGGCCACATCATTGTGCATCATCTACCTCCATAACTCTTGGCTGGGATGAAGATAGTTAAGTTCATGATTTGGAAATCAAGCCCTTTGTCCATTTTGTCATAGAACTGGACAGCTGCTTTCGTGGTCCTTAAAGGGGCTATATGTTTCATTACAGCGAATATCTCCTAATTGCAAATGCTGTATTTGCACTTTGGCATTAAAAGGTCATGTCTGGCAACTTTGGCAGACTCTGGTATTTTACTATTAAATCTCATTGAAGATAATTTTTATTTTTTTTTAAAGTTTCTAATCAAACTCTTTTTTTATTTTTTTTTTAATCACGAGATCTGCTGGAAGAATGATTAATTCATCATGAGATGAGTGGTGTCTCATTACTAGCCCCTGCCAATCTGAGTAAGTCATCCAGCAACTCAGTCATCACATGAATCAAGTTGCAATAGGCACTGTAGCGATTCAGTGAGGAAGAGGGAAATGTACTGGGCATGCTCGGTGGATGCCTTTCACGGCACCATGAACAAATAAACCAGGCAGGACACTTGATTAAACAGTGCAAGTGCGCACTGCAGAGCAAATTATGATAAATTGCTAATATTGATTACTTTTAACCAGAAGGATGAGATTGTCTGGTGTTTAAATTTAGGAATGCAGCCAAAAGATTCCTTGACCTCATCTCTGCACTGGGAACCATTACAAAATTAATTGGAACTGTCGTTCAGGTAGCAGTCACAATTCTGTGACAGTTGATTTATTAATTTAAGAGCTAGCTACAAACCAGATGTGTCCTCTACTGGTATGTGATTTTTTTTTGTGACTTAGTTTGTTAATGCAGAAAAACCTTCAGCTTGTTGATAGTCATTGTTTAGTGTCTGCAACGTAATACATTTTCATTTGAACTAATGCACTTTTGATCAGCAATAAAGAGTTTAAGATTATTTTTGTTTTATTGTAATTCTATTTTTTTTTTAATTTTGCTTTCATTTGCTAAGTAGTTGTGCTGCTGAATACATAAACACATAAGCAGGTGGGACTTAGAGTATTTCAGCAGCACAGTGCTTCCAACAGTCATCTGAAGCTGCAAATATAGTGTCCATGGATACTGCTAATTGCATATGTTACACTCTGAACAAAAGCGTATACTGCCTGACCTGAGTTCTCAAAAGTGTTAAGACATCTCATTTCCTTACTGGCTTTCTCTTCAAAACAGCTGGTGATCTGCTTCTGTACAAACTCTCTTCAGTGTGGACACATACACTTTGGAGCAGAAGGCACAACCTGTATACCCTCAATATTGTGTCTGAACAGCAAATTATGAATGCATTTATTTTAATAAATGCACATCATTTTTCTAACTTGTTGAAATCTTTGACTTCTTTTCTTCTGTATTCATGCAGTTGTATACTTTTTACCATGATTTCATACAAAGTTTAGGTCAACTTATCTAAGATTTAGGTCATCTTATCTAAGAAGACTGAGAGTGGATCTGATCAATATATATAAGTATCTGAGCGGCGAATGTAGGGAGAATGGAGCCAAATGCTTCTTGGTGGTGCCCAGTGACAGGACAAGGGGTAATGTGTACAAGTTGAAACACAGGAAGTTCAATGTCTATGTGAGGAAGAACTTCTTTGCTATGAGCGTGCCAGAGCCCTGGAACAAGCCGCCCAGAGAGATTGTGGAGTCTCCTTCTCTGAAGATCTTCAAAACCCGCCTTCCAAACCCTTTGCCCCATATTCTAGTTTCCCTGCTTGAGCAGTGGGATTGGACTAGATGATCCCTTCCAACCTCAACCATTCTGTGATTCTGTGATACATAAAATTACTCATGCATTTAGAAAAATCCTAAAGAGGCAGCCTAACATCAAATACAGAAACCTCTATTACAACAGGTAAGATCTCAGATATTTAAATAAAGTTATCTGCTTTCTCTCTCTCTCTTTCTCTCTTTTTCTCTCTCTCTCTCCTTTTTGACATGACTTCTAAAATTGATGTCTTAGATGATATCTATGCAGACCAGAGTGCCTCCACTAGGCATTTTATTGTGTACTCAGCACTAGGATAATGGGCCTGAGCTTTTGTCATGTATAATTATTGTGGAGACTGTATAAGGGCCTATACTAAAGTGTACAGCCATGCCGTTGGAGATAAAACCTGTATTTTTTTGTTTTACTTTGATTTTTTTTCCATTATCTTAGCAAAAAAGGGAAAATAAAAAGAAAATTGTGTTGAATTAAGTTGAGGGGAGTGAAAATCTTCACAAAATTCAGTTTGGATAGAAATTTATGAATAAGTGCAAAAGTGCATGGCATAGACAGATACCATGTCTAAGGAACTTGAAATAAATTGTAATTATTTCCCACTCTGTTCCTTCTGTGCGGCTCACTCATGGGCTGTAATGCACAATCATCTCTCCATAATGTAGCACTCTGCATATTACACTGAAAAGCAATGAACAAAGATATCACTACAGATGAGTGTAGACTCATCTGTCTACACTTTGTCTGTATCTACACTGTTTAAAATGATCATTCATCTATATCTGATATAATTCAGATTTTCATGTGTCTCTTCACTTATTATTAAACATTTTTTTTTTTTTTATCTTACTCTTTTTTACTCATCTCTTGCACTAATTTGTTCTTTTCTCAGTGGAGGGTCAAGTAAAGATAGAGCTTAGCAATAATTTTGTTAAAGTTCTATTAATGCTGTACTCAGCACTATTCTACTGATATTTTTAAGGTTCAATCCCCTGAGAATCATCAGGGTTAGAAAGAGCCTTTCTGTCGCATTGGAGAGCTGGGAATTTCAGCTTTTCAGATATATCAAGAGTTATGCTGCATCTATTTGGAAATGTAACATGAAATATTGAACCTTAAAATAGGAGTGACTGTGATTCACACACACACACACAAAAAGATGCTTCTCTGATGCTATATTCACAAATATAGCACTGCTGTTATGAGAAACATTGCTCCTTTATTTACACTAGCAAGATAGCACAGAATAGCACTGCTCTTTTTTATTTATTTTTTTCTTTCTTTCTTATTGACAATATAGTTAGGTTTATAATATAAAGGCAGCCTAGATTTTACAAGTATAGAAATACAAATTATTATGCCAATACATTTTTTAAAGACTCGATATATTTTTTTTTCTGAAATAGCCTTTCTATAAAATGCAAGGTGGAGGTATAAAGCTTTTTATTGGAAGAAATTTGTGCTGGCCAGAATAATTCACTTGGCCATTTCAAATTTGTTATAATAAACCTTTTATATCTTCACATAACACTGTCATACAGGCAGCCAGATCCGTGAAAACAGTTTGAAATGCAAGTTTTTCTTCATGAAGGATTATAGACTCTATATATCTCTAAACTGGCATTTCATTATTATAGTTGCTAACTGTGGGTGGAAGTCAGTCTTTCCAGCTGATTTTGTTTACAATGGTTTGTCCTAAAGGAATATACCCCAAGGCACTTCTGAGCTACTTTGAAGACTGAATAGTCAAATATCCCATATTCTTCAATGGAATGAAGAAACTCACTCCTGATTCTAAAAGGAAGGAATCACAATGAAGTACAGAATGTTTGAAGTTGGAAGGGGCCTCTGGAGATTATCCAATCCAATTCCCTTCTACAGAAAGGTTGCCTAGAGTGCATTGCCCAGGACCATGACCATATGGCTTTTGAATGTCACCAAGGATGGAGGTTCCATAAACTCTTTGAGAAATCTGTGCCAGTACCCTCTCACCCTCACATTCAAGAAGTTTTTTCTCATGTTCAGACAGAACTTTCTGTGTTTCAGTTTGTGCCTATGGCCTCTCATCCTGTGGCTGAGCACCACTGTGAAGAGTCTGACTCCACCTTCCTCACCTTCCTATGTGCCTTAACATATCTTTACACATCGACAAGATCTGCTTTCAGTCCTCTCTAGGCTCTCAGACTTTCCTCTCATGAGAGATACTCCAGCTCCTTAATCAGACTATTAGCCCTTCATGGGACTCGCTGCTGTAGCTCCATGTCTCTCTTGTAGTGGGAAGCTCAGAACTGGACACAGTACTCCAGATGTGACCTCACCAGATCTAAACAGAGGTTCAGAATCACCTCCCTCAAACCACTGGCAATACTCTTCCTAATGTAATCTAGGGTATCATCAACCTTTTTGGCCAAAAGGACATATTACCTTCACAGATTTATATATCACTTCACAGATTTATTAATGTTTTTAAAAGGAAAAACAATGATTTTTTGTTGAATGTCTGTTTGTAAGCATAATTATGGAAGAGTCCAAAAGAATCTGATGTAAGATGGAGGATTCTGCTGTCTTGAGGGAAAGATACATGGGAGGAATTATATGTTGTCAGACACAGAGATGCGAACCCAAATTCTGATTTCAGTTATGTTAACACGAAGAGACTTCAGCAAGCTTGTTCCTGTTCTGCCCAAATAGACAAGCGAGTAGAAATGTGCCTTATGATATTGCATTTAACCATGTCTTAGATATCTATTATGAATCTGAACCATCTGTGATAGTAACTCATCTGACATCTAAATCTTTGTTGTTTTTATCTTCAAAGTTAACTAATGCCTTCCACCAGCTTTGTCTTTTTTTGTTACTTAGTGAATTTTTGCTTCTTTCCTTGTCCTTTCTTTTTTAAGAACAAAAACCATCTTCCTGTTGCACATAAAATCAGGAAGCTGATGAGATTTGCTGTGCATATTCTTTGTTTCCAAATACTTAGCAGAACTAGTGAACAACGGCAGACTGCAGGGTGAGTGGCACAATACAGTTTTAGCACATAACTTTGAATTACTTTGTGAAAAATCAATTTGAGAAAGTCATCTGCGGTATGAGTTGCAGATAGTTTTGAAACATTAAATCATTTTCACACCCTGTTATATATAGTTACAGGTATGATCTCCTATCAGTGTCATTTAACAAACATTAAGAAGCAGTTCACTCCCTGGAACAATCACAATGAAGGGTCATTTGGGCCAAAAAATATTGAAACAGGTCTTATTCATCCAGCATTGTAATTGCGTATTTATACTCCTTTCTTTTAATCTCTTGAGCATTTAACAAACGTTAAGAAGCAGTTCATTCCCTGGAACAATTGCAATGAAGGGTCATTTGGGCCAAAATAATGAAACAAGTCTCATTCATCCAGCATTATAATTGCATGTTTATACTTCTTTCTCATACTCTCCTGAGCAAAGAGAGATCTTGAAAAAAATAATTGAAATCTGTAGAAGAAAGATGATGAACAATGTAGTGATTGAAACACTGGTATAAAAGCAATGCAGTGGAGGAGAGAATTCAATCCATTCAAAGCGGCTACAAATATTTTTAGCAGTAAAAACTCATTCTCTAAAGAAAGAGATAATCATCAGAAATGGCAGAACTCTTGAGAAATGTTTAGTTGCTGCAATAATTTTATTTAAGTTTGTGCAAATGTTGGCTGTAATGTAAGACAAGCTTTTTGCCTAGACAATTTCTGAGCCTTCTACTTTCCCTGCACCTGACTGTTCCTGGAAACTTCATAGCTTTTCTCATAGTTCGTGGGTTTACAGAACAGGCTGAGCTGAACTGTCTCTTCCACACAGCATCTACAAGGGATGTGTGCACAAACTGACTGTCAGCCGTGCTTCACTCATTATTTCTTATCTTTTACTTTCAGCTTTACCACTCACTCATACACTGGAGATAACAGGGATGCCCCAGGTAGATGGCAACCTAAGAGGAGAGCTGGAGTCCTGGGTCTGATGCTAAGCACAAATACCAGAACTGTAGTTGGCCAGAATTGTTGTTTTCTACATTTTTGGGCAGATGATGTGGAGCAAATGATATTAATAAAGAGAAAGTGCTTGTGTTGCTGCATTATCTGAGTGTGCTTCACAGGGTCTTGGTTTAGGTGCTGTGGTACCTGGCACAACAGAAATCTTTGTGGGTCTCATCGCCCCTTTTACTTTAGAGAGTTTAAGAAAGGCTGACTTTAGATATGAGGTCAAATATAGAGGCAGTTAGGGCTATTTTAATACTCAAGCAAAAATTATTGTGAAATTTTCTGAGCAGTTCACCATATATTTTGTGGATTTTATCTGAGCCAAGTATCTGAATTATTATAATATACTTACAGAGGAGAACTAATGCTTAAAGGTTGAAAAAAAGAGAAATGGATAAATATCTCTATTCTTCCTTATGACTGTAAAATAATCTCATGCAGTCTACAGAACTGGCCAGCAGGCTGGGAATAGGCAAACAGGAAAAACAACAGCAACAATTAACACAGAGCTCTTATTTGTCTGAGGATCTCAAAGCAGTTTTCAAAGAAAGACAAACATCCTTACTTCCACTGTCTGTCCTCTTGCACTGTTTTGAGATGTTAGTGCTTTGATGTTAAAACGTGAATAATGATCTCATAATCTCTAATAATGATCACTCCTGTTTAATAAAACATTAACACTGATCGTTGAGCAATATTCAATTAATGGGTAGCATGATGGGGAAAAATGCTAATGTATTAGCTGAGTTTTAGTTGAAATTTAAATAATATTAAATAAATTAGCATTTCACAATGCTTCATATTTTCCACAATGATTTTACTGTAGGATTTTAGTAATTTATAAAAAAGAGTTTTAAGACCAGTAAGTTATCTCTTCTATATATCAATAAAATGGAGGACTTTTTTAAAGACAGATATCTTAAATGGTTTTGATCATCTGTGCTAATTGAAAAATAGAGATTAATAGCTTATCTTTCTACTTTGATAGATGATGAAACAGATGATAGTGTGTAAAACAATGGGCTCCACCAGAGACATCTTGACCTGATATCTTTCAAATTGTTTTTAAGTACAAGATCTCTAATATTGCAATAAAATAAAATAAAATTAGAAAAAAACCCCCCTATACTGAAAGTGTTTAGCATTAATAAATGTATTACTTCGGAGAGTATCTTCTGGGGACCTGCTGACATTTTCCATGTGAGATAAATGCAGATCAAAATACATTATTCTGTTAACTTCAGAAGAGGGATTTTCTGTTTATTGATGCATAGTAACATAGTCATGATACAAGGTTACATGAGATTTCTCACTGTAAGCTGAGAAATCTAAATCTATTTTCAGTTATTCAGTTAGCTATATTCAGTTAGCTATTATCTCAAATGTGATTTGAGTTGGAATTTCTCCACCTCTCTTATGTGTGGGTTTTTTTGTTTGTTTGTTTTGTTTTGTTTTTGTTTGATCTGTGGAACAGATAAAAATCTGTTTATTATGCTCAGAAGATGTCTGGATATCTGATGCAATCCATCAGCTTTTTTTTTTTTTTTTTTTTTTTTTTAATTATGCCTCTTCTGGGCATGGTCCTCCCAAAAAGTAGGCAATACACTGTGAAATTCATGATTTAGAGAAACAGGGAAATTGTCAGTCCTGTGTACATAATCCCATGCCTTCTCTATCGGAGTGATTCCTCCCTGTGGAAGAAGAAAGATACAGGACACGACTGCTGAAGGATCTAGAGCTAAAGCCAATGTGTAGCATTCACAGTGTGGATAAGCTGGTTTGGGTGGGATTCCTGACTGAAACGTTGGGTTATGATTTACAGAAGTGCTGCTGAAGTCAGGGAATATACTGCCAAGAACTTATATAGTGCTAAACAGTGATGAATATACAAAAAAAACCAGTCAAGATTCAGGCAAAGAATGTAAGCAGACACTTATGATCTCGAATTTTCTTGTGTCACATCTCAAAGATGCACTGTGTAAATATTTTCATCAGTATTCACATTGCATATTGAAATAGTGAGCATCACTGAGAAAGAAATTGCCGCTTTCGCCCTCTAAGACAGTTTGAGTAATGCGAATTAAGCAAACCAGATGACGCTCCATGGTTTTTCTTTAGCAGCTGCTTTGGATTTATTGATATTTTTCCAACTGTTCTGAGTGGTGTTGTGGGAAGAGAGATGTATTTCTTTTTTTGTTGTGGAACATATTCTTCTACTACTTTTCTCTTTGGTTCCGATATAGAATCATCAGAATCACAGAATCATTATGGTTGGAAAAGATCTTCAGGATAATTGAGTCCTAGCACATGATGTCCAACTATATATAGTACATAAGTGATGCTGATAACACAGAGCATGATCATCCTCTTTTACTGATATGTAGATATGAAGTGATTCCTTTGAAGTCAGTGGAGCTACAAGATTTTAAAACAATCCCCTGAAAATATTATCAATATTACTTTGAGGAGTCTGATATCAGTCAACAAAGTGTTAATGCTTTACAGGAAATCAAATTCTTATTAAAATGGTGTAGTCCCAGTTGAGACGATTTACCCAAATGAATAAACTCCAGATGTGCAAAGATTTGCAGTAACTCCTGCTGACGTTCACAAGCAGATGTTCACCTGGTTTTGCTTTGCTTTTCATTTGCTCCCTGAAAATGCTCAAAAGATCCTGGTGATTAGGAAAATCTTAGCATGGTTTTATTATGGTAGAAATGTATGTGAAAATATGCAAAAGAGGGCAACATTTGCAATCTTTTGTTTCCACTCAGCTGTGCATTTGCAACCGCTATGAGGATAAGTGGCCAAAAATATACTTGGAATTGTTGCAGTTGTCATCCATAGGCTTCACACTTCACTCTTTTGTTTTTGTTTCTGAGATTCAATGGAAGGAAGTGATATTGCTGTGAGATATCTCATCAGTGCTAGAGCAGGAAGGCTGCGAACACAGAGGTTAAAAGAAGTTAAAATTATATAGTTTCTGCTTGTGGGTACCATGTGATTGAAGATCGCTTGTGCACCCATGCATTTATTTCTGCGTGTGATTCTGGATGCAAAATACATAGTGTTTTTGAGAAGACAGTAGAGATGCTTTTTTCTTCTCAAATTCTGGACATTTCAGCTAACCAAATCCCAATGTCTCTAAGTATTTTAATAAATTGAGAAAATAATAATAATTTGAGAAATATAGCACACACATGATATATTTCATCTCATCCTAAAGCGTATGTCTGAAAAAACTGACCAGATTACACCCTAGAAGAATCTACTTTCCACCTTTTTTAAAAGGAAGATATTAAAGGAGCATCTGGTAACTAGTCCAGTCAGAGACACTTGTTTTACTGGTATCTTTGGTTAGCAGGATGAAACTCTCTGCAGATAACACAGTTTGTGTCTCACAAGTATTTGACCACAGGAGACACGTATCTGTTCAGTAAAGACAAGGATGAATGTATGTGCTGAAATATAGATTGGCAAATCTTCTGCTGAGATATTTCATTCAAATATTTATGATAAAAAAAAAAAAAAGGAATTTGTATAAAGTCCAATGTATTTATTAGCGAGTGATGCTTTAAATCTTCTTAAGTATTCTTAATACTGTTACAGTTTTCTGTATATGAAACTTTTCTATGTCTACAGTGATCTCTGGCAACTGTTGCTAATAATTACTTTAAGGTCTCAAATATCACGGATCTTACATTTAAATCTTTATGTTTTTTTCTTGAGGAATATTGAAATCAAAGAATAATTTTTATCTCTCCTCTGTGATTGAAACAGTTAAACTGGCAGACAAAAAAGTTGAAAGCTTTAAACACGGTATTACCTCAGTGTCTGCCTCTTTATGATACAAGAAGAGGGAGATGGCTCTGAAAATTTGGCACTTCAACCAGTCTGACTAATGGCCCAGAAAAAGGGCCTCATATATCTTGTGCAGAACTCAGTTCATCTCTTATTTTAATTAAAATCAGAGAAGGTAAAGGGAATAGAAAAGACATTTCTGACTCGACATTTTAAATCAGCTGCTTTTTTTCAAAATGAGATGTGGAAAGGAGAGAGGATCTGAGCTGCAGTGAAGAGTAAATAACCCAAAATATTCCTAAATATCACCACTGACTTTGCCTACACTCATTGGAAATTACATCCAGATCTAACCATTTGTATTTTAATTTGAAATTGCCCTTTTCAGGGAACCCGGATGAAATTTTGCACTGAGACATCTCAAGTTAAGTTGTCAACTTTGGTTAGATAAAATTAATCAGCTTGCTGGAAAGAACCAGTCATGATATATTTACATGATATTGTATATAGCATGAGGTCATAGAATTCTCTTTCTATATCGCATGCACTGCAGTGCAGAGGTAAATTTTATTGTTATGTGATTATATTAGTGGTATTCAGCAGAATCTGACTGAAAACTCATTGAAATTACTTTAAAAATTCTGCTTGATTTTGTTAAGCCTTTTACTAGTCAACAAATGTAGCAGCTGTGGAAAACATAATTAAAATGTAATTCTGGTTACTATTTCTGAAGTGATCAGCTAGTAGATTTCTGTGAAAAAATTGTGCCATTGTAAGTACAAAAAAAACCCCATTGATATTTCTAATAATTAATCAGGACAGTAATTTTCAGTGGTTAGGTACATTTAAAGCAGTTTTGGATAGTAGGCTACAAATGTTTTCAGAGGTTTAGGGTACTTGGCAGAACTCTGGTGTTTGTCTTTTGATTCTGTCGATGTGTTTTGAGATCCACAAGCTATTTCACCTCTGTGGCTAGATCTTAGGAAGATGGGACGTCTGAACGCCACAGGAGCCAGGCTCTGCTCTTCTGAAGACTGCTCTGAATCAAAGGAAGAAAGGCTATTGCAGATCTCACTCAAAGTTTGCTCTGTGCTGAAGTCAATTGTAAACAATAAAGAGCTGCACATGCAATATTTTCCAATTCTGCCTTTTTTCTCTTTTTTTTCTGCGGGGCATGTCATTCATGTTTGGGTACATGGAGTAAATGTCAAGGCATAGGTAGCTTCTGTGGAAGCAAATGCTGAAGTTTCCAGCTACTGACAGAGGACATGTTTGTTTATTTTACCTGCTTATCAGGAATGAAAAGTGTATATAAACATATATACATAGACACGCACACATATAGATGTATATATTTATATAAATGTATATTATAAAATTGATGAGTTATTTAGTGGTTTAACTTTCACAAACACGTAGACTGCAGTTTTTGTGGGTCTCTCTTTTGATCTCACCTCCAGTTGCACTCTAATCCTTTGCACAAACTCTGTCTCACTTGCTTCATCAGTGCTTGGGCTTGATCCAGCAACTCATGAGCCTGTGGCTGGCGCTGCCACCATTGTTGCTGTTGGATGAAGGTGAAGAAAAGATGCCAGGTAGAGTCTTTATGACTAGAAAGAGCGCAAAGGTCTTCTGGCAGCAGCAAATCTCTTCCAACTCCAGTTCAAGTTCAGTAATCAGTGTAATTAATTTCAAGTAATTTATCATAGGTGAAACTGATCATAGGGAAAATTTGTTTTTGGTTCTCCACGCTAAAAAAATCTCCAAAAAATGTTCAGAAAGCTGATTTCTGTTTCATAAGTATTTGTATTTATATACATACATATATATATATACACAAAAGCAAGATTTTTATTGGTGTTTATTTCTGATCAGATGACATTGGTTTTGCAACTTTCAGGATATATCAGGATATTTAAATGATTGAGGCTAAACAACTGAACTGAAAACACCTAAGATATGGTAAGGCTTGCTGTTTAAAGAAATTTTTAGAGCTTCGTTTATTAGATATTCTGTATCATATTAACAGTTTCCAAATGCTTCAGAAATTATATTGGGAAGCTATATTAAGAAGATATAAACTAAGATATCTCTAAATAGCTCTAAATAAATAATTCTAGCTAGTAAAAGCCTTAAGAATCCAAATTATGAGTTCTCTGTGCTTATTTATGTAATGTAATGCACAACATATTTTGAGTAATATTGCAGTTAGTTATAAAAAAAAAAAAAGGGAGACCTACTAAGTGCAAACTCTATCAGCTTGAAAGTGTTTCCTGCTTTTAGAGAAAGATTCTGTCAGCTCCAGTTAAAAATGTATTTTCCATATTCTCTAACTTTTCTGAAATCTTCCTTCTATGACCAGTGGATGGAATGGAAGAGCTTCCAGGATGGGAGCTAGTTATAATGATTTTTCTTATAGGAACTGAGAGATATAGGCACTTACCAGAGTATGATTTATGTCAGCCAAAAATACACATGAAAACTACATGTGCTTTAAAGGGACCTATTTCTTTTCATTGACTCTGAAGAGAATAAAGGATGACTAGCTCGAAAGTAGATCTCTAAAGTGTAATGGTCTGTATTTGCATGAGTGGAACCCCAATTCCAGTGTGTGCAAAGACTTTGTTGTGTTGTCCCTGTGGATTTAGGTTTTAACTCTGTGTGTCTTTAGCCCTACTTTGCTGTGATTGGTTTCTGGATGAAATGCGGGAAAACAGAGTTCTTAAATTCATGAGTACTCTTTTTAAAGATATTTTCACTTGGAAGTGAAGGATTTTTGAGGAATATGTTCTCTTCACATTTAGAGGTATAGCTGGTGGGGTTCTCAAAGCTGGAGTCAAGCTTGGTAGCACATTTTTCCAGTCTCCAAAAATGTTGTCAAGGAGTATTATTCAAAGAGACATATGTAAAGTGTCCAAGTTTTCTTAGTTAGAGAATGTAGATCTACTGCAGATGGAGTTTCTGTACCACTATGTACCAGGTGAAGGTCTATCCAGAACAATCAACAGTTATTTTCTGAAATTCAGTGACATTCCATCTGACATTAAGCAAAATATCCTTTAGCAGCTTTTGGTTATATATATATATATATATATATATATTTAAAAATATAATTAAAAAAAAAGACAGAGAGAGAAAAGAGAAAAAGAGAAAAAGAAAGAGAGAAAGAGAGAAAGAGAGAAAGAGAGAAAGAAAGGAAGGAAGGAAGGAAGGAAGAAAGGAAGAAAGGAAGAAAGGAAGAAAGGAAGAAAGAAAGAAAGGAAGAAAGGAAGAAAGGAAGAAAGGAAGAAAGAAAGAAAGAAAGAAAGAAAGAAAGAAAGAAAGAAAGAAAGAAAGAAAGAAAGAAAGAAAGAAAGAAAGAAAGAAAGAAAGAAAGAAAGNAAAGAAAGAAAGAAAGAAAGAAAGAAAGAAAGAAAGAAAGAAAGAAAGAAAGAAAGAAAGAAAGAAAGAAAGAAAGAAAGAAAGAAAGAAAGAAAAAGAAAGGAAAGAAAATTCTGTGACAAATAGATCCAAAGGGTCAAATGTTAAAGACCTTCACATGAACTCCAAGTTACTTTGTCACGCAGCAGCATGGAGCTCATGAATAAACCAGGGTGATACATTTAACAATCGGAAAGCTTTGAAATAAACTTTAAAGGCAAGATTAACACGTAGTGCAAAGTGGCTTTTCCTCACGATGACACAGATATGCATTGAACTAGAACAGGGTAATAGCTTTTATTGAATGTGAAAAGCAAGTAACATTTAGCTTGCTTATAGAAGGCGTGAAAAGGTCAGTTGGAAGCTTTAGTGATGGTACTTATAGAAGAATTTTGCTTGCTGTGATAAAAAATTGGAGTTTATTAGGACCAAGGGGGGAAAAACATTAAAAAAGCCATGTCCTATTGCATGGGACAACTACATTCTGTTCCACCTGTGAATTTATATTGCTCTTCAGTGTTCCATGCCCACATCACAAGACAGAAAATCTTTCTATCTCTTCTAATTTATCTGATGCCTAAGTTTCATTTATTACTGATTTTAAGTTTAATGATAGATAAATTCCTATAAGTTTCCGAAATGTAAGAAATACATTTGTATGCATCTCACTTACTGAAGACTTATTTTTACTCTCTTAAACTTGCCTTGGAAATAAAAAGCTTATGTAAGTGTAACACTTTAGTCTTAGGATTTAGCATCATAGAGAATGTTGTTTTATGGTT
The DNA here is from genome assembly GCA_003342815.1 of Eudromia elegans. Taxonomy (NCBI): domain Eukaryota; kingdom Metazoa; phylum Chordata; class Aves; order Tinamiformes; family Tinamidae; genus Eudromia; species Eudromia elegans. The sequence goes on along the minus strand of PTEX01000297.1, from coordinate 292,373 downwards.
TGTTATAATCCATATGAATCTGTATCATTTAAGCTCACCTGACAATTAACTTTCAATGGTCGTTCTCTAAAAGACAGATGCTCTTTCATGAAAAGAACCTTGAGTACTATAAACATCTGATCTATTGGCCATAACTAATTATTATTAATACAGCTAATAAGAATGGTCATGTCTGGAGTGATTTTCAATGAAGGTGTTTAATGACTCATGGAATGTTTGTCTCCGGCAGCCTTTGTGAGGCAAATGTTTCAGATGATAGATGGATAAATGATGATACACAGAAGTCAGAGGACTCGATTATGTTCATAAAATGCAGCATATGGAGAAATGGAAATCAGGAAAGAAAAATGATTAAGGCAGTGGTCTTGTCATTAAGTGACTTACAGTCTGGATAAGGTTATTGGTGTGAATTTGAGTGTTTAACAACACTGTTCCTGCTTTCTGGCTGCAAAAAGAAAATGATGATTCCTTTTATTACTAATGCATTGCTACAGGGGGCAGGGCTCTGTCAGTAATTTTTAAGTAAATGCATACCAAAATACTTTGATTGAAATTTTTCAGATTTTGCTACTCTGCTCATAGGCAGGGAAACTTCACTGGCTTTTGACCCTCCTGGGCCCACCAGTCACCTACAAAGATTCTTTCTTGATAAAGACTCTGTTTTAGCCACTCCCCAACCATATTCACCACTCTTGTTGGTACTGGGCTTACCAATGATGAGTGAGCTCTGGTTTGCCTCATTTCTGCCTGCCTCATGAGCCAGACAAGCTCCCTGCTCATTTATCCCCAATAGCCAGGTCTCCTCCAGCTATTTCCACTCTCCCTTTCTTACATCTCCACCACTGCGTCTGGTCTGCTGACCTATCCACTCAATTCATCGTCTCTTCTTTCAAGACGGTTCCATAACGCCTCAAGTCCACCTCAAATTCTTCCCATGCAAGAGAGGCATCCTCCAGCAGATCCTTCTTTTCAGAGAAAGTCCTCAGAAATGCGTCTTGCCTGCGGATCCCTTGCCCCTTTGGTCCAAGCTCTGCTAGCTGAATTTGACATCTTCATTTCCAGGGCACATTCAGAGCAGTCTATCTTTTCTAAAAATGATTATAAATGTCATATTCAACCTGTCTCTAAGCTCATCTGTTCTTAACATAAACACTCCTCAATATTATGAGTCATACATGCAATTTAAATCTATTTAGTCTCAGTTCATTTAAACCAATTTACATCAGCTTCTATTGTGTTGCAACCAGATGCTTGAAATGCAGGCCTTATCTCTTGGATCTTATTCCCTCTGGAGCTATCGAAAAGGAGATGGTCTTCCTAATCTAGGTCACTCAGTTTTAGCAGTTGAAACCCAAACTAACACATTCCTTTAGCTGTTGCTTAGCTTTCAATAAAAATTACCCTTGAAAGGGTCTGGCTGCACTGTGGTTTCCATTTCACAGCAAAGAGCTATGTCTAGCAGAGTAAGAAAAATGGGTACCTTAAAAACCTTATATTCTATAATTTATTTATATTTTTAACTAAAAGAAAAAAAGAATTTTAACAATTCTGTATTTTAAAGTTGAGTCAGGGAAAGAAAAATGAATTCTGAATTTTATTATAGAGCATGTTTATTCTCATTAGCTTCTTATGAAGTATGCTCATTGGTGATAACAGATGGGACCCTGATATTACAGATTTTTATTTCAGATTGCAGAGATGGGTTTTCACATTGCTCTACATGTCATGTCAGACTGTAAAAAACATTGATAGAACAAAACCTTTTTTTTCACCAAGGCTATGCTGAGAAAAATTATGTGAATGGGTGAACATCTTCTGCCTTGTCTTTTCCTAAGCTGCATTTTTTTTTTAGATAGCTGTTTAAGAAAAAAGAAAAGTAACATATGTGAGATGACTTAAGTACTAGACATAGGCAGCCCACTTGAATCCAGACAAATGGTCGATATAACTACCTAGTGCACAGTTTGATAGTGAATATGTTTTTGGTACTCTGACCATAATGTGAAATAATTACAGTACCAAGTCCTATTGCTAGCCCAAACACAAATTATCCTATTTACTAGCTGGGATGCTGGAGGCAACTGTGTTAAATAATCCTAAACAAAACCTGGAACAGCCTTGCTGTGTCTAATTTCACTGTGATAACTGCATCACAATGATATCCCAATACTCTTCGTGACGAGTTCTCCCTAACTAGCCCTGATAACTTTTCCTGGCACATTTTTTTTTGATTTATAGATATATGCCAGAGGGCAGATGAATCTTTTCTCCTCCTCTCCTTGCTCACAGTTTGCAGTTAGGAGTCACTAAAACTGTTGAGAGTCTCTTCTGAAGCAACTTCAGGACTTACAGACTTTTGTATAACTTACTCTGCTGTGGACCTTTCAGAATAGTATTTGGAATAATAATTGCATACTCTTCCATGCAGTTGATATGCAATTTGTGTATTTCAAATCAAATCTCTTCATTTTTATATGACATTTTAAAAAGTCTGGTAACACAAAAAGCTCCACTTTTTCTTGAGTAACCGAGTGGAAGGACAAGCTGGTCTGGGTTATTAATGAAGTACTCAGCATTATTTTACGTGTCTTCCAAGTGCTTTTGGGACACTTTTCTCACTATATAATTTTTTTCTTTTCCTTCCTGACTTCAGACTCTCACTGATGGTCATTCTGAATGGTTTGAAACATTTAGTATATGTTTGGTATAAGTGGCGAGATGTCTCTAACCTGGTTTTCTGCCAGTAAATGGAATTGTGACCCTTTTATATTGTCTAACTTCTTTTAATGCTATACATTTCTTTTTTCTCAAAACAGAAGTTGCACATAAGCCATTAAAAATACTCAGTCCAAGCTTTATGTGTAGATTGAGATGGTTGCTTGAGAAGGCACATATAAGCTTTACTGTTGAGATACAGAGGCACACAACCGTCTACACTCTCTTTCTCATTACTTACTTTAATGTATAGATTCATATTCGATATTGTCTCTCAATTTAACCTGTTGTAGGTTAAAGGAGTTGTGTGATGAACCAAGTTAAAATACATTTCCATTTTTAATACAAGCAGCAAAACATGTTTTCTTTAAATAGAAATTATCTGATTTACTTAATGTAGCTGTTCTCACAGGGCTCTTTGGGAAGTCTTTACAGAGTAATCAAAACTTTATTTACAGTTTTAGAAGAGATAATCAAAATAACAATCATCCTTGTTTTGAAATTAAATAGAGATTATTTTGCAATTTCCTAAACATATGGAGAGACATATTTTGCTAGAAGGAAATAGAAGAGGAAAAATGATTAATTTACAGACATTTCACAGTTCATAATGTCACAATTTTACAATAATTCATAATTATTCAGTAAATAGTACCAACATGTTTTGGTGAAAAAAAAATAGTGAGAGATCATTTAAATGTGAATGAATAAAAAGGGATGGAAATCACAAAATAAAGATTAAATAGCAATACTAAGTCAACCTCAAGTGAAATTGTCCCCATATGGACTTTGGCAGAAGATCAATTATTGATTTCAGTATGGACACAGTATTTTAGTGAACTTGACTGAAATATATAGCAACTTCTTTTTTTTTTAGCATAAAGTTTTTCAAGGCACTTTGTATGGTCAAAATTTGTCATGACCGTGGTAATCAGTTATCCAGAGAGTTACTAATTTTCTTAATGTCTGAATATTAAGATGAATCCATCTACATGTACTACAGTGCACATATTATTCATGTTAATCTGACGCATTTTGGAAAGACAAAGTCCTTCTCCTTTGTATTTGTCACAGTTCTAAATGCTCCTAACTGAAAATGCAGACAAAAGGACTTTAAATCTCATCTTACCACAGGGAGGTAACATTTGGTTTGCTAGACCAGATGGTTAAAAACTAGTGTGTACAGGTTCCTACTGAAAGTTTCAGCTAAATAAAAAATAAATAAATAAATAATTTAAATCCAAAAATCTGGATTGTTTCAGGTGTTTAAATGGATCCAAGGATTTTTTAATCTTGTCTGTGATGGACTGAAAGATCCATATTCATTTCTCAACAGTGACATAAATTTTCCATATGACCTCAGTCATGATCCTTAATCTATGTCATTCTTTTCTTCCTGACATACAGGATACAAAGAGAAATCATAATTTCTTTTTCACACATTTTTCTCTCTTATCTTATTCAAGAATAAGGTCTAGAAATTCAGGTCTGATTTTGCATGTGTGCTGTGATATGAAACTGAGTCTAGGTTTTCGTTGTTATTTTGAAGGATCATTAGGATAGGCATAACAATTGTAGTGACAATAACAAAACCAAAGTGATCACAGTACTTTTGTCTCACATCTGCTTATTTTTTGTCTCAATACTACAGCAAAAATAGCATCTTGCAGAGAAATTTCAGTGTGATATTTTCATACCTAGGATGATCCATTTGAGTTTGTAATTCAGAACTACAAGAGCATGCTTATGTTCACCTGACCACCCACACGCAAGCACCCACAAATGTTTATACTTGGCATTACCTAGTATAGAAAAAGCTGTTTGATAAAGAACATTCAGTGAGCTGATGATAAATGCATTTTTCATATTGATAGCTGACTATATGAAGTGCCTCTTTTTTTTCTTTTTTTTCTTATGGTAAGTAATATTCTGCAGAGACCACTTTTGAAAAAGAACCAGAGAGAAAGAAAGAGGAGGAAAATGGGAAAATGAACAGTGTCTTGTTTGAAAGGTTTGCCAGAAAAAGGAATTTTTTTAAAAGAGTTATGACTAGGCATAAAATGCTGACAGTCAGAAAGAGAAAAAAATGAGGTAGATCATGAAGGAAAATGCCCTCAAAATTATGTTTTAGAATTCCAAGATCTGACCTTGGTCTTACTAATGTAATTGCAGTGATTTCACTGAATGCTTAGAGTTGTAACTGAGATTTTGATTCAACTCCAGAAATACAGCTCAAATTACTAAAGACCGTACTCTGGCAATGTCACTTGTTCATTCTAACATTAAGTGATTTAGGACAACAGCAGAATGATTCAGATACCTGAGTATATACTGATGTATTAGGGACTCTGCAAGTATCCTGGCACATCTGAAGTATTCATATGGACAGACAGATATGACATGCGGTTTATGGAAGATCTATGTCTCTTGTACCTGAGGGCATCCCAAATGGCACCAGCTGCTCCTGCTTACACAAACAAGGTGGGAAAATCTTTAAATAATTTCTTCTTTTTTCAAACTTGTCTTACACAGACTGAGTCTGAATAGGCAGACCTGTTTTGAGAAGGAAATCGCCTGCTGCTATTTATGAGTGGACCTATTAGATAGCAACAAGTATTAAGGATGCAATCAGATAGAGGCAAGCGATACAGCAGAGAATTTCTTCTTTTGTAGAAGGTTCCCAACCTTCAGCTGAAGTGAAATAACTCCTGTGGGCATGCTTTTAGTGGATTTAAGTAACTGAATTGTGATTTAAAGTGTTGTAACTCAACAGGTGATGCTTGTATCTGCATAGTCTCCATTCATTACGCAGTGGTTTCTCATGAATCTAGCCAAGACTGTTTTTAGGAGATAAATGTGAGATTTTTTTTTTTTTTGGCATTGAGTGAAGGAAATATCAAGAGGTATTTTCATAGGTGGGAGCAAAATACTGAAAACTTTTGATTACAAGTGAAAGTACACACTGATGAGAAGTCTGAATGAACCAAACCTCCAGTTTGTGAGGATGACAGAGCCCTGGGACAGCTTGCCCACAGAGGTTGTGGAATATCCTTCTCGAGATCTTCCAAGCCTGCCTGGCTTTCACCCTGTGCTCTGGGTGTGCTTACTGGAGCAGGGAGTTGGACCAGATGATCTCTAAAGATCCCTTCCAACCTTAACTGCTCTGTGTGGTATCTTATCACCCTATGCATGTACTCCTCCAAGGTACATCCTTTTTCCCTGCTTCTCAAGGCCTCTACTAAAATACCACATTCTCCTACACTATGTTGTTGTATTAGAGTCATAAATATCTCATTCTACATAAAACAACAGCTTGTTACTCTTACCTGTATAAAACTAAGGATTTATAAAATAAACCAAAGTAAAACAAATTAGCTGCAGACAGCTTGTTTACTAGACAAATTGCTAAGAAGCAAATATTAATGCTGCTGGGAAATGCCCAGTGTTTGGGGCAATCTTTTACAAGTCATCTCCAAAACCCACAGAAGTGTCACGTGCAAACATCTCACTTGTTATCAAACTGAATTTGCTCTGAGAGAATATCCACCTTTTAAGCAATTTAGCCTCTCTAAAGCTCCTTCATAAGAATAAAATACATAATTCTCACTCTTTTCTCCTTGGGTAAAGTTCCAGCTGTATCAACAGTTCTATAAATATATCTAGGTATGGTTGCCTTTGGCTTTGTTGGTTTATTTGTTATTTGTCTTTTAGATACAAATGTTTGGGTGATTCTGACCCCTAATAACCAGTATTTAATCTCAAACCCCAGCATGGATAAGCCAGAGAGTTAAACTCCTATTAGGTAGGTAACTCAGCTCTTAGGTAGGTTACTCATGGCCAGTGGGTCAGATTATAGTCAAACTGCAGGGTAAATGAAAAACAGAAAATGAAAACTCAGGTAATGAATAAAGAAAGAAGTCAATCTTGTTATCAGAAATATGTTTTGGTGGATAACACCTAAGATTACTCATTAGGGCAAAGGCCATGTTACAGAGTGTGTCAGGAAGCATTATCTTTTTGATCTTATTTTTATCTTCAGCTAATGAGTAAAATGCTAGGGGGAATCACTTCTGTGAGCATTGATTACAGTACGGTCAACTCATTAAAGAGCTGATATAGTCATAACAAGATAAAAATATCATTAAAAATCTATCTATTTCTCTCCTAAAGAATTATATACTGTGATATTTCAAGAAATTCAGAAGAAAAAAAAAAGGTTGAAATCTCTTGAGTTTTTTTATATTTAGATATTAAATATATGTATGCTCTTGTGTATTAAAATAGATGCTCTCTTAATTGCATATGATTAGAAGATGAAGTGTGTTTTCACATCAAAATTTATTTTTACTGCACATGGTCTGGGAATTCCTCAACATTTATGATAGAAAGTTAATTATACTAAGAATCCTGGACCATGAAACTAAGGTTATAGAAAACATTATGCCTGTCAAAAAAAATTAATCTCATGCTGACCAAATCTTCCTCCCTCTACTGTTTTTCTTTGTTATTCATTTTAGATCTTTGTCACACATCTAAAACCCAATAGACTGCAGTTTCTGACTCTTGACTTGCAGGGTTAGAGGTAGCATAAACTTGTGACCCAACCAGTCTCATTTTTGTGCGTGCGTTTGTGGTTTTTTTTTTCCTTTTTTCTTTTAGATGTGCTTGTCATGATTGTCATATTAAACACCTGTCAAAGAACACCTCTTAGATTTGAAGGAGGAACTGTATCTATTTTCTACTGCTCAACATTTTGGCAGTAAAGCTGCCAAAAGTAAACTGTTCTTCTTGCTGTGAATAAACTGAATTGTATTTGTTGTTTTTGATCTTACTGATGTACTGGGCTCTCTTGCTAGGAAAGCAAAATCTTTTTTTGACAGAATAGTCAATGCTCAGTAGTATTGTAACTTCATATTGGGGTTTGTTGCTTTGATAAATGGGTTGTTCATCAATATACATCTCATGAGTGAGGAAAGAAGTATGCAGCCATTAATGACTCCATGAAGAAAGACCAATATCTTAGTGCTCTGCATGTGAACATTATTTAAAATTGTTCCTATAGTCTTAATCAGGGACTACACTTTTAATGTGCTAGGCACAATAAAGACCAGGGAAAAAATGTTCCTTTTTTTGAAGAATGTGTGCATGCAATCTTCATCAATCAGCTGCAAGCTTTTCTCTGCTGTCTTCTAACCCAAGCGAGGATTAGGGTGAGAATGACACTGTTCACAATCTCACAGGTCTCCCAGAAAGGACTGTTTTTGCTGTTAAAATCACCTGTAGCTAAGTCTGAGATGCCTTATCAGTAAATGATTTAATAGAAAAGATTCTACTGTGGAAGACATACTGTCTTTCTCAAAGTAAGTGTCTTATGGAGTCAATGACAGTGGTCAGAAAAACACAAGCCCAAAACTTGGAAAAACTTGGTTGCTAGGATAGGTCACAAATCCACATAATAGCACAGAATATCTGATTCATAAAACCACTGAGAACAAATTGATATTTATTGGCATATATATACTAGGATAGATATTTAAGTGGCAAAGGATAGATAAAAGTCATATTTTGAAATTACTTTCTTCAACTAAACAGTTCTCACCTTAGCCCACTGAAAGATTTAATTAAACAAGATGAAAGAGTTATAGTAAGAAAGACAAAAGTGACATACCGTGACTCATTTCAAGACTTTTTCCTTAAACTTAGGATTACTAGAAATGTAAGAGATGTTGCTCACATTAGTGTTGGAATCTTTCAAATTCCTATCAATGAAAAATGTCACATGTGTCTCCACATTTAAAAGGTACGTTCTCATTCTCAAGCAAAGCCTTTTGCAACATTTTTGCTGACAAGTTGATGCTTTAAGTTAGTATCATTTATTTAACATAGTTATCTACCATCTGTTTGGTTCTTAATGGCTGAATAATGGCTGTTTCGTTTGTGTTTGTCTCAATAATAGAGTTGAGGACAAAATAAAAAAAAAAAAAAAAAGAGAGAGAGAGAGAGAAAGGAGAAAGAAATATAAACTCACTGAAGACCTAGCTTGAATTTTCTAATACACACATGGCTAACTGAGCAGCTAAGTAACCGGGAAAAATCTAGAACAAAACACAGAATCACAGAACCACAGAATGGTTGAGGTTGGAAGGGACCTCTAGAGATCATCTAGTCCAACCTCCTGCATACGCAGGGACACCAAGAGCACAGGGCACAGGGTGATAGCCGGGCAGTTTTGGAAGATCTCCAAAGAAGGAGACTCCACAACCAATTTGGGCAGCCTGTCCCTGGGCTCCAGTACCCTCACAGCAAAGAAGTTCTTCCTCACATGGAGATGGAATTGCCTGGGTTTCAGCTTGTACCCATTACCCCTTGTCCTGTCACTGGCTACCACTGAGAAGATCTTGGCCCCATCCTCTTTACATTCCTCCCATTATTTATATATATTGATAAGATTGCCTCTCATTCTTCTCTTCCCCAAGCTAAGAGTGACTTGTCTAAAAAGAAATAGTATTGGGAGAATTTTTTTTTAAAAAAACACTAAAGATAGAGTCACCCACTGTAAAATATATACATGAAGAGACATGCCATGTGAATTACTGTTAGGAATAAGACAGCCACGTACATCGATATTCTGTCTAGCACTCAGACAAAGCAAACAAAACTAAATAATGCAGCAAACTTTCACCAACTACTGCAGCTCCATACAGATTACTAGCTCAAAGGGAATAAAACAGGGCGGTGGGAAAAAGGAGTGAAACGTTAAATACATAATTTAACATACTGATAGATACAACAGAGATGTGACACACCTAGCATGCAAGGCCACAAATCAATTAGTGTAAAAAAGACCATCCACGGGGAGGTGCCAAATCTGACACTGTCCTGTCACCTGTTAAGAAATGTTGAAGGTTTATAGGTTTTTATTATTTTTTCCATTTTGTTTTTAAAATGCTTAAGGCAATAGACAGAATCACGTCCTGTAGATGAATTCTGATGGTACTGTTGCTGCGAAGAAACACAATTTCAGCTTCTGAGACAACTGATATGTTTTTGATCAAACTAATGATAGCTGTGGAATGATAATAGAAATAACCTAGGAATTTGACCGATAAAGGTTTCTGTTTCTATTACATGTTTAGTTCTGTGTTTCTGGCATATAGCTCTTTTGACACTGCTGAAAAATTTGCAAGCTGAGCATGAGAGAAGAAACATCTGCTGATTTGATCAGAGGAGCATATGTTTAGCAAATTAAGATGTGGAACTGTGAAATTGTAATAGGAAAGCAAAAAGATTGTGGTTTCAGTCAGAAGTGAAAGGTTTACAGGGTCCTCTTGGAAAAGGGAAAAAAAAAAAAAAGAAATTTTATCACAAATCAGATTCTCTACTAAAAAAATGCTTCACAAATAGAAAAGCTTCAGCTATTGTCTCTTCTGTTCCTGTTCATGCAACTTGCCCTTGTGTCTGTGAATCCTCTAGCCTCCCAATTCCAAGATGCCAGTTTTCTCTGTATATTTAAAGCTTGAAAGTATGCAAATGGTTACATAATGCATGCATAGATTATTTTGTGATGTTTAAACAAGGATAAAGTATAGGGAGAGGGGTAAATCTACTTCTTTGATTTGCATTTTACATTTCAGTCTCACATCAATCATTTTATTAGCTATTTTCATGTATTGATATCTTTCTCTCTCCTTTTTCCCTGTCTCATATACATATACTAAAATCCTCCTGTATACCTACACACTTGTTTACATGCACAGAAATCTCTGAGCTGAGTGAATGATTAAAGACCTAGCAGAAATAGTCTATTTTAATATAGAAAAGAAAATCAGCAATCATTTAAAATGAAGAGTTTGCCTTGAAATATGTTTATTCAGAAGCAAATTCATAGTTTATATCTGATATTCTTATTCTCAAAACTCAAACTAGTGGTTTATCCCATTATTTCTTGTTCTGATTATGGAAGATTGTTTTGTATTTTTTTTTTCAATATTTCTCCTTTAATATGTATTACTCAGGTTTCAGAAAACAGTATTCTAAATGGCTGAAAAACTTTCACATCTGAAGACGGAGAGAGAATGATGAGCTAGTAATTATTACCCTTTTGAGGTGTAAACTGTGTTAACAACAGAGAGATCTGTGATCTTTATGCTGTTTCCTGATAAATGAGATGAGTCACCACCTAGGGGGCTACACTCCTTATTCAAGGCACCAACCATCCCTGGCTTTTCACAGAAAAAGAATGCAAGAGAATTAAGTACATGGACATTTTGGTCCATTTAAGCAAGTTTTCAATTTGCTTAACTTCAACTCAGCTATTTCAGGAGTTGTGACGTCCACGCTGGTCATGATAGAACACATTTTAATAATTTAAAGATGTACTTTCTCACCTGGCTCAGGCTGGATGCCAGCCAAAAGTAAAACTCAAGGTTCATAATCAAATATTACTTCTGGAAATGAGTCATTTCCACATTAATTTCCCCAGTGTGTATATAATTCCAAACTTGCCTCTAAAGTGAAAAGTTACTCCTGTATGTAATACATTTTTGACAGAGCTTTTCACAAGACCATGACTCTCATCCAAAGATGAAAAAGCTGGATAGTCCTAGTTAAACTTACCCAGTGGAATGGAGTGATAAGACTTGTTCTTCTCCTCTGATTCACAGGGGACCTGCTGCCAGTTTTACATACTTCTGTCAGTTCAGTCACACCATATGAACATCTAAGAGCAGTGATGGAAACCCATCTGAAATCAGCTGGCTAATGACACCCTTGCTCCTGTTTGCATGGGTAAAAACAGGAAGAGATCTCAGAAGGCCAATGCCTCAGTCAGATTGAAAACCACAATAGGAGCAAATCTATAGATCTGTTGTGTGTGCTTCAGGCACCCAGTTTTGGTGCTCCCTGGGACCGTAAGCTGCCTCAAGCTGCCAGATGACAAATGTTAACAATGTGCAGGCCAAGTTACAGCAGCACTATGGTCTTTCCATCCTCAGATGTCAAAGCAAACTTTCCTTTTGACAGATTAGGGCCTCAGCAGCATTGGATGGCAGCTGTGCCCCAGGTCCCTTTTGTGGAAGCTCCCACAAAATGGAGAAGAGATTCAAGTAATTGAAGTTTACAGAATTCTGTAGGAGTATCTGAAGTCTGTTTCCTCTTCCAAGAAACCCAGTAAGACTGTTTATTGGACCTGTTCCCAGGATACATATGTCCATTCAAAATTTCCTGTATCAAGCACATAGTTTAGAGAAATGAACTTCTGTGTGTGGCAGTAAATCAGGCTTGATCTCAAGTGCTGGGAAATCCAAGGCTTTTTTTTTTTTTTTTTTGAAATAGTTTTAGACTTAAATTGTCCTTATAATTCGTAGCCTGAAATTAGTTTACCTTGTTTCAGTTTTCATCTTCTGTATCTTGTTATATCTTTTCCTTTTTAGGCTTAAAAGGTATTTTCTAGGTATTTTCTATAAAATACAGTCTTTTACAAGCCATAATTAAGCCACTGTTTCTCTTTATTGCTGGCAGCTATTGATGCAACACCACAATGTACAGAACACGTTGTCATGCTAAACTAAAAACAGCATCCAAGCCTTTCCAACTCAGAAAAGGATAGATAGAGTGTCAGTCCCCTAGAGCAATGGTCAGAAGAGAAGGTATTAGAAGCTCTTTAAAAGACTAAAGTATTATCCAATCTCATGTTTGGAATTTGGATGGGATATAAGTCCAAAATATTACTAATATACATATTTCTAAAGGTGATGGTAACGAATCACTGTCAGAGACTCTCAAGGAAGATTCTTCATCACTTGAGATCTTTACATATAAATGGAGAGATTCTGAGAGGACACAGATTACACAGGTCAATCATCAACAGTATCCTCTTTTTTTATGTATAGTTCAGCAACGAACTAGATAAAAATGAAAGCTAATTATGAACCAAAAAGGCAATGTGAAGACTGGAAATATAATCATGTTAATATCAGTACTGTCTGAAAAATCAAGTAGCTTGCCACTCTTATCAAAATGTCTCTGGAGTGGTGCTTAGATAGCGAGAAAGAAATTATATATATGAGCGCTTCTGTTTAAGCTGTTTTGAGAAAGTTCAGTACTAAAATCTCACTGCACAGTAATAACACCCTATCTTAAACCACTCATTTTCCCTCCATCCCCTAAACATTCTCTAAACACTCAGGACATGTATCAGAATACATTGACACTTTGGTGTCATTGTATAGAATGGGATTCTTCACTGGAGGATGTAGTTTTGGGCTTATATCAAAGGTCACAAAGGGATTTTCAATATCAATTATTCAAAACATTCAGAATAGTTAATTCATCTGGTAAAAGTGTTAAAGTGTTTTGATTTTTTTTTTTTTTTTTTTTTTGTCTTAGGTAAGCAACTCTTGACACCAATATTACAATGAATACTATGAGCAAGATAATCATAGTCTTTTTCTTTTTTCTTTCTTTTTCCTTCCTCAAGGAATATTTGCTTTTGAAAGATCTTATGATGAAAAACAGAACTCTCTTGTGTTGTCCATGGATATTCTTCCCTCAATGAGTGCACAGAGTTAAAACACAGTAGTCTAGAAATAAAACTGGTGCGTGCAGTGGTTGACTAAAAAATTGAAATTTGAATTATATGTGACATAACTTGTGCCATTTTTTGCACACTTTACAAAGATGTAGCATCTTAATAAATATTCCAAAATAGATAATGCCATCTAGTTCAACCCCCTGCTCAAGTGGGGATACCTAGAGTACAGGGCACAGGGTGGAATCCAGGTGGGTTTGGAAGGCCTTCAAAGAAGAAGATTCCGCAGCCTCTCTGGGCAGCCTGTTCCAGGGCTCCGTCATCCTCACAGCAAAGAAGTTCTTCCTCACATGGACATGAAGCTGCCTGGGTTTCAACTTGTATCCATTACCCCTTCTCCTGCCACTGGACACCACCAAGAAGAGTTTGGCCCCCTCCTCCCTACATTCTCCCCTCAAGTATTTGTACATATTGATCAGATCCCCTCTCAGTCTTCTCTTCTCCAGACCAAATAGGCCAAGCTCACTTAGTCTTTGCTCATGCAATAGGTGCTCCAGTCCCTTAATCATCTTTGTCATTCTACCCTGGACACTCTCCAGAAGCTCCACGTCCCTGTTGTACTGGGGAGCCCAGAACTGCACACAATACTGTATAATTATAATAGTAATTATTATAATAATAATTATAATTTTCATCAGTACACATTATGGTAAATGACATTCATGTTTGCTTGCATACAAAGGGTCAATTTGCCTTTGCTTCTTTAGGCTTTTGCTAATTTTAAACAGGAATGCTGGCACACTGCATAAGGAAGAGGTGGGTTCTAAAAAGCACTTGAATTTCCACTTTCAGCTCTAAGGCATCACTCTTGAAGGCAGCAACTCAATATGCTGTGAATTGAAGTCCCAGAGGCATTCGAGAAGGTGTTTAGTTATTTAAAGCTTAAATACCATTCTGTGTGAGACCTTTAAAAGGGGCCATTGCATCTGTTTTTACATTAGAGTTCAACAAAATAAGTTGTTCCTGTCAGTAAATAAATGGGAGACATTTGTTAAATATAGGTTCTAATTTGGACTTAAAATACTCTGAAATTTTAAGTAGCTCTGTTAAATTGATGAATGATGCATCCTTTCTTCTTTAAGTAGGTCTTTTTTCTCCACATTTATTTTGAAGGGCTATTGGTTAACTTGTAGCCTGAACTGAAAATCTCGAAGTAAAATGTGCCCTCAAAACTCCTCTCGGCTGACCTACGGCAAACGCTAGTAGGAGGGTGCAGGAGTGCACTAAATTCACAGGCTATTCTTGAAATGTCAGTCATTGACACTATCAGAGAGCTAAGAACTGAACTCCTCTGTGCTTGGGTCAAGGTGAAGAAATGTGATGAAAGAAAAGAGCTTCTTATGGTTAATTCTTAAATAATCTGATTTTTATAGGTTGCTACTCTGCTACTCTTTTGTGGTATTTGTTTTCCAAAATTTCAAATGTCTGGAATTGCCCCTAGAAATAGGTGTTTTCCCCAGTAACAAGGTTTTCAAGTCAAATTCCTTGCAAGGGCAGCTTATCAGTAACAAGAGGTCATTGCACAATGCTTTGTAAGACACTTGTTTCTGTTTTAAAATGTGACTTCCACAAAATCATAGCCTGCTACTTGCCCCAGGGTGTTTAAGGAGCTTATAAATGTTGTTAACAGAGGATAAAGCAAAACTTAGTTTTAATTTGATGATGAAGATGATAGTTGGATGTTCAACTGTTCTATTTGAGATAAGCTAGAGATTTTGTGTTTTGTGTCAGCAACTAGTGTCAGCATTTTGATAATTTTCCTTCTCTTCTTTCAAAAAAGTCCTGGATTATAGAAAAGGATCAGAAGCCTAAACTGTTCTGTTACACCGTCATGAATCTGAAATATTGACACCAACATAGGGAGTGATTCCACTCAGCTCAGAATTATCCTGAGCTCTAAATCTGCAATGGCATCTTCTTTTATTCGCAAGCATTACTACTGTCAACAGTCATTTATAGTGGAGACCAACAGTAGTGATAATCACAGTTTACAAAGCAATTGCATTCCCTCAGAACATGAACACTTTATATTCTTTAGTTTTTTAAAAAATAGAGATCAGAGCATATCACTATTTTGATAATACCACTTATGGTAGTAATGTGCCATCTTGACAGTCCCTGTGGTATGAGGATAATAAGGAAGATCAGGTTGATGATAAGGAGAGAATGGAAGGCTGAAAAGAAATGAGAAACAAATAAAGAGGGGGAAAAACAGAGAAAGGAGGAAAGAAAGAAAGGAAAGAAAAGTGACTTAAATTTAAACAGGTAATGTAAAGGATGGTGAGTGAAGCAAAGATAGTTCTTCTGAAGGGCTAGGTCAGGAGAACCATGCTTAAAAAAAACATCCTCTATGACACTTCTTTTCTCACAGGCAGGCTTACACCAACACCATGAAGATCTATTTGTAAGTCTATCTTTACTTGTAAAATTTTTACATGAATTAACTTTTATGGAAAACACTGTTATTGCAGTTCTCCCTGAATGCTTTTGGAGAATTTTTAGACCAAATGCAGAAGTATTTATCTATTTGCAGAAGGAAAGCTTCCTAAGTAACTAGACTGTGAACACTTCACAGTCCACAAAAAGCAGTAAATAGATAAGGAACAATCCAAATGCATAGAACCAGCATGTTTCTGGAGTCCGCAATTTCTTATTTCACCTGTACCTGTTGTCTTTTGTTATTAGGTGCTATTACTCTCAGAAGAAACAATTCTTTCATCTAAAAAACAGCAGCAGGAAAAGGGAATACTACTGAACTTGACAGCATTTTTTTTCTATTATTTTCTATCCTTTCCTACTGAGTGTTGGATGCTTTAAGGCATATTCCACACTACTAAACTATGTTGATTAAATTAGAGATACGTGACAACTGATTTACAACCATAGTCAGGAGTGCCTTCTACACCGTATAAATAAAATGGAAAGGGAAGATAAATATACTCCAAAGAGAATAAGTAATTTAATCATACCACAGATTAGATATTTTAAAATCTAAGGATAGGTCATTTCATGATGTTGCTGAATACCATCCCTTCAGTTTCACTGATAGCTGAATGAAGTAGAATGCTCAGGGCTGGCCCTTATGTCCTCCTCTTTCTGGTGGCAGGTTAGATCTAGGGAAAATGGACATCTCTGACCCCAGATGTAGCTATTGCAGAACCATCTTGGCACATTTTCTGTGGCATCTTGATTGCTATATTTCTGTAAGTCTTTTTCTCTTATTTCATGGTTGGCAGAGTTGCAAACAAATAGGTAGGTATTCAAAGAGATATAGATTTGCCTCACTCACAGCCTAGTTTGGCTCTTGGGTAAGTTATATAATATATAATATACATAATAGCTTACCTATCTAAAAAGGAGTAATAATGAAAATTAACTTCCTTTGTAATGCATTTTCACATGTAGAGATGAGAATTGCTCTGTCAGAGATGATATTTGGTATATTTTTTTTCTCCCTGACTGGCTTTCCTGTTTCTCTTCTGGGATTCTCCTATAGAGTTGGATTTTTAAGTCAACTTCAAACAGATTTATCGGTCATTTTTAGTTCATATTCAAATGATGAATTAGTAGCATTCCAGAGCAGGACTTGATGATTTCCATTAAATGAATTAAGACATTAAGGTGCAGTATACTGAAGCAGATTTCCTGCAGGACCACAGAAATTTAATCAAAGCAAGACCACAGAAATATATTCATTGCTTTGTTCATATTGGTGTAAAGCAGATCTGCAAAGAAAGTGCATTTTATGGGTGGACAACTGGAATAGTTTATGGAATAAGCTACAGAATAACCTAGGTAAGAGTTAAAAGACACTAGCAAACAGATAGAAATACAAAAGATCTGTTTACACATATAAAAGACTTTGTTTTTTCCTTGACTGCACCTGTATTACAGCTGACCTGGCTTTGAGTCTGCCTTGTTTATATAGGCACTCTGAGCTTAGGATGCCTGTAAATCCTATGTTTTTTCCGATTCATCATATGCATACAGGTATGTTTTGCATACTCAGTTTTCTTACTACTGGAAGACGCAAATTTTTCTAAGTCTCATCTGCAGAAATGAAATAGAAATGCTCAGAGAAGATGGTGGTTGGATTTCGATCTTTTTCTGCCATTGTCTTTATTAAAATGCTTTTCACCTGTTTAAATGAGAACAAAAAGCCCTTCCACAAATTCAGAACCTTCCTTCTTCTTTTCTGCTGCTATTTCATACTTCTACTAAACAAAAAAAAAAAAAAAAAAGCCTTTTACATTTTATCTAAAGCTGCAGCGTTCATCTTTGCCACAAAAGCACCTTTTTCATCTTTGTGTTACTGCCCCTTTTGGGCAATGCCATTTTATTGTGAAAATCATCAGATGCCATCTAGCCCTGGATTTCTAACTTCACTATTGTCACCTTGTTTGGAAGGGCCTGACATTTCAATTCTGACTGAATAAATTTAAATTGAATGCAAAAGCCATATTTCAGCCTTGGGGAACGGAGTCAGGAAAGTCAGAGCAGAGCTAAAGACAAGAATAGAGAGGATTCCTGTAATTATTAATTATGTCTTGCTAATGCAGGCAAGATGTCTGCCAGATCCTTCTTGTAAAATCTCCTTGAATTTCAGTCAAAGAGTTGGGTGAAAGAAGACCTATGCACTTAATTTCCTTTAACATTCCCCATTCCCATGATTATTTTTTCTCGAAATACACAGATAATATGCAGATCACTCCCTATAGCATTACGTATAGAAAAGGCAAAAGGATTATAAAGTACAAAGATGCAATCTGGAGGAGTGTGAATCTCATCCTCCTCTAGGCAAGGAGAGAAAACAAAGACACATGTTTTTCTATGGCCCCTCTTAAGCAATGCAGTTAAGTCCTCCCATTTAAGCAGCACCCAATGTCAAATTCTTCTAACTCAGGAGTAATTTGCCCCTAACTCCATGAGCTGGTAAGCTAATGTGAGAGTTATAATTTCCAACATTTTTCTCTAATGCTTCGTAATTGTCTGCCGGAACCTGACTCTTGCACTGTAGACAGGTGTGCGAGTGCTGGCATTGTAAGGCTTCCCCAAAGCACTTCCCCACTGCTGCTTATAATAAAAGACATTTTCCCTGAAAACCCAGAGAGGCAGATTTTGGAGCAATTGGGCTCTTCACATGTTGTGGCACCATGGGCTAGACAATGTTTGAGGTGCAATTTCCATGCAATTTAAGATTTCCTTTCTAGTTGTTTCAAATTTTTTTTTTCCTATAAGGTCATTTTATTCTCTGGAGTCAAAGGAGCTTGATAGATTACTGCCTAGCCTTCACATCCTGGTCTATAGCCTAGTGCCTCCTAGCTGGTTTTGAATAGTTTCTTATAACAACTCGTTGCTCCCGAGTGAAATACACACTTTCAATTGCTGTCCTGATGCATAATGAAAAACTGCTTTTGGCTCTGGTCTCACAAGCTTTGCAGTGTGGGATTTTTAAGGAAAGATGAGAACAAAAATCTCTGGTATATATCATAAAATGCATGAGGCAAATAGCTGATAAGAGGGTGGCTTTCATAAATTCCATAACTCATCCAATTGTGTATGGTTCGCAGAGCAGCTCTAAACATATTCATCAATGGTGTTTAAAAAATGAATGCACAGTTGCCCTAGAAGAATGATCTTTCTTAATTCTGTTAATTAGAATTAATTGTCTATTAAGCACAGTGCATGTCAGCTAGGCAGATTACTGTCTGGGTACTAAGAGTTTATTAATTTGATACGACACGGAGACACAATACTAGCTGCAATTTAAGAACTAATTTTTATGGGTCAGATTCCATCAAGAAATACATTTAGCGCCTGTGATATGCAAGAGGAAGCGATTCTTGTAGTGTAACAACTTGGTCCTAGCTGAATCCAGAGCGGAGCACTAGGTGGACCCATTCCTGATCTAAAAATCCTGCAAACAACTGAGGATCTTAAACTGCAAATGGAAAAAAAGTGAAGTGGGGAACTGGAGAGAAAAATCAAGGGAGTGCACTGACGAGCACATTTTTTTTTTTTTTTGAAAAAAAAATAAAATAAAGTGGATACAGAAAGTCAAAATGTGCATCTGAAACCAAAGCAAATAGCATCTGAAAGCCAAAATCTGTAGAATAAAAGATGGCTGCAAAGGAAGTATTGACATTTAACCTCAGTTTCATTAAGTTTTAACTCTGTACATAGAAAAAGTTAATTACATGGTGTTTTAAGTCTTCACAAAGGTCAATTTACTAGTACTGTACTATGTAGAGCAGAGGTTGGGAAAGTAGTGTCCTGAGTGAGAATGTACTTTTAATTGTTGACTGGGTCAAATCATAAATGCTTCAGAGTGTATGCTTGGTAATGAGATTCAGTTATTCCAAGCAGAATTTTAAGCCCCTGAATCTTTTGCTTACTGTAAGCAAAACTAAACTTCGCAAGCATAAAAATGACACTCACCTTTCTATTGTGTGGCTTAAGCAAAGGTCAGATTTAATAAAGATCTCTCTTCTTGACAAATAACTCCTAATGTTTCTTTTCTACAGCTTGTATTATATAGCAAAATCAAATTACTGTTGCAGTAGTCTAACGGCACTCGACTAATGAAAAATCACTGCAATTAAAATGTGTATATAGAAGATTATTAAAATATTATTTCACATAACAGTTATAGGTGCTGAATCTTGATCTCTTGATATACAAAGTCATTCAAAATTACTAAAATATAGGAGGAAAAAATTGTACTTTAAAAAAGATGTTGATAAATCATGATGAAGTCAGAAAAAAATCAGTGATAAGCAAATCAGAAAATACAATCTAAAAAGAAACACTGAAATGAGTATCATTCTACTATTAAATAAAGTCTTTCTTCTGTCCAAGAAGGGAATTAATGGTTCCCTATATTCAAAAAGGTCACTAAAGTTCATTTTCGATGATGAATGAAAGCAATTTGAGGATAAAAGATGGCATTGAAATAATGGGCAACCAATATAACAAAATTGAGAAACTTTATTACAGATTTTTAACAACAGGTGTGACAAATATTTGTCAAGGAGTTTTTCATATACTTATTCCTACTCCGTACGAGGAACTAGGTTGGTTATCCTCTTGAGATTGTCTAACTCTATGATGCTAAGCCACTAAAGTTGAAGATAATTTAGCTAGGAATTAACAAACTCTTAAATTATCCTTCAGGAGCTTTAGCTAATTGCAAAGAATACTGAAATTCAGATCAATAATGTGGTAGAACCATGAAATCAATGACAAAAACAGAGTCCATAAGCCTGTGAAAATTACGCCCCAAGATGCCTCAAGATGCAACTGAAAGTCAAAGCACTTGATTTTGAAGATTTTGTGTAAGTGAATCTGCAAAGTGGAAACACATAGAAATAACGACCAAAAAGAAACAGTGTTGGTTGCACCTTCTCTTTCTAAGCAGAAGCTTCTGATTTTGTTTTTTTCTCTAGTGAACTGGATGCATATATGAATCGTGTATGTATGGCAGATATTCACAGGTTGGTTTTCTACACCTGGCTTTTCCTCTGTGCTCATTTTGTTACATATATTGATTATTTGTAGGGTAAATGTTATTTTTAGTTAGATCAGAATCACTGATTCTTATATAGCCTCATAAGGTTTATTTCATCTGTGTTTTAACTGAATGTAGGACCCCTAGCTCCTCCTGATTACTGAAGTCCTGACAACCATTTTTCTCTGTCTTTCACTGAGGTAATCAGTTCCATAAATGAAGTTTCGTGAAGTGAACTTGTATACTGTTCAGCTGTGATATATCCATTCTGTTCACATAAACTACCTAGAGAGGAAATATTTGACAAAAACTCTTTTTCTCTAGGCTTTCTTATTTTCAGCTTAAGTTTAAATTTGCTACGATGACAGTAGACAAATCCTGCTTCCAGGCCACTTAACAAAAGTGTCCTCAAGTGTAAAGAAATATTTCCCAAAGCCTAAAGAGAGCAGAAGTGCAAAAAGCTGCCTCAGAGTGCTAAAAGACGCATGCCCTAAGGACAGCCTTAAAATTAGTCAGTTTAAACACCTGAAGCATGAAACAACATCTGCGTGGGTTATGATCAAACTCAAATGCAAAAATTAAAAGAAAAGATGTTGCTACTACTCTGGAGGGAGCATAAGGCACCATAAACAGAATACAAATTTCTTCCCTTCTTGTTTCTTTCTGCTTTTGCTCCTCTACCAATGCCCTTTTCCTACTGAGTTTGCAACTCAAGCAACTCTTATTACTCTTTCCACGGCAATTGCTCTACATGGGGCAAGGGTCATCTTAAGTACATATCATCTCTAGGGGCTTTTTACAGATTCCTCTCAACCTGTGGAGTAATCCAGTCTCTGGCAGCAAGAGAGGCAGGAATTTATCTTCATCCCATCCCACCTACAGGGAATGAAGCAACATAGGAAGACACCTGAGTATATGATTCTTCGTCTAGCTGATAATGAGATGCTGTAGGAAATGGAAATGTCTGATCATAGAGTTCAGCAGTGACAGCTAATGTGATTTCTTAAGGCTCTTTTAATAAAGTCAATTGTTAAATATGAAATACTAGAGTTAGAGCTCATTTCTTTACCCAAAAACACTTGTGGCAAGAATTATACTATTAATTTCAATGCATAGATCCCCAGTAAACCTTACGAGATCTACAGATCTCTTCAAGAGATTGTGTTAGAGCAGAGCTCCACTTGAAATCACTCTTCATCTTTAAAGCAAAAGGAATTCCACGTCTATGGTAAATCATTTTAGTCTGACCTGTCAAGTGCTGTGTTCTTTTAAACCCCATGGATTTTGATATGAATAAGCATTGTATCAAGGACACTTATCATGTTATGCCATAAAGCCTTCTTTAGCAGAATGCAATCAATGCTAAGGCAGCTCAGAGTTAAACATCTAGGGCAGTTTTAATTAGAATGCTTGAATCTGAGAATACAGAGTGGGCACCATTTGTTTTTGATCTGTTAAAAATTATAATCACTACGTTTTTGCAATGGTTTCATTTTTCACCTTTGATTGCATACACTGTCCATCCTTCCTCCTGACAGAATTATCATTTGCATTTCAATATCAGCCCATTACTCTATTGCAGTGCAGCTAATGAGAAAAATATAGCAGCAAAAGGCTAGTCTCTCATTAATAGGTTTAAAGGATCTATAGCTCCACCAGAAAATTTATTAGAAAGTAATAGGTCAGAAGATTTACATTACAATAAAGAATAGGTTTATTCACTCAAACAATAGTTCATTTAGCCTACTGTATTGTCTTTTGCAGAAACCTAGAAAAAATGCTTGGAGAAGACAGCATATAAGTCCAGAGGCAAGCATGGAAGTACTTTCTTGTCCAGTGTATGATCCTAAATTTCTTCAACTTACAGATTTTGGGGGCCAAAAGCAAGTAATGTACCGTGGGTTTTAGTAGTACTTGATATATATCTTGCTTCTCAACTAAATTTTCATATTGCTGCCTGAATCCATAGAAATACTTGCAGCTCACAGCCTCTGTTGGCAATGCCCTCCACACACACACCAGTTTAACTTCAGCTGTGTGGAGAAACACTCTTCCCCTTTTGTTTGTGCCACCCTTTTCATTCAAATAACTTTATTTATTTTTCCTGGTGTCATAGTAAGAAAAACAGTGAATGATCATCACATTTTAACTGTTTGAGGCACTCAGTATTTCATAGACTGATATTGCTGCTCCTTCCGCCCTCTCTTTATCAGGCTCCTTGTCTTTCAGGAATCCATAGCCTGATCCTCAGTGTCCCTTCATGGGAACATTTTCTGTCTAGTTTACCCTTCTTGGGAAGAAGGGGCTGCAGTATTCAAGTTGCTGAGGTTACACAATGGTATTTTTTATTCTGTTCTCTAACCTTACTTATTAATTTTTTTTTGACTGCTCCTGAGCATTGGACTGACATTTTAGAGAATGATTGACTACAATTTTAATATCTTTCTCCTGATTAGAGAGAGCTAGCTGATAGTCCGTTACAGAGCATGCAAATTTAGGGCTGTTTTTCATGCATACGTCTACATTTACACATATTCAATTTCATCTGACCATTTTATCGTCAATACATTCAAGGTGAGGTTCATCTGGTGACACTTGAGCTTTTTGCCTTTTGCTCCCCTTATACTGGATTTTTAGGGGATAATTAATCCTACGCATCATTAGTATAAGATAAACCACTCCACAAAAGTACCTATTTCTTTCCACTGATTATATAATAGGATTAGAGGCCTGTAGATGCCCAGATTTGGTTGGATGAATGTCACTCTTGGCATCATGTGACTTTTCTGCAATTCTTCCCTACCAGTTTTTCATTTTTATTGCTCTAAATGGCTCGGTTTTATCAGCAGGCTTTATCATCTCATTATTCACTCGTTTCTGAGCTAATTTATGAAGATGTCAAGCAGTGTAAGCCACTAGCACAGGTCTGTGAGACTCTAGCTAGAGCTGCTTTCTATCTTGAACACTGATAATTTATTCCTATATTTTGTTTTCTACATATTCATCTATTTTTTATTAATTTTAGAAGACAAGTTTCTTTGTGCCCTGCTGCAGCTTAGTTTCTGTAAGACGTTATATGCGCGTTCATTGAGTATTGGGTATATGGTGATGTGTTCCAAAGACCTTTTATCGAGTGATCATCCCGTGGTTACAGACTCAGTTCCCATTCCCACGCCTGAACAAGCCCTGCCCACGAGCTCTTTGTGACCAATCGTGTAGTAGCTTTGCAACATTAGCCAATTACCTTCCAGCCCTTCAGGATTTTCCCTCCCAGACAGTTCCTCAATCCCACTTTCTGGCCAGTCATGTGACTTCTCGGTCTTAGCATATCCCTACAACTTTAATGGCAAGTTGACCAAGAACCTTCCAAGGACTCAAATAATAATAATAATAATAATAATAATAATAATAATAATAATAATAATAATAATAATAATAATAATAATAATTTAAAAAATACAGCACACAACATTTGGTTTACTTTCTGTTGACTTTTTCCTACTATTGCTCATATTTGTTATGTATACACGGGCTTTGTTCAATGTTGCACTTTCAATGATCTGTGCTTCAGGGGTTGATAGCTCCACAGACTAGCAGGAAAACTTCTTGCTTTGAGTGGGCTCTAAGAAAATTTTATTTGTTTTACTTTAAATTATTAGTTTTTATGCCTTTAGTAATTTCTTTTTCAGAAATGTTTTGAGTTGCCTTTTATGTTTTTCCATTAAAGATGGTGTCTTTCTCTACTTCCCTTTATTGATCATGAGTATAGCTTTCCTATAGCTTTTCCTATTCTTATTTTTAACAGCTTCCTTTTCCTTCTGCCCATTCTTACTATCTTTTTTTTTTTTTTTTTTTTTTTTTAGAGACCACACGAGATGGTAGAGCGACACGAGAGCACACACGTGTTCTTGGACTTTCCAGCTATATACACCTTACTATACACCTTAACAATTGTCGTACACTTGCTTTGAGTGTCTATAATAATATCTTTACAACTATGGGGGAAAAAGAAATAGTTGTAGCAATTTGTTTTCTTCTAAAAAACCTATGGACTTATCACCTTTGTTGGAATTAAGAGCACTTACATTAAAAGCACTTTAAATTAAGAGCACAATAAAATATTAAATCAGCTCACATATTTTTATTTTATGTCTCCGCTTTGGCTTGCCTAATTACCTGATCCACGAGGAAGGTACTATACTTAAACTGTACTGTGAGTATCACACTGTGATGTGACATTCATCAGCTTACTGATAGAAATTGGAGACTTCCCTTCTTCCTGTGTTTCCTGCCCTTCTCGTAAGTCTTCCTTAATATCACACTATAGCCATCTTACCAGGATGACTGTTGTGCTATAGATGAAAAATTCTTATTTATTCCTGGAATTCTTTATTAGGACTTCTGTGTTAGCTCTTGATATTTCAAAGTGTTTATCTGTCTCAATTCTAAGCTGTTTTTAAGTGTGTGAATATCTCAAAGGTTACTCTGTAACCTCTACATTATTTAGAAAATGGTAAAAGAATGTCCACTTATTAGATAATCCTTTCCCTCAGTTTCAGACTTTGGTCAATATTTTCACTTAAAACAGTGTATTCCAAACTCTTAAATTTCTGAGATCTCATCAGTTTTGGAAGAAGTTCATAACTGAGCGGTAACCATACACAAGAGTTTACATGTAAAAGTATTTAGTGAGTTTGAGTATTTCCATGGTTAAACTGCAGGCTGTTGAAACATTTTAATGCTCCTCTTAGTTACTTCTGAATTCTCCTTCGTCTACATCTCTCTTTTATGCTTAGGTCTTAATGTCAAATATATTTACCTCATTAGAAATGTTTTAGGTAGATTTCTTTATGGACACCTGAAGTCCTGATCAGTTAGATTTCCCAAGAAACTGCGTTCTTGCAAAACACACCAGCAATTCTTCCTGAAAATTAGCCACCAAAATTTCTCCTTTTAAGTATAACACTATTATTAGCGAATAAAGTTTTCCACCATCCTTCATAATGATGTAACTTTTTTTCTGCATACAAGAGCGTTTTTTACAAAATTGGAATACCTGATTTGTGTTTATCTCCTTGGGAATAAAGACCAGTGCTTGTGCATTAAGGCACATTGTGCATTAAGGCATTAAGTGCTTTATGCTGATCCTTCCCACCCTGCTACCTCATAGCCCAGACTGAGGGTCCTTTTGCTGCATGCACTGGATCATTGCTAAGCCAAGCATCTGTGCTTCTTTTGGATGAAACTCAGCATATGGAGAAAGAAAAGCACATATGTGTCCTTTATCCTCATACAAAATCAGCTAGGGAGATGGGGATAGATAATGTCCTCCAGTAGGAAGTGAACTAAACTCTGGTTATTAATTTTAAGCCGTTTAACTAGCAGCTGCAACCAGTGATGCGGCTATCAAGTATATAAACAGTGAAACTGCACTAGAGCCCAACTGCCAGATGAAGAGGGAGAGCATATAAACTTAGGTAAGTATTGATAATTTGCTGGACAGAGGCAGTTTTCATTTCTCACATAAGGGCCTATTCTAATCCCACTGTGCCACTGGCCATGGTGCTTTTTAATTTTTTTCCCTTTCTCTAATCACGATTTTCCTATTCCTTTCCAAGACATAAAAAGAGCTACTTGTGATAAAATATAATTAATTATGCTCACAACTGGAAATGTTCTTTAAAACTGCAGACAAAAGACCAAACAAATGCTCAGACTCCTATTTACTCCTCACTGTTATCTAGCAGGACTCTTCAGAGTTTTATTATTACACAACTGTCACAAGCAATCGCCCTATTTCTGCTAATTGTCCTTCCGTGAATTTTTAGCACCTGAGCAGTTTCTCCTAAGCCATTATATGCTTTAAAAAAATGATAGATTACAAAAGCCAAAGCTCTGTAGCACCTGAATTTGTCATCCAAAGCTGAACAGACAACAGTTTATTTATAATGGCACTCTATTATCCTTCAAGCCTCTGTGGAACACTTAGCTCATGAATAGTTATTTTAGAAAAAAGTCTCCTGTTTTGAGCATGCATATATACTCTCAGTAGCATATATGGCATTTTTGTCATACCCTACATGCACATTGTAAGGCATTCCTAAAGCATTTCCATATCAGCAAAACATGAGTAAAAACTATTTACTTTACACAGATATTTAGGGCTGAAAATACTTCCCTGGATTAGCCAGTCCAGATTGGTTAATAGAATAAAAATTTCATAAAGAGATGATGTTTTGTATTGATCACTTTAAACCAGATGGAAACACATGCATGACCATTGCCCTGGTGTACCTAGGTAGTTTCAGCACTTGGGATGTTCCTTTTTGTTGCCAGCAAGTGTAAAACAAAGAAATATTTTCACCATTTCTGTTAAATTTAGTTTAACACAGTGGTGACTTCCTAGTGGAGAGATGATGGCAGCAAAGAAACCAAGTCATGAGTATTATCCTTGCATTTCTCCTTGTCCTGAAAGACCCAATGTTCAGGATTGTTTCGGTAGAGTAGTACCTCATTCTTCCATCTCATTACAGGACAGGGCACAGCCTAAGTCCACTTAAATTAGTCCATGTTCCACCGAACTTGGGTGGATTTTGGATGTGGCCACAAGCTTAGGATGACTTTGCGTGTATTTTGTCAGACTTAATTATTGTAAAAGTAACAGAGATTTCTTCCCATGTTCATAAATGATGCCATGCAAGCATTAAGCAGAGTTAATAACACAGCACTGTTAACAGCAAACACTTCTGAGTGCACTAGAGACTGACCATATTAAAGAGGGCTCCTTGGACCACTTTGCAGCACATTCTACTTTTGATGCTTTTAAGAACACTGCTTCCAAGCATACCTTGAATTCAGGTGGTTCAACTGTGTAAATGAATAGATGCTGTTAATGCTCTAAGTATATGTGCATGGTAGTTCATTATTCAAATTTAAGAGGTCTTTGCAGAAGTACTCAGCTTTGTGTTGTTAGACAACGCAGGAGGCACTAGAGGACTGTGTGACTAATATAGAGTGAAGCAGCCTGTTCTTTTTGCCTGTTTTGCAGTTACGCTTTTTTTATAATATCTCATGTCAGTGTACTGAGTAGAAAAAACACATAAATGAGATGAAATATTTCCTGTGAAGGGTAACCAAATGCAAAAGATACACATAAACTTTACCAAAACATTTCTCTGATGCTAGATTCATATAAAAAACATTTTAAAATATGTATCTTCATAAAGATACGCACTTTTTCAAGTGCCTTAGCCTAAATGATCGTCATCCTTGCCATAATATTGAGCGTATCATTCACTTGAATGTTTGTACCATTTGAGATACAGTCAGGATGGGTGTTAAGGCACTGACTGCAGTGAAGATCCTGCACTGAGACTCCAAAGACTCCAGGTTTTGCCTCCTGGTTTCTATTGCATGACCTTGACCAAGGCACACAACCCCTGTGGACTGCCATTTTCCATAAGTAAAATGATATTTTTTAACGGTGATTATAAAATCTTTTGTTGTACAGTCAAACTTTTCTGGGTAACATCTGCTAGTTCTACTGGAATTTTCTTCCAGGTGAGAGTCTTAGATTTTGGACAAACAAATAATTATTTTTTTATTACTCTACATTAAGTTGGAGATTTTGATAAATCCATTCTCACTAAAATAAAATAATGAAAGGAACAGTTGCTTTTCCACTGAAGTCCCTACAAAGTCAAAGAAACTTTGGAAATTCACTTTGTACTAAAAGCTTTACCACCCACCTGCCACTCACACAAAGCATATAATTTTGACAAATTATGCAAAAAACCCTAATTACATTTTAATTTGCTAATCCTTACTTAGTTAAACTAGTGACATATGCAAATTACCTGCTGAGACCTAAATTACTTCTTTCAAAGGATAAATAAATGCCCTTTAGTATTTTCAAATATTATTAAAAGCATTTCTTGATTGACAGATAAGAAGTCAGTTCTGGGATGTGATATTATTTTTATAAAAGTGAATTCATGTACATAAATGTCCAAAGCTTCACGGCATAGAATGTAGAAGTTTGGATCCATTTTTGAAAAAGTTGCTGGATTTTAGTCAGGAGTCTTGTGGATTGAAAATCTTATGACAGCTGACTTCCCTATAGAATTGCTTATGTTTTTGATCATTTTCCATCCAGCAGTAATATAAGAACATGATTATAAATCTCCACCCAGGCCTGCCCTTTAAAAGAATTGCTCTCAAGTGGATAAGAAGAAGAATCATGGGTATGACCTTTAAAAGAGAGCATATGACCAATTAGGGAGAGATTTTCTAATGTTTCCAAGAGCAGGAGAAACCGTGCAGAGAGCAGGAGCTTGCAGATGAAAAAAAAACAAAAAAAAATGCAAGTGGAATTTGCTGCAAGAAGGGGACAAGATTTGAGGAATGGCTATTCAGAGTCTGAGGTATGACATTAATTAAATCTAGGGAAAAATGGGGAATAAAAAAAGATATATATAGTTATTTTAATAAAACATAGCCATGGAGAATATAGATACTGTGGCCAGAACTAGGAATATGACATCCTTAGCTGTGAGTTTGTGAGGTGACTGAATCCTTACTTGATGGTTCTGCCTAAAGATTAAGTGAGATTTTGCTATGGTAATTGGGCTAGCCCCTAATTCACGTTTGTAAGTGAGATTCACAGATCAAGTGCTGTGCCATTCCTACCACTCAAGGAGCTGTCGCATCTACCTCTATGGATTGCCATTACCGTTAAGAACGCTGCAGAGATTTCCAAAATTGTCTTTATTCCTGAACTAGACACAAGTTGGAGACTTTCACCTCCTTACTTAGTTGCTAACACAAAGCTTCTGGTGTTTGCTACCAGATGTATCCCAAGAAGACCTCTCCGGGGCAAACAACCCTAACAAAAGCTCAGGTATCTATCTATCATATGGATTCTACTTGAACGTGTAAGTTCAAGAAAATTGTTCTGACTTTGTTTTTGATGGATCTTTGTCAATACTTATTTACTCAAAAATAATTTCTATTTTTCATTCAGTCAAAGTTTAATAGATAAAGAAAAAAAAAAAAGTGTTTCTAGGAGGGGAAACAGACACCGACAACTTCCTGATCTCAAAGTATCACGAAAAGAGGAAATACTTCTTTTTATTACTATTTGGTTGCCAAGTCATCCTCCTTTTTGAATTCTTCATTCTCTTCTGCTTAGTAGTGAAGTTCAGCAGGAAGAAATAGAAACTTCCCCAATTTGAGCCAGGTCTCTGATTTGTTGATTAAAGAATATTCCTAGAAGCTGCTCCAAAAGGTGTGAGCAATCATTGTCCTGGGCAGAAAACTGTATTTCATGGGAGATTTGAGGTTAATAATTCATCATGTCAAAGTATATTTAGAGCAGGACTAAGGCTTAGGCGACTTACTCCCCTACATTTCAAGTCACGTGCCTGTCTGTCAGGTCCTATAAAGGCGTTTTCCAGAGAGTATGTTTGCTCAAGACAGTTAGGTACAGATGTTTCTTCTATGTTCACAGCAAGGAAATGCCCCTATATTTCAGTGGCAGAATTTTTCCAGTGCTTGCTCATCATAACAGAGATCTGAATCAAGACTTTTTTTTTAATGTGTTTCAAAGAAGAGAGAGATGAAACTAGATAATGCTCAGAACTCGGTGGTGAGATGGATTGATAGCAGGTGGGAATATCAATTAAAATGTTTTGTAGTCCCTTTTGCATTTGACAGTGTGGTCCTGTATCCTTGCCACCAGTTTGACTTTACTGACAGGGATTTGAAATTTTCCCCAGGGAAACAATCTGAGTAATGCAATAATCCTTAGGATGCAATGGTATAAAGGCATACAACTAAAAAATAAAAAAAAAAAAAAATGTGCAAAACAAAGAAATCCTCTGCAGTGTCACGTTTTCTGTTACTCATTTTTGTCTGTGTGCTTAACCATGTGTTTCGAGAAGAAAAGAAATTAAGAATTGATGTGTTTTTTTCATAAACTTCATCGGATGAGATTTTGCACTGTATCATAAGACAAGGAAAAACAGTCCTACCAAATGATTATACATTGAGCATGTAGTTATATATAATAAGTTACCACATATATAACATAATCATATGGATTTTTTTTTTTTTAAATTACATGACCATTTGTCATTACATCGTTGACTAGTGTAAACTGTTTGGACTGAAAAAACAAGTATTTAGCTGCATATTGGGTATGGGTATCTTATGGATATGTGCATGTGTTATGGATTTTTTTTCTTTGCAAAAACATCACACCAAACTTACTTACAAAAATAAATCACTATACGGTGTAACTGACAAGCCTGATTCAATGAACATATTTTAAAAAAATTAAAACCTCAAAATTGCTAGTAAATTTACATTCCGCTTGGATGATCTGAAACTCACAATTCAAAGTAAACTGATATAGGAGAGGACAAAACCCTAAAGAAACACAAAAGAGAATTTTAAAATGTCCCTTAAACATTGTAATAATTTTCAATAGTGACGATAATAAAAATCAAGGAGAATGTTTAGTTTAAGAGACAACTACTTGTAAGAAAGTCTCTAAAAGCTTATGTAGTCCTGTAAATACTTTTTATAGGGATAACAGGATGAAAAATGTTAGATTAGATGGTTATGCTTGTTTTGAAAACTATTTTCAGAGCTGCTGAGTACTGTTTCCTTTGACTTCTATGAAAACCACTGGATGCCTGGCTTTTCATAAAGCAGAGCACTGTGAAGATTTGAACAGTTAAACACATGGGAGCTAGCCTTTATTGGTAATGGTGAAAATACGAGCATGCATCACCTCTAATCTTATTAGCAGCAGCATGCTTTGCAGTAACAAATAACTCAGCTTCTTTTCTAAGGAGAGCTAGTCACTGTGGCAAGCTGTGCACAAAAATTAAGCACTGATAACATAATTTTCTTTTCTCTGAAGAGCTTTCTGTAGACTAGACTGTGGGACTCAACATCAGATAAAATGACAAAGACTGAAAAAGGAAATATAATACTTCATAAATCAAATCAAATAAAATTAGACAATCATCACTTTAAACATTTTATTTATTTATTTATTTTAACCTGCTATCTGATTTTTCATTTCATATACAAGTATTTTCAATGCTTGAGATCAGCAGCTTGGCTATTGTTCCTGCAGCTGCTAAACTTTGTGGATGGTCTAATCTCATTAGAAGTTCCCAAGTGCAAATCTGCAGACTAGACGTCAGCTCCGGGTGGAGAGTTGATATTATTCTGTGCTGGCGGACCCATTAGTGTTACAGATGATTTCCAGGGCATTGCCTTAGTTTATAAGAGTAATCTAATACTACATGTATCAAATTCACATTAAAGTTCATGGTACTGTGGTACAAGCTCAAACAATTGCTGCAGAGCCTTTTAGAACAAACAACAACCCAAATTCTGATTGGTTGATATGAAAAAAGTGAATGATGGCTATACATTTGCGTGGCATCTCTGTGGGCTGGAGTATAAAGAGATTTGTATGCGCAGTTTCTTAACAGGAAACACCATGAACAAGGAGTGAAAACTATAAAAGAAAAGAGGGAAATAGAACAAGAGTTCCCATCAGCAAATCAAGTGGCATGAGATGAATCTGAACAACATTGTCCAGATCTTCTGCTGAATCAAGAGCACCGCATGTCACCTTACTTAAGAATGCTGTGTGAATAAATAATAGTGCCAGAAAAGGAGTTTCTTAGCGGTTTCTGAAGAGGGTCGGGAGAACATCTCACCTGACATCATCAGTAAGCACTGACTTGGCACGATGCTTTCCAGTGTTTTGCTTCAGCTGGCATATCTATCGGTGTCATAACCATATTATCCATTTCTTATTTTATGAATCTTTTTCATCTTTCAGCAGGAAATTCTGTAGCACCTTATAAACAAATGTTTGCATGCATAAGCATTTGGTCACATGTTAGGAATGTCTGGTCATGCAGAGCAATATTTGAAAAGTAAATTAAAATCAATTGTCTTTCCACAAGACTCCTGATTTCAGAGTTACAAAACACTAAAGCACTGTTTTTTGAGCACTGAGAAACAAGGTCTAATTTTTTTGAAGTATGTATGATATCAGATTCTTTGAGGACATAAAGCTGGTTATGCCTCTGTAGATAAATGCTGACTTGTGTCAGCTAGTGTGTGACCTGGCATTGATGTTTCTCTTTCGGCCCATTAACCATCTCACTATTTGCATTAGTATGGTTGACAGTCACAACATTATAGCAAAGAACACTCTCAGATCTTAACATTACTTTAGCATTTCAAACTCAGAAGCACTGACAAAAATCAGAAAAAAAGACAGGTTTGACTTTTTGTATTTATTTCATATTCCACTTCTGAAACACACACCTTGCAAAACTTTAGGGTATTCACCTGCACACTGTCATCATGCAAGAAGGGTTGACTTGGCCAGAAAGGTTTGTGTAGCCAGTTTCCTCATCTTTCCTTCTAGCAGAGGGTAGATATAAAGCAGGCCCATGAGATTAGATCTAATATTGCTTTGCATCAATCAGTATAGCTCTATTTTTTTTTATTATTTGGTATCTTTTTTGGCAATGAGCCTTCATGCAGATTCCCCTTGGAAACATCCTCATCTCTTCATAAATAGGATGTGTGTTTTCAACAGTTGTGCGTAGCTACATTTGCAGTTTCTTACTGACCATCATATTTCACTCTCCAAAGAACTTCACAAATAAACCTTCCAGCTCATTGGTATGAATTATGAATGTGCCAGCAGTGTGGATTTTAAAATGCGTGTCAACACTTTAACATCTGAACATCTATGTAAATGCAAGCTTTTAGCAGAATTTCAATTTAACAAATTACAGTTTGTGACTCTAATTTATGAGAACTATGTAAATACCTAAGATTTTTATAGCTGCTCCCGCTTAAATTAATCACAAATTACTAATTATGCCTTTTTCAGCTGCAGGATATGCAAATTTAGTTGCATAAAGAAAGGAAGCATTCGAGAATAGATTGATTTTAGCAACTTTATGCAGTATCACTTTTGAACAGTAGAGGGCACATTTTAACTCGCTACAGACATTACTGGTTGTTCCATGTCTACTTTGTTCACACTGAAAACCAGAATATAAGAAAAAATTAGATATGTGGAATATAAAGTATAGTTTATTCAAAGAATCATTCATATCACAATACACTGACTGTGCATAACATGCCTGTGCAGAACCATAAAGCAATTACAAATCAGAAATATGACCATATTTTAAAATATGGGCTAATTTGTTGCACTGCAACTCCCAAGTGCCAAGTATGGAGGAAGGCTGAGAGATACCTCGCTCATCAACAGCCAAACCAATCTTCTGATGTCAATAGAAATACAGTCTGCAATGGGAAAGGCACCTAAAAGAAAACAAAAACAAAACAAAAAAAACCCAACCAAACAAAAAAAAACAGCAGTATGAGTCTGGAATTAAGCCATCAACATATTCTCAAAGGATCTTCTTTTCCTTGATGTTTCTCTTCCATTTCTCTTCCATATAGCCTTTTGTTATTGTTGTTGTTGGTCCACATTTTTATTCCATACCTCCTGTAATGCATGAGGATGCAGCTTCTGAAACTGGAAAGGAAATAAAGCTTCAAGCTTCATTTGTTTTTCAAGGCCCTTTAATTTCATCTGATTTTGTGATTCTTTTTTGGATAGTAAAAGAAAATCAGCTCAGCCATAAAGCACTTGGCATCAGATAACTAAAAGAGGGCTTTTTGCTTTTTTGTTACTTACCTTTTTCTGATTAGTTGTATAACTAGTGGGGAGCTGTTCATTGGTAGGTTTCTCTCTATTACTTCTCTGAAAGCCCTATAGCCCGACTAAGTCAGCAAGACACGGTGTTGAAAAGACTCTGGTTTTTTGTGACACTGAGTTGTGTAGACAGAGATATTTACATTAGAGAAAAAACAGATTAAGAAAAAAAATCTAAGAAGCACAAAAGAAGGTATGTGTTCATGTTCCCTAGCTATTTAATTTTACCTTATAAGACAGTTTTCTGTTTTCTTTTGTGCTGCTTTTCTGACATCAGAGTCTTCTGTCACATTGCAATATCTTAATATTTTTTCTCTAATGTTTTCTTCTGCATGGACTGAAGCAGAATTTTTTGTAAGAGCCATTTGCTGACTGCATTGCATTCTTTCTTTCTTTCTTTCTTTCTTGCTTGCTTGCTTGCTTGCTTGCTTGCTTTCTTGCTTTCTTGCTTTCTTTCTTGCTTTCCATCACGTTTCTTTTAAAGACCCACTGTGCTTTAGCTTGTAATTGCTAGAATTGTAAGCAAGTGTTAAAATGCTACACAGTTCATTGCTCATTTTATGCTTCATAAAATATTTAAATCCTTTCCATGCAATATAGCCATGAGTCAGCAGGCTGTTACTTTAACACATTTTACTGCATCTAGCGCCAGCCTCCTCCAACAATGTAGTAAGAAAGAGGGTTTCCAGCGTTTATTCTTTCAATCTAGAAGACTGTGAGACTCGGGATACATTAATGCCTCCATTACATCACTCCATTTTATCCTCTTCAGTCTTCCTCAACATATGCCCAGTGTCCTCAGTTTTATTATCCGTGAGAAACTCACTATTTCTGAAACACTGGCCTAGTGTCATTCTCTAACAGATTTGATAAGAAAAGAATAATAAAGATACTTAATTTATTGCCATAAAATCCATGTATTGCAGCTCTGCCCTATTGCAATGTCCCACCTGACTGCAGCAGAAGAGAAATAGCGAGATTTCATGTATTTACATGGGACAGAATATCCACTAATATATTTTCTTAGCTGCTTTTACCCTGTTTGCTGGATTTTTTTTTTTTGTTTTTAAGAAATGATTAATCATATTAGCTAAAATATTTTGCAATATGTATCACATGCAGAGCCTGTGAAGTAAGTTCATTTGGAGTCTCAACCAGAGAAATCTGGTATAAAAATGTGGAAGTTTGTGACTGAAGAGAAATCTAAAGGGAGCCTCGTGCTTGGTGCCTCCTCTCAGGCCTTGTCCTCTTGAAAATGATGTGGGCAGCTTGTCTGTCACCAAGGTTTTTGTAGCTTGTTAGGATACATCAGAAGCATGTAGACTTATACCATTCCTACTGGAGAATGCTTTGAGGTCAACTGGGTGCTGTGAGAATCTCTTCAGAAGTGTGATTCTACTGTGTCTCAGAGATGCTGTGGTGCTATTGATGGCATTGGGGTTCTCAAGATCTTATTGTTTCTGAAATTCCCCCCACTGCTGCAGGCATGCAGGCCTTGAAGCACAGCCATGTGACAGCTTAACCTTGTGCTCTAAGTATCTTTCTCCATGCCACAGACGTGGCCCATGTCAAAGCAGACCAGTGATCCTGGATGTGACACAAGAAAAAAGAATATTATTGTTGTTGCTGTCTTTTTTTGTTGCTTTTTTTTGTTTGTTTGTTGTTGTCGTTCTGTTTTTCCTGTTGGTCAGATTGCTTTAAGCAGTGTCTTTCAGTGCCTATAGTTCTTTCATTTGATTTTCAGGTCAGTAGACAGATTCTCCACTCAATATTTCATAAATGTTAGCAGGTGGTTAAAAAATGCATCATGCAATAACATTGAAGTGATCTTTCTGCTTCTTGGAATAGTATTTTTTTTCTTCCCCCTCAAAGATGCCATATTTAAATAATTTGTATATACTTTACCAGTAGTGATATGAGCCTCAATTTTCCCCCACAGTTTTATAGAAAATATACATAACAACTAGTATTTTAAATCATAACTTACTTAAAAAATCACATCTACCTCTGAATGTATTTTTCTTTTATAGCCCAATAAAAAGTGAGTCACCACTCCAAAATCAGAACATAACTTAGTTTCATAAAAATATCACTGCTCTTTTTGTGTGTGCCTGGTCTGTGAATAGGTTATAAATATAAACAGATATATATTTCTACCAGGTACCTGTGTGAGTAAGCTCATTTAAATAAATCTGAGAGGCACAGGGATAAAAAAAGAGAAAGCTAATTGTTAAAGAATAGAACTGGCATTAGGCCAAGAATCATGAAATTTTCTGAAAATTCAGTTTTCTTAGTTTTTGAGACTTCCTTAGAATAGCTCTCCTCTAAAGACAAAAAGGAAGAAATGAAGACAAAAAGAGAAAGAGAGAAA
>PTEX01000297.1:211710-246461 GCA_003342815.1 Eudromia elegans | reverse complement strand
CCTTCCTTCCTTCCTTCCTTCCTTCCTTCCTTCCTTCCTTCCTTCCTTCCTTCCTTCCTTCCTTCCTTCCTTCCTTCCTTCCTTCCTTCTCTCTCACTCTCTCTCTCTTCTCTCTTTCATTCTTTCATTCTCTCTCTTTCTGTCTTTTGAGTCTGGATGGTAGCAAATGAAATTGGGTAGCTTGTAAGTACATGCTTAACTGTTGAAGAGTACATTGGATACACATGTGAAACATCTTTTTAGGCATAATGCTTCTGCTAAAATGTTCATCTTATTCCTATGAATATGGGAATTCCCTAATGCTTTAAATTGCAGTGAAAGAGAAAGTATCAGGAGAAAAAGTTTTTTTCCCCCTGTTCTGGTTGTTAAATCCAGCAGCCTTTGTAACCTTTTTTTCTTTAAAAGGAAGCATCAGCATGTGACGGTAACTGACCTGTGCTTTCAGCTTCAGAGGAAAATTACTGATGAGGCTCAGGGCCTGGAATTAAACCAGTACTGTGAAAGGATCTCTCGGAGGGTGATAATAGACTTTAGGACAAGGGCATTTGGGCTGTAACCTTGCTCCGAGTCAGAAATAGTTTGTATTTTTATAGTGGCTATTCTGCTTCATGCGGTCCTTTTCAGCTTGACATTACTGACGTCACAACCCTAATGGATCCTTTGAAAAAACTCCTTTATTGTTCACAATCCTTCTTTAATATTAGAGTTTTCAGAAAAATATTCTCCTTTGTGTACATGCCAATGATGTGACATATATGCCATGTTAAATTGGACCAGTGGCCAGTCACAATCCTGTTATACACTTGTTTAGTTCTGTATGTATATATACATATACAATATGTATATGTACACATATATTCTTTTAAACCTTTTTTTCATGATTGAGCTTAGTAACTCTGAGGGGAAGAGATGCTGTGGGACCTTTCTTCTTTGGGTGGACCCTAGGGGTACTGTGTGATGAAGATCTAGCTGGAAAAACAGGCAAATCAGATCATGAGGTTATGCATGACAGTATGTGTATATATGGGTATATATATAAATATGTATAAACATATATATATACACACACAAGTATATATATAAAATCCTTTGCTTATTGATGGTTTGTTTCTCTTCATTTGCAAAAATCTATGAACTACTAAAAAGGAAATTTCTAAATGGGCTTCTGCAATAAATCCGATGCAAAGGTATCAAGTTGCCTGTTTCATATACATAATATTCTATATAAATTATATATATTAGAAAATAGAAATGCATATTTATGTGAATATTATAAAGGTGTGTCTATACATACATACAGATATGCATATGGTTGACCAGCAAAGATTTATCATTCTTGGGAAATGAAAATAAATGAATGAATAAGTTATGCGGATGACAATTTGCAAACAGGGCAGACAATAACTCATTTCCAGTTATAGCTCTGCTAACAATAACAAAAAGTGTCTGAATTCAAACAAGTGGGAGATTACGTACAGTGGTATTTGGCCCAGAAAATTGATCAGAGGGGAAAGAGGAGGAGTACAACTTCAGAAACAGTAAGGGATGGTGATAGAACAAAGTAATGAGAACAAGTCCAGCCACCAAAGGACTTGGGATGTTTAAAGAAGGCTAATAGATGAGAAAGGCAGTTCTGTGCAGAAAAATGTAGTGTATACTGCAAAAGACTTTGACAAATCTTTTTTTTTTCACATCTCTCTGTGCAACATGAAATAGGGGGAGAGGATGAAAAACAGTCAAAGCCATGTCTGTGAGTGTCATTAATGACTGATGAGACTGGAAAGACAAAAGACAGATATCTGTCCGTTTGATGGACCTTTATCCCATATATTTGGGTAAATTGCAAAACCTGAGATGTGACTGAGAGTGAGAGTCCAAGAAAATCAGAGAGGAGTGGACATGTGGTAGTCAAAAACTTAGTTTTGTTCTTGCTTTTCTAGCTATAACCTTAGCTATGATGAAGGGACAGCCCAGTAACAAGGTCATAAAAAAAAGAAATTTTTATATGGTACTTCTCATCTTCACGCAATAGCTTTTCATCCTCATTGGGACTGACTGCAGATCAGCTACTTATTCAGCTCTGTGAAGGAGGGAAAATGTGGAATAACAACCCCTTTTTAACTTCAGTGAGTGACTTAGTCATCATGCAAGCAGAGCTGTGAGCGGATTCTAGGACAAATTTAAGCGCAAAATAAATAAAATGTCTTTAATTCTGAATAAAGATCTGAATTTACTTCTAACTCTTACTGGTTTTGTCTTCTGACAGGCAGTAGTCAGTCAGCAGAGCTAATAACATCCTCTTATGAGTAGGTCTGTAACACCTGTGCATGCCTACTGCATATGTATGTGTACTCTGTATAAATCCTTTATTATTTTGCTTGATGGTAAAATACAGCCAGGTTGGGGCAGCTGTTCAATAGAGCACTTTACAACAATTTAGGACAGAAAGTGAAGAAAATGCATCGCATTAATATTTAAAGGAGAGTTGTAGATATGCTGAATGCAATTAGAATTTTTTCAGGGCTTCAAAGAAAACAGCCTGATTCCTGCATAAAGTGCAACGGGATTTTTAATTGACCCCATTAGGTTTGTGGGAATAGTCCACTGGAGATTCAGAGGAGTTACTGTTCTTAGCATTTTGAAGTCCTTGGTTCTTTTGTTTGTTTTTATTTATTTGTTTCCTTCTATTTTGCAATTTCTTTTGCAGGCTTGTAGGTCTTGGTCTATCCAAGAAATAATAAATACTATGGAAATACTGCAGATATAAATAGAAAACTTTCTACCTGCTCTGTCTAGGAACTGAAACCATTAATCCTGTCATCAGAGTGTTGTTACATTACTACAGCTTTCTAGCCCTGAGTTTCTTTGAAAATTAAACTGCAGTCATGTTGTGTATTTACTGCAAAGCTGAGATCTCTGACCAAGTGCTTTGCAAAGAAGATGAGAAAATCACGCTCATACAGATGTGTCAAGGATTTATCAGTTGCGACAAGTTATTAGAGCACATGTGAATGTTTCCCTTCAGGAAGTGGAGGTAAATTACAAGTCAATATTAGGAAATAAAAAAAATCTTTATGTGAAATCTGTTGTAATGTAAGGAACTGGAAGGTTTCTGTCATGTGGTTATGCTGAGGAGCAGCAATTCTATCTCTGAGGGACAATGCTGTCCCAAAAAAGAGAAATTCTGTGGCAGATACAAATCTATCCTAGTCTTCTAGGCGTGTTGAGATGAAACGCTTTTATAAAGGTACTACTTGCACTGTGGGAGACAAAGCCACCACATCAAAACAAACTTTTATCTTACTCCTCCTTGCAGCACGTTTGTATGGAAACATCCAATTAATTTTTTTCAGTGCTTCAGAAAGTATCACCTATTGGACCTACACACCGGCCAAATTGCTTTCATTTGAATACAATTTGGAATTGGCTCAACTAATCACTGCTTGTTAATTGCATTTCAGAGGAAGAAAGGGAATCTGAGTGAAGAGACTGCTTCTCATTAAACCTCCATGAACAGCAGAATGCATAATGTCTGCTATTGTACCTGATAACTGTAGCAACAAGTGGCGTTTATTTCTGCAAGGAGCAGTAATTAAATCTGCTGCTTTATTTAAGAATAATGCACCAGTATTTTACTGCATCCAAATGGTAGCAGATTGTATCTGAGACTGCAAACAAACATTATCCCCAATCGCTTTCTCTTGCACACAAGCACACAAACAGTGTTATAGGGCAAAATATCCCTCACAGGGTTTTGCTGTAACCAATATTCTGACAGGATGGTGTAACGAAAAGTGACCAAAAAGAAGCACAATAGGCATCTTATGGATGTCACATCTCACTGATACTGCCTAAGGGGAAGGGGTAGGAGAAGAGCAAACTTAACATCTTGCCTGGAGAGAAGAGCAATCCGTCTGTGCTAATCTCAGCTATCAAAGTTTCCCATTGGGGCAACAAATGGCAGGGATGAAGATGCAAAGGAAGTGGGCAGAAATGTTCTGACAGAATGTTTTCCATTGGAAAAATGCCAATTTGTCAAAGTGAGGTATTCCTTGGGAGCATGTCGATTCCGAGAGGAACTAGGCTGGCAGAAAACTTGCCTGGCTCCTTACCAGCTCACCCTCCGAGCTGCCTTCCAAGCAACCTCTTTTCTTCATCAAAATGTCTCCACGTGTGTCTGCAGAAGCCCAGGGAGCAGATGGCAGGTGATCTGTTGGCCAGAGCCTCCAGGAACCTATATTTCAAACATGCTCACCTGGGCAGGGCTGCCAGGAATATATTTTGGGATACAGAAGATTGTTTTGGGGCACGTAAAGGTATATTATTGAATTGCATGTCCACATATATTTTCCAAGCAATTTCATTCTCATTTCTAAATTCTCTCTCTTTTTTTTTTTTTTCTTTTTCCCTCGACTATGTCATTTCTTACAGGACTGAAATTCTGCTTCTTAGATAGCTTGGCTAGTATTGCTCATGGGGCTCCCACAATTAATTCAGAACATTTTCAGTGTGTATCTATAAAAGTCTGGCAAAATTTCTGCTAAGGTGTCTTTTCTTCCAGAGAGCTGGGGAAAAAAAGAAAAAGAAAAAAAAAACCAAAACAAACAAACAACAACAACAAAAAAAAAAAACCACCACAAAAAACCCACCACTAGTTCAGACCATCTTTATAGGAGCACAAGGCTGGAAGCATTGGACACTGCTATGGTTAATCATGGGCTCCGATCTCCTAGGCCTATTGCTGTGGAGCAGGCATTTTGTACAGATATGCATAAGCCACCTAATAGATTTATGTTTTTTTTTCACTCATGAAACAGAGCAAGCTAAAGAACAATGTCTTTAAAAACCATTTGAGACAGGGCTCATTTACTGTGCATATGCTGTATGGCAGTTATCACAAATGATGGTTAGGATCAAACATGTTGCCAATAATACACAAACATGGAGACACTCAACATAACATGCATGCTTCAAGTGCTTGAACTGGTAAAATAAAACCTAACCCTGATTCTTTTTTCCTGAACAAGAATTACCAATCCAGTTTGTCACATTGTAGTTTTCATAACCTAGGAACAGCATGATAATTTTCTTTGCAAGTGTTTTTTTCCCCTCACTTTTCTTTAGGGAAAAAAATGCTCCCTTTTACTTGTGGATATTTTCAGCTGTTTTTCACTCTGATGTAAACTGGTTCAGGCAGAATATAGCTCTCAATATCCACTGCAGTGCTCCTGTTTAGTTTTCTGAAGGAGGAGAGAGCGAAGAAGAACGGCAGGTTATATTGATTTACTTCAAATGATCCTTCTCCGAACCTGTGCTGGGCAAAGTGTTCTGAAGCACATACAGCTATGTTCATGGCTCCTCTCTGCATTGCTATCAGTATTAAAAGCAAGTGATGGATTTTGTCATATTACAGTAGTGTTCTACTTTTTCTTGTTTGATTTCGTTTCATTTGTTTTTTATTTATTTGGGGTTTTTTTTAAGCTGCAGGTGAGGTAGTTGCTGAGGACATCCATGACTTTTCCTTGCCATCTGTTGTACACTCTGGTCAGAGTAGGGTAGAGAAGGACACCAACACTACATTGTAAAAGAGACCAGCCCAAACTGCACTGCACCATTGCAGGATGTTCGGAGTGAAATTCCTAGCATGTAGTGCATGCCCCTGCTTTGCCACTAAGTGAAGGTGTGTCTCCACCAGCCTGAGCTAGACTGGGATCTCTGAAGGCATGAATATGTATGCAGGACCATGCATACACAAGTATACAATAAACAATACATCATCTGGAGGCATTTTCATTCGGGCACAGACTGTGTCCTATGGGTTAGGAAGTTTTTTCCTGGAATGATATGTTGTATTTGGGATGTAACATGTTATATGCAGCTCATAAATAACACTCAAGAATGCGTGTATCGAAACAAAATAATTGATTCTTATGCATTGGCTTATTTCTCCTTTGCTCTTGATTTTCTTTCAGCACAGTGTCTGCTTTCAGTTTGGCCCCTCGTGTTACTAGTTTGGAATTTGAGTGGATTGGACAAGATAAAAATAGCTTATATATTTTGGAAGCAAAGTCTAAAAGCCTTGAAAAGCATTGATTACAGAAGAAATTCACTGGTGCCTAATTATTATATTTTTGGCTTGGTTTTGAAAATGAAGATCACAGCAGACCTCAGGTACTGTGGAGGAACTTCAAAAATGAACTCACTTTGAACTGGGAATCAAACCAGGTGACCTTTCCATATAAATTATCTTAATTTTTTCTAAAATTAAATATGAATCTTAAATATTATTCTGTCCTTGTAAGAAAAGTAGGTAAATAGAAATACTTCCAGGTTTCAATGAGCAGCCAAAATTGCTTAGCAGTAACTTTCATCCCTCTGAAATACACCAAGGATGCAGATTCCTGTAGGTGCACTCTTGGGATAATATGATCCACTAGCTTTAGCAATCTCTCCCTCTTTCCTAAGTCTCCACTACTGATCACAGAGACCCGTGGCCTGCTCGAACCTTCAGTCTGACTCATATAGCTTTTCTTATATGCCATACAAACACAACAATCTGTTTT
The DNA here is from genome assembly GCA_003342815.1 of Eudromia elegans. Lineage (NCBI taxonomy): Eukaryota > Metazoa > Chordata > Aves > Tinamiformes > Tinamidae > Eudromia > Eudromia elegans. The sequence goes on along the minus strand of PTEX01000297.1, from coordinate 239,898 downwards.
TGTTCTTGCTATTCTTGCTGTTATTCATTTGCTTTCTGCTCTTAAATTGGTCTGGACTATCAAAACAACATTGTTTGTGGGCACTTGAGGCACATACAGAACAAGCTAAAACAGTAGCAATTAAGAAAGCTTGGATGCTTATTTCTGTACCACCAATATTTTCCAAAGCAACCAGTCATCTAGATGCATGAAGATATCTTTAGATATCTCTTTTCTGGGAGGAGGAGGGTGCAAGGAACAATTGAGTTTGAACATCCAAACAATTCTCTATCTATGCATATCTCATAACTCAGAGATAGAAAGGAGCTGCCCTTGATCATCCTTCAGAAAAGCAGATATTAACCAGCTTTCAGTCTACAGACTAAGGCCATGGCTTAATGCCATGGAGCTTGGAGTAAAACCTCATGGCTATATAGTTTCCATGAGAGAGTGATCATGCAGTTAGCCAAACATGGTTATTATCCTTCCAAATTGTCTTGAGGCTTTCGGTCAAGACCTCTAACTACTTTTAACATTTTCTACAGCATGTTAAGACAGATGGAATTTCTGTGGCTGACTTGACCCTGTAATTAATAAAGCTCCCTGCCTTCAAACACTGAGCAAGTAGATTTTTGGTTTTTCTCCAATGGGGTTTGGGGAAAAAATGTATATTCCATACCTTCTGGCAGCTGTCACAGCAATGCTAACTAGGTATTGTTTGCATTATTTTTCATATGATGCATGAAGAAAGTATTGCACAATGGTGTATAAAAGAGGAATACTTTTTATCAATCAGAGAAGCAGCTGTTCCCACAGGAACATTTATACACCTTTGTATTTTCATTAAGGTTTATTGATGGGTTATTGGTGCTGCAGTATAGAAAGTGCTGAGAACCCTGCTAGGAATAAGTTACAGCAATGTGCACACACATGGAAAATATTCCTTTAGTTTCTCACCATGGAAGTAGTATTTAAATACGCAAAACAAGGCTTTGTCTTCTTTTAGGATGACGACTTTTCCACCAGTGTTAAGTACAATTTTTTTCTTCCTCTCACAAACTGTAAAGCTTTATACATTGTTTTATGAGTAATTTTAAATGCAAGATATTACATTTATAACCAATAATATTTTGTTAGCAAGGTATGAAGCCCAAGTTCAGTGTCACAGATGCTGAAATTAAGAAAGGAAATCTCTAACTGACCAGCACATCCACCTTTGTCTGCAGACTCTTGGTGTTACAGAATTTCTTCTAGAATATCCCGATGTTATGTTCAACATAATCATTTTAATGTTATAACCATAAGATCTGGTTTACAAATCAACACAAAAGGTCTTCTAAGCAAAGGCTTTTGTTGACCTCGCCTCATCCTTGGAGTATGAAACCTGTAACGATCTTCTATCTGCAACTTCCCCAGAGCACATTTTCAGAGAAGAAAGCAAGTTTTGCACACGTGACTGATGCTTCAAGTGCATTTTACATGCATGATATGTCCCTGTCAAATGTGCATGTGGTTTTGCAGAGAGCCTATCTTGTCCATTGAGTTGATAACAGATACTCAAACTTGTGTATAAAGAAAACCCTACAGGGGATCCTTCGTCTGAAATCAAAATTGCAGAAACAATTCTGCATATTTATCTTAAGCAGCATTTTAAAAAGAATGGTTGGTGGATAAGTCACAAATGGAGAGATACATTTAGCAATGGCAAGATTCAAAGGGTTTATGACTTCTGAAAATACTGCTCCCTGTTGTGGAGGGATTCCAACATTTTTTCCCAGTATTTATGCAGTAGGATATATTTATAGAAAGCTAGTTTGTTGCTTTTTTTTTTTCATTAATTGCAAGAGCAATGAAAACTTCCACTAAGCTAGGAAGTATTTCTTCTGCTGTATTTTATTTCTTGGCACTACACCAATTCTTGTCACCTTATTTCTTGAGCAACAGTATATTAAGTGATGTGACAGATGTTAGTCACGTGTGGTCTCTTTCTTTTTAGTTGCTCACTTTATGTCACTTCTAATCCTCAGGTGGTTTAAATTAGAACAGCAACATAGATGGATGATGGCTTATGCCGGGGGAAAAATCTTCCTCTTAAACCTCAGCAATAAAAAGTCCTTTCTGACACAAATTTGAAAAATTTCCTCCCTTGGCTTTTTTATTTCATTTTAGAACAAAAGCCTTGAAATAACTGTTTGCAGCACTCCTTCAAATGCTAAGTAGCTCTTTTACATTTCTTCCTAAGCATGTACGCACACACAAATTTTAGAACTAAAATAAAAAGATGAAAAGAAAGGATGAGTAGTCTTGAATGATTCAATAAACTGCAAAAAGCTATGAATTATGGAGAAGCCGAATGAAATGATTAGAGACCTAAAAGCTAGGAAGATGACACCCACCTTTTAATGTCAAAACTAAATGGACCAGTTTATAATCTGAGATTACCTTTGATTTTTCTCATGCCTGATATTTTCATGAGTTGGGAGTTTAGATGTACGTACAGCAATGTTGAGCCATTATCTTTTCCCCACTGATTTTCACACTCATTTAAAGTGGGTCTAACCCCATTGCTTTTGACAGGCTATTGAGTTCATTTACTTCTTGCTGATTTCAGCTGGTGCTAGCAAGATCAGGATCTGGTCTTGCAGCACCACAATGTCTCAATGAATTTTTCAATTCACACCTCTTCCAATGGCAGTTCAGTCATCTCTGGCAGTGCTTTCCTGAGCAGTTTTCCCTCCTTCAGGGAGTTGAATGCACTGTGAAATCAGGGCATATGAAATTGGGAGCAGGTATGATATAATTTTCTTTCCAAAGCTTAGCTTGTTGTCAGTAGAAACCTCTTCTGGTGACCATTCTCTTAATCAATAAGACTGGTACAGAGTTATTTATACCATATTTATCCTTTTCTCCTCCCCATTCCCTCTGTGTTTTCTTACATTTGTTTGTAGGGATGTTGAAGTATATATATTTATGCATTCACAATGAGAAGCCAGGGCATCATCGATGGTGATTTTATACCACATCTGGTGCCCTAGGTTTAAGTTCTTAGTTATTATCTGTGGCCAAGAGGCAGATCTGCCTACCAAATGTTTACAAAGTATTTCCCTCACTTACAGGGCATTTGTTAAAGCGACCTGGGTAGTGGCACTAGACATTGCATCACTAGACATTGCCTCTCTAGATATTGCATCACTAGATGTTGCATGGGATGCCATGGACTGCACCATCTGCTCTATGCCCTTCCCTCAAGTTTGATGGGATTCTATGGTGTTACAAGGCAGGTTAGTGCACTCTTGGGCTTAAAGAGTGATTTGAGTGATATTCTTTAGGTAATTGATCCAGATGAAGCCTTTAAAGATCGCAGCTGGTCAGAGCATGGAGGACATAAACCAGAGATTCCCCATGGTCAATGGAGTTTATTGGATTTCAGCATGAGAGTGGAAGTCTGGTGTAAAAAATGCATTAACTCCAGGGTCTTGTGCTAGATAAATAATTTCTTTTCAGCTTGTAGCCCTATTAACATAATTTAAACTTTTTTTTTGTATATTTTAATGTGGTAACTCTATTCACTTTGTCTCAGAGGGACTGCTAATGTGTTCTTCCCGCCTCTCAAAGCTATTTAGTTGGGAAATGCCCAGAGGGCTGTAAGGAGACTTGAACTGGGGCCTGTTGGAAAGCAGAGTTGCTTGCCGATGGCTCCTATTCTGGAGCTCATCAGTGCAGTGTTATTGCTTTGTTGTGGCTTCAGCTTTGTATTCAACCACTGTAGCATAGAAAAACAACAATAAAAGATTTCACCATGGGAGGTGAAAATGAATTCCAGTCTAGTTTGTCTCTCCCAGGCTAGTTTATCTCTTCCCTATAGCAAGACAACTACTCATTTAACATCTAAAAAGAACAATTAAACCCTTTTCTAATCCATACAGTTTATGTTGTTTGTTTATTAATTTAATTGGCAGCAAATGTTAGACACTTAGGTATATTCTGGGGACAGAAAAAAAGAAAATTAACATTTCTTTCAACAAAGTTTTCACTGTAGCTCTCTCTCCGCGAATGCCAAGTCATCATGCAGGAAGGTACGATTGATTACAAATGGTTAAAAAAAATGTTGGTTTGATGGTTCTAGAGAGGTTCTGGAGCATAGTGTTCCAAACAGGATTTTGTTATGTACAGAACTTTTTAAAATTTGTTAAGACAAAAATAATACATATTTCAGAGAGGAAAACCAGTTCCAAATGAATAAAAGGTCTGTTTTTGTGATAAATGGCAATAGCAATACTTTCACATTGTTTTTCTTTCATTAAAAAAAAAAAAAAAAACAAAAAAAAAACTTAGATTTTCCAAAGAGTAGAATGCAAAGGGAGAAAAGTGAGAGTACAAAAGCTCACTCTCTGAACAACCTTAGTAGCCATTGTGGTAAACATTTCAAATGGAAAACTTAATTAAAGGTCTAGAAGCTTTGTCATTTATGAAATGGCATTTCTAAAAACTGCCCCAAATGAAAGAAAACTTGATTAGATAATAAAAAAAAAGTTGATAACATAATAAAAATGCCATGGTGGCCTTCTTCAGCTCTTTCTCCTCTTCCACAGCTCTTCTGATTTTTGGAAGGTATTTAGAAAATAATATTTAGCTAAATATAATGCTTCTGACAATCTTTAGTTATACAGCTAGTCAATGACATAAAAGAGCAGTATTTCAGCATAAATGATTTTAGGCTTAAACAACAACAAAACAGTGAAACTACTGAGAGATCAGGTAGCTTCTAACAGTTTGAACGTGTATCTATTAATGAAAATAACTTCACACTGTGTCAATAATACAAGACAATTAGTTTGCACTGTTACTTAGACACTTGAGAGAGAAATTGCTTTGGACAGTCCCACAGGGTAGAGAACATAAATCTGTTGAAGAAAAAGTTCCTAGCGGTGTAGTCCTGGCATCCAGTTTCTTATAGGAAGCAATTAAAAATATGTTGATTAATTCATTACAAGCATTGAAAGAGAAACCAATAGCAATGTTTTGCATATAGAAACAAGTAGAGAATTTCAGATTTTGATATGGAAAAATAAACATTTTGCAGAGCCAGTTTGATGAATTCACAAGAAAGCATGGAAAGTTCAAATTTTGCACGTCGCAGTCCCTCTTAAAGAAGATTGCCTATACATCTTATTTGATGAAAATAATTTTTTGCAATGTTTTAATACTTTATTGATACCTTTATCAGAGATTTTATGCTACATTGGCCAGACTTGTATATAAATTAATTCATACTGAGTAATAAATTGTTCAATTCTATGTTTTGTCATAAATGATTTGTATTTTCCTGCTCTTCTGCACACAACTTTAATTAATGCAGATCAGAAAAAAAGCCTATTAAGAGGAGTTAAAGATCTGACTTCACATGAAGGGTGAATTTATACCTTAACAACACCTTATGAAACTTTATTTAGCTAGTATGTTGTTTTTTTTTTTTTTTTCCAGTTAATAGAGCATATGCAACAAACATGAAAAGGTTATTTCTAATTTCAAAAAAAAAAGGAAGTCAAAGAGGAACCACTGTCCTCAGACTTTTATTAGTGTGTTAATTAGGTTTATTAGTTAGTGTATCATTAGAACTCAAATAAATACAGAGTTCTTGCCTTATTAAATAAGACATAGCAGTCAGACATACTAGACATATTTGAATACTCAAGTCAAAGACAATAAAATTTCACTCATGTTTCCTTTAGATGAAATCTCAGATTTTACAGTCATCTTGTAAGTAAGAGGATCATAACCATGTGCACATTCCTTAACAAAGCCCCACCTAGGGCAACAATGTTATGCAATTCTTGCTGCAAAAATCCAATGTCTTTGTGTCTGATATAGCTTTAGATGCCTTCATGAAACATTGCCTTTTCATGACATCCTTTGATACAATCACTCGATGAACTCATATGTGTATAGCTAAGATGGAGACTTATGAGAATGAAATTTCATTGAAAAATACTTTTTTGATTGATTTATAAAATATTTAGAGTATTCTTTAATTTTTGTTATAATTTTACTTGTTATAATAAGGAAATAAAGAAAATAATAAAGAAAAAATATGTTACCATATCTATAGTTCTACTTGAAAAGTTAGTTTTGTTCTAGAATGATTATTTTTTCAAGAGTTTTGGTTTTTGTTCTCTTCTTTCTGAGAATATATTGGAACAAATAAACACTGTATTTATTGCAAATTGTATCAGGATTGAGAAAATGTTTTAATTTTTTAATGTGTGTGGAGTGAGGTAAAATATGCATATCCATTGACCGTATCTTTATGCCAACCCACATCATTTTATTCTCACTTGCTCCAAACTGTCAGCAAGCTGAAAATTCATGTACTCACACAGCAATCTTTACAACAGCAGCTTGACTATTTGTCTTGAGCTACCAACTGGAAAAGAAAAACTAATAGCCTCTGTATCGCAGTTAATGTGCACTTGTGTTTAATTGGTATCAACACACTGTTAAAAATAAAATTAAGCAAGTAGCCATTTAAGTAAGCAGAAATCTTCATTGTTGTTAGGAAGAGAATTTTGATGTTATGCAGAACCCATAAGCTGAGAAAAACTCTAGTACCACAACATCATATAAATCAGGTCTTGAAAGCAATATTGTTCAATACCATCTTGCTTTTTGGCTTTCATTTTAGATCTACTGGAGCTTGGATACAAATAGATCATTTATATTCACACATTTATTTTTAAATAGTTTCGTAATGAAAACTCTGTTCCCTTCCACTGGTGTGTGCACACTTAGCTCTTATAAACTAGAATCTGTGGAAGATTAGTTGTTCCTACTTGTAATGTAAATTGCACAGTGTACCAAAAGCATTGCTTCTGTGTAAATATTTTATCTGAATTTTTGCAAGACTATATTAACAGACTTCCACTGATTATAATTGGGTTTTTTTCTTTTTCTTTTCTCTTCCCTCTTCTTTTTAAGTCTGGGGGAAAAAAGTGGCAATTCACACTGGAATATATATAAATACTTCAAATTATTTTATTTTCCAGTGTGGAACTCTTATATTAAAAAGCTGCAGATTCAGATGCACTAATTATCTATTATTAGATCTCTATAAGCTTAGGCATGTAAAATCAATGCAGATCAGGGATACCAAATGACAACATTTTATTTTTAACAATGCAATCATAAGACGGTATTAAATCCTTTGCATTCTGATAAATAAAAAAATAATAAAAAGAAAAATCAGACTGCCCTCAGTGGCACTAATCACTCTGCACCTCTTTTTTAAAACAGAAGAATTCTTTTGCTCCCATTCTGGTCCAATGAGGTCTAGGTAAGAACAGATAGACAGTCTCAAACCATCACATTGTGAATATATTGGTTGGAAATAATTTCAACCAAGAAAGAGAAAACTTCGTAATTGCTGAAGAATTTGGGTCCTCAAGACAGACTATACCTTAGCAAATTGCCAATGTACAGTAATGTTTATAGGTTAATTAGTTAGGGATCACTGGTGTCTCAGAGGTCTAAACTCAGCTCTGAATTGCTCACCAGGTAGTCCAATTGATTTCAGCAGAATTACAGAAGGTCTAAGAGTCAAATTTGCTCTAAGAACAGATGAAAATTGCAGGAGAGATTCAGTGCAACAGAGACTGTATCCCACTGGCTGGTTAAGGAAACCTCACTTTGGTTTAATGTCCTCAGTGGCCTGCAGAGAGGGTCCTATTAGGAAAAGTCTTGGCACCAATGCAGTGTGACATGGCCAAGGCACTTCAGATTATTCAGTATCGCAGTTTGTTGCCAATGTTTCAAAGTTCCCCTTGTGGTGCACTGCACTGATACATGATTTCTTCAGGGGAAAGAAAAAAAAAAGATTCTTTTGGGAAACCATTATGCTCTAACTTCTGCTCATACATTCAGGAAACGGGGAAAAGGATTTTGTGGGGAAAGAGTAAGAAATAAGAGAAAGAATTTAAACCAGCCTTACATGGAAGCCGGGGTTGGCTGAAGTCAGGAGAAGGTGCATTTGCACAAAATATCCCTGAATCCTTTGCCAGGGGGAACGTTTTCACACGATGAAAAAGTTTCCCAAGGGGGTGAAGGCTGGATAACAGAAGGCAAATGCATTTCACGAAGGAGCTCTCAATTGCCAAGATTTGTGGAGCCAACCAAGTTATTTTGTGAAGAGTGCAAACTGAAAACCAAAAGCCTCAGAATACTTTTTGGGCTTATTTCTTGTAAAGGGATGAGAAATGTAAAAGCATTTTGAATAGAAAGGGGTTGCTATGCCTCATCTATCTTTTTGGGGTCACAGGGACCATCTTAGTGGTCTGGTGGCCACTCTGTCTCTCAATTCTTAGAAAGTTTGAATTTTAGTTCTGTTCAAAGACAGAGTTGGCTTGAATATTGCAGACATCCTGTCTCCCAGAGTCAGTGTCTGGGATAATGATAAGCTGTCTGAAAGAAGAGCGGTGATATTCTAAGTGCATTTGACACACTAGAGTAAATTGAGTCTTTAAAGACAAGATAAGGCCTTTTATTTTAAGGGGAGCAAATGATTTATAAAACCATACTGAAGGCTAAGGCATTCTGCCAAAAATAACATTAACTCCTTTTTAATTCACACTTGGCATGTTAACTGGTAACTCCCACATCTCTGCAAGAGACAACTTACTACTTGAAATTATGTTTGTTTTGTGGTTACTTCTGGCTGTTTCTGCAGGGCTCACACTTCTTGGATCCTCAATTGTTGTGATTTTTTAGGCAGGGAGATCATGATCTGCTTCTTTCTATGTGAGTGGAAGAAAGAATGGCTCTTCCAGAAGATGTAACCTATGCCTGTTTTTTGGGGGGGGGGAAAAAAAAAAAAAGTCAATTTATGAGTAGAAAGACCTTTTATGTATGTCTAGTGATACAACACAGAATCTTCTGAGAGCTCTAAAATTGGCTGGGTTTTTGATGAGTTGTTTGTTTTGTTTTGTTTTTTGTTTTATTTTGTTTTTTACAGTTTTGGCATTTCACCCAACACTGGTAGCTATTTTGACATTTTAGGTAAGTTTCCCTCCTAGATTTCCAGCCTAAGGCATCCCAGTGACTGCTGTGCAGCCTCAGCCTTGGGTTTAGACAGCCAATGTGCTAAAACTGAGAGGACAGACCTGTTAAGAGGTAGCTCCACCTTGCCCAAGAGTTTTCCATTAATGTTTTAACTTGCCTCCAGGCATATCTTCAGGACTTTAACCTTCACCATTGCTGATGGTCAAACCAGGTTTTGACAGAGGTCTACTTCATTCAGATTCAGCATTAACCTTTATGGAAGAAATGAGATATTAGAGAAATTACTGGCATTTGCTTTGCTCTGACCACAGGTGTAATGAGCTTCCTCCTGAATAGTTCTTGAGTCTAAATGCCTAAGGAATTTTGGGAGTAGTCCTTGAATCTAAGTCCCTAAAGGATCCCCTTTGGACATGTCAGTCCTAAAAGAGAGAACTCCATCTTTGTGCATTGCCTTATCCAGAGTTGTTGGTAAATATTTGCTTCATGGTGCACTCATTCCACAAAAATTAGTGCTGGAGGCATTTTTCATGCTGAGACAGATGAGAATTTTTAGCAGAAAAGGACTGATCACCTGCAGCAGCTGTTTGGAAATTTCTTTGCCTCTTCCAGACTTCCCTGATCCACTCTGTCTTCTTGTGTATGTGGCAAAATCATATACACTAGAAGTTGCTGCTACAAATTTAAGAGTGTAATGATCATATCAGCATCTTTCTCAAATTTCAGTCATCCTCATCACCAGCAAACAGATTTCCTTTTCTCTAAGTGCTTTAAGTGTCTTGTGCTTAAGCACCTTAGTGTTCATACATCACACATGAACACTTGCGTTTGCTCCTCGACACTGTTGCAAATTTTCTGCATGCACCTGATGACCATCTCACACTCATCTGGGACCTTAGGTATCTCTGCTACCTCACATTTTTGCAGTTAGCACCATTGGCACAATGCATTGCTGCTCAAACCCATTAGAGCTTCCCAATCACTTTGATCAATTCCAGATGATAGTAACAAAAAAGTGCTTTCTAGTCCTCCCACTATTTTTACCATCACCATTTTTAGCATAAAAGAAACATCAGCCAAAAGCAGAGCACTTTTGTGCATTGAGCTTTTCTTTAAGACAAATCCATCTTTTAAATAAGGAACATCATTATGTGAAAATAATTTACGGAAATTAGGAAAAATACCATCCAGTCTGGTTGTCCAATTAACTCATGGAATCAAAAAATTAAAAAAAAAAAAAAAAAAAGTCTCATAGGCAGTACAATATTTTTCCTCACAGTAGGAAGGGAAAAGAGAGAGGGGAGAGTTTTCAAGACTCCTCAGCTAAATTTGCCTAATTTTTTGGTTTATCAAGGGAACAGAACAGCCTGGCACATGACAGCGAACAATTCCTTTCCAGTCCAATGACTGCAGCAAGAGAAAGTGCCCTTTTTAATCAGGCAGATTAAATAGGAGCTGTTTCATGCCAAATCAGTGACTTCGGCAATTATAAAAGAAGCTGGACACGGGCGCGTAAGCTGTTCCAATTAGTTCCCATTACCAAGTTCTAGGGAGTAGTTTGTGATAGCAGTAAACAAATGAACCAGGAATGTTTGTAATGTGTTTGTCATTATTTTAAACACTCTCTCAAAGAAATGTAACAGTAGCTCTTGCAGTCTGAGATGAATTCAGATGATCAAATCTTACAACATTCTCTTTTTTGTTTGTTTGCTTGTTTTTGTTGTATTGTTTCTCCCAATTGATCACCATAAATTGAAATTTAATTCTTCTTTTTGATATATGTGTAAGATGTAACATCTTTCTTCCACATTCACATAACAAATCGTACTGTATAAAGGACCTCTTTGGTTAGCACTTGTTGACTGCATGTTGGTAAATAGCTTTGCATCTTTTCAACTCTGGATGCCCTAGGAAAAGAGGGCTCTGGAAATTACTATTCTGCTGGAAGAATCTACTTAATGCTCCAAAATGCTAAACGGTCCTTCAAGGCTTTGCTACTTTCCACCATCAACTTTTCTTGACTGACTCTTATCAAGGGCCCATGGCACTTTGTGATCAACTGATATGTTTCTCTGGTTAAAATGTCTTGAGGTAAATATAACATAAAAATATCCCTAGCAAAATATATATATGTGTGTGTGTGTATTTATTTATATGTATGTAAAAAACAAACAAACCAACAAAAACCCCTGAAAGTTCCTTTCAAATTAATTTTGCACTCTTGAGGTGTTTACTTTGCATGAGTAGGCTCATACACGTAAGCTAAACTCTGGAGACCAAACTGTTCTCAGTGGTAATGACCAGTGATAGGACAAGGGGTGATGAGTACAAGTTGAAACCCAGGCAACTCCATCTCCATGTTAGGAAGAACTTCTTTCCTGTGAAGGTGACAGAGCCCTGGAACAGGCTGCCCAGAGAGGCTGTGGAGTCTCCTTCTCTGGAGATCTTCCAAACCCACCTGGATGCCACCCTGTGCCCCATGTTCTGGGTGTCTCTGCTGGAGCAGGTGCGTTGGACTAGATGGTCTCTAGAGGTCCCTTCTAACCTCAACCATTCTGTGATTCTGTGATTTTGTGTAAACATATCAAGGACTACACTAAAATTCCAATACCATGTGGCAAGGCACAGCTCTTGTACACACTACAAAGCCATTTCATTTCATTTCATTTCATTTCATTTCATTTCATTTCATTTCATTTCATTTCATTTCTTTCATTTTTTATTTATTTACTTTTCCTTCAGATTGCCTCTTGGCAGTCTAGCCTCTGCAAACCACAGATCACCAGATCATTCCCAAACATTGTTTGGAAGCCTACTTGTTGGCTTAGGATAAAAATGCTGCAGAAATGGTGCTAGCAATTTGATGGTCTGGATGATATGGAGTCAAAACACAGCCCTTAGGTTGTTCAGTTTAGGAATGTAGGTTTATCCACCAAACAGGTATATCTGCATACCCACGTGCACAAGCATCTCACCACTCAGGTTTTTCCTCATAATTTTCAGAGGTCAGTCTCACTGTACAACAGCAAATTACTTAGCTTTCTCATGAGCAATTTGCGTTGGTTGCTATTCTTGGTATGGGGCTCTATTATCATTAGGAACATGGTATGGTCAAATTTTGTCAATTTTTTCCCTTCCAAGTTACAATGCTTCCCTCATCCCTCCCTCACAGTCACAGCAACACTATCTTATTCAAAGCATCTAATGTGAAAGCTGCAGCCAGTCTCATGTTTATCTTCCCAATTCCCAGTTTAACTTAAATCAATGGTGTAATTTCAAAACCATCAATAACAGAACCACACTGAAGGTCTCCAAAATCACATGGAAACTTCTATCTTCTTCATTCATCGTAAACATTAGCAAGAGGCTTTCCTACAAATATAAGACTAAATGTTCTTTTCTTATAGTGATCTGCTTAACAATTTGAGAGGCAAGAGGCTGGGTTAGTTTATTTATTTATTTATTTGTTGTTTTCCTAAAACCAATGTTGTAGAAATGTGTAAATTGTAATATTCAACCTATTGCAGAAAGAAGTTTGCAAGGTACAGTAACAGTCATTACCTCATATGCCTGAACCTCATTACTGGCACAGCTAATTTTTAGATCTACCATATTTCATCAAGCAAAATGCTCTGTTTGTGCTCAAAAAATCAAGTTTACCTGCCAAGCTCAGGAGTGTGTCAAGGCCAGCACAACCACGAGCAAAGAGTAACCAACCTCTCTGTAAAAAGAATCTGCTTTATTTTGTGGCAGTTACGAACGACAGCAAAGTACAAGCTTGATACTTGTTCAGTTGCTTTTATGTTCAGCATGTGTGCAAGTATTCGCACCGAAGAATCTCACTGGAATATAAATGTCTTGTGTTGGCAAGACCTGGCACATACTGAAAGTCTGGCTGAGCATCTTGAATACAAAAATTATAGGCGTAGCTGCTTTCAGTCCTTGTTTACCGTCTCCTGCACAACACCAGATTCCACTTCATAATGATAATTTTTTTCAGAATGCTTGATCCCTTTCTAATAGAGTTGCAACATTACTTTTGCAATCCAGTGTTATTGCAATTTCACTTCAAAACCCATCTCTGCCTCCCAGTTGAGAATATCACGTCTCAACTATTTCAGACTGACTTGGGCTACAGTTTGGCAGGCAGTAAATCAATATTGGGTAATCCTCTTCTTCTTCGGAAGAGTCTGTTATGACGAGGTACCACTAACAAATACAGAAAGTACTAGCAACCAAAGACCTCTCCAGTGAAGTTGCAACACTGACTGCTAAATACAGTTGTATTTAAGTCCTGTTTGTTGCGGTTTGATCCACATACTGTAAAATGTACCAACCTGAGCATCTGCTATAGGAGCATGCAGACTGAAAATGCTGAGAGCCTTCCCTCTGATGGGGAAATTCTTGCAGCTACATAATCCTGCTCTCACAGTTTGCCAGGAAAAGCTCAAAACTGGGTGGAAAAGATATAGAGCTGCTGTATCTTCTCTGTGCAGTACAGCCCTCAATAATACAAAAAGCCCGGCAATGCAATCCAGCCTTTCCCCCTGTACCAATGAATTCCACTGACAGTGGATAAAAATCATCCATATAGTTGTAAAATACAGTAACGACCTGACTGGAGACTTTATGTCTAGTAATGAATAATATATAATAGAGTTTAAGAAAGAAACTATTGATAGAACTTGTGCTGAGCTGAGTTGAGTTTCTCAGCAAAGTTGGTGAGATTTTGCAGGAGTGGGCAGAGCTCATAACAACAATGAGGCATCTGCATGCCTGGCCATCATCTCTTTTTGCTTGCTTCTCAAGCTGATCGCCTTTAAAAAAGTTTTGCAAGTGCTTTCCTATGGGAACACATAGTTAAATAAATATAATGTACATACATTGTGTTGCATTTGATGTTGCTGGAGATATCCCAACTTCTGTTCTGGAGAATGCTAAATAAATCAACTTCTAGCAATATATGTGTCTTGGAAATTTTACTTTCTGATCCTTAAGTCTTTTTTAATTCCAAGGGGAAAGTAGAGGATGATGTGCAGTATTTCCTTTAGTTTCAGTTTCATGTGAAGAGAAAAGAGAAGAACAGTATCAAGTTTGATAGTCAGTATTAGTCCAAGAATAGTTGCAAGGACTACTGAGTGCCAAAAATACTGATAAAAACAAATACTTAATTCCCATATATTTTAGCATAAGGGATGTCAGGACATGCTACATGAACATGGAACAAAACATCCCAAGAGGGACATTAAAACTAGAAGACATTAGTGCTTTCCTTTGCACAGTGCTTGCTTTCCTTCCTTCCTCTCGCAAAGGAAGATGTTAATACAGTTATATGCTGCCTACTCCCTGAACTACCTTCATTACACTCACTTTGGTTATCATAAAGCACTTAGTGTCCAGCAGTATCACGTGGAATGCTGAAAGTGCAAGTTAAAAATGGCTGAAGATAAAGACACTTCTGCTTCTGTGAATGCATACACTAACTTTTATTTACACAAATGGAAATGATTTGTGTGTTTAAGGTTGCAAAATGCATTCAACAGACCATGGAAAGAATTTGCCATGTTCTCCGCAAAACAGGAACGGAGAACAACTGTAAAGCTCTGTAGAGACACCTAATCTGTAATAGAACAAGGAGAAATTACCAATATCACCAGTCCATTTATGATTTGAGTCAATTTTTCTGGTGAGGTATCATTACTGCCCTAGACACATGTATTGCTAAATAATATTTGCTTCCACTGCAAGCCACAAAGATTTTATTTTCACTTTTACCTCTGAATGCTTGATAGCTCTGGGGTTAATTGAATGAAGGATACGCAAGAGAACTGCTGCTGAATGAATTGCTGACAATCAGCTCTATAACTAGTTCTGAAAATGTATGCATGTGCTTCTGCCTCCGCGCAGTGACAAAGAGAGTGCATAGATGCTGCGGTGTTATAGCCTTTTCTACATCTTGTCAGCAAATTTTGTAACATAACGCTAGGGTGTGTATGTGTTTCTGAATTGTGCAGATAATGCATGCCATGAATAAATAGTCTAGAAGCATAACATTGTTTTCTTCTGAGTCTTAATTTTCACTTTTTGTCTGCAAAAATTATCAGCGTGTATACCTCGTATGCACATTTTTTTGTTGTTGTTTTGGCAGTATTATTATTGTTCTTACTGAGTGCTTAGCAAGGCTTAGCAAGTCATATCACTCAAACAACTGGCAGGTGGCTTGTTCTACAGATGGATAAACAGTAGCACATGTTAAACTGCAAATAGCTAGAAGATGTGTTTCGTCGCATATTTGTTGACCATCCAGCCATCTGCCTGGTGTTCTTTAAAGTATGACCCATGGTGGTTTGACAGGGAATAAAAGTGGTGATAATAAGGTTCTTAATCATCCTCGTAGCATCCCAGTGAAACCTTGCTCACTGAGATTTAAATTAGAGGGGCAGATGTATAGACTGGGAAGTATTCCAGGTGCTCTTTAAATATCAAAAGGTACCCTACAAAGTGTGATCCTTGACTGTGTTGTTTTAACAAACAGTTGCAATTGCTTTGCTGGACACAGCTGCCCAACAGCTCAAACATTTCAGGAGAAAAATACCAGCTGCCAGAGTTCCTGTTTCTTGGTGTTCAGGGCACTGAAATTCCTGTCCTGATACTTCCATTGTGATAGAGCACCCAGATATCTACAGCAGTATTAGTTACCATACTGAGAATTCATGTAGGTATGAGGAGCTATCTGGAGCTACCAGAAGTTATATGTGCTTTAAAATAACTCCCATGAATAGGTTAAGATGTATCACATCCATGTTTTCAGAGATTCTTAATCGCCAGAGGTGACTGGAGATGTTTATGCTTTAAAACAGCTTATCACCTCTGCATTGGCTTTTTATCACTGTGTGCAAGGCAGAAGGAACTTTTAGATTATGCATACTCGGTCAGTAAGATTACGAGTTGTAAAGAAAATATATGCATTTAATAATTAATGAGGTAAAATGAGGCTTCAGTTAAATTACTGAGAAACATTACAGAGTAGGCTAAAGTTTAAAGCTTTTATTTAAATTGCTGTCTTAGGTCATTAAGTATATTTTTCTGTGTTCAGAGACTCTGAAGCTATTAAAAATGTTTGTGAAAGCAAGAAACTGGTCCATTAAATTCTCTCTTTTTTTTTTTTTTTTTTTTTCTCTCGGCTTGGAGAGTCTTTGATAAGACATTTGGGTAGCTTAGAATTCAAGCAAATGTGAGGTCTCTGACTTCACTTGAATACATGGATAGCTTTCCGTATGTGGGTTTTTATCTTTGAACTCACGGCCTCTACTAATCACACCAGACCTCTACTAAAGCATGGGAATAATTTGAAGACTCATGGGTTTGCTGAATAAAGGCTTGATTACATCTTCCATGCTTCTTTGCATGTAAGATCAGGTAGCTCTTGGATGGCCCCTCTTTCTCCTCCTCTACCCCTTATCCATCACAAAGAGCACTGATCCCAGACTGTGGTTTTAAGAACTCACGATGTCTGATGTAGAGTTAAAATTATCTTATTTATGCTTTTTTGCATAGCTTTTCCTTGCTTTTCCTGTGGAAAGGGGGATGTGCAAAGCAAAGTTTCAAATAAAATGAAATGAGTCTCCCACCAAAGTGCCTGAGAAGAGAGCCCACTCAAAATTCAGTTGTAATCTTGATGTAAAAGTATATCATTGCTTTCCAAAATTATGAAATTAATCTTAATATTTGTACATGTAAGAAGCACAGACTTCTTCCCCTAACTGAGAATCACTCTAGTAATTGGAACAGACAGTAAATCTTTTGTGACCTGCTGTAAAGCTTAGAAAAGACAGTAGTAATTACCTTATCTTTTTCACTTTTCACTTTATTATCTCTATTAGAGTTGGGGAAATTGGCAGCAGAGAACATATGTTTCTGATCTTGTTCAGATTCAGCTTTTTGAAAACAGAGGAGGAAGTTAAAAAGAAATCTGTTCCACAAGGTCAGCAAGGCTGCAGGATGATGCTCAAAGGAGCCCTTTGTGAAAAGATAGGTTCTCTCTTAAATGACTGATAGATGCTAAAATGCTGCAGTTATCAGCAGGATCAGTTACAAAAGTTAACTTTGCATGAAATTTTAGGGGACTGAACAAGTCATATTCTTCCATCTTGGTGAATAATTCAAAAAACCAGTAATATTACTTTGCTTCTTTATGCTGTTCTTGAATGCCTAAAGAGGTGTATTTCTGCTGTTTCACTGCATTCATGCTTAAATTATAGCTTTAAGAGTTATATGAATGTGTAGACATAAAAACTCAAGAATAGTCATGATGATTGTCTTAAGATTTAATCTTTTAAATGCCGGGAAACTGAGAAATGACACACTTTTCACTTTCCAACTATGTCCAGGATATTCTCATTTATCATGAAAGTTGGAGCTTTGGTAACAATTTCAAACTTTATAAACTTGTTTTGATTTCTGAAGGAACACATTAAGCTCAATTGAAACATTATAATTTGACAAAATGTGCAATTATTGCTGTGATTGTTTCATCATCTTATACTAGAATGAAAAATTTTAAAGAATTTGAGAAGCAGAATCCTTTTTTTTTTCTCTCCAAATGTGCTTGTTTACATTTTTCTTTCTGTTTTATTCTAAGTTCACCTTTGTTTTCTAGAAGAAGTTTAGCTTTTGGTGGAAATATTTAAGGATTTTGGAGATTTTTATATAAACAAACTCCACTTATAGATTAATTATCTACATGTTCATTAATTTATCTTTTTTCTCTCTCTCTTTTTTTTTTCTTTTTTTACAGTTATATCATTGTAATTGTACCTTTATAGACAAAGCAGTATCGTCCTCTATCAATGACTTGAGCACAGAAATTTGTTCCTATGCATGGAAGTTTACAGTGCTATGCACAATCACAGTCCTTCAATTGTATCTACAGTTTATTTTCATTTTATTTGCTTCCCTGAAAGAACTCTTTGAAATCAAAAGCTCTCTACATGTCAAGCATAAATAAGATAGGTGGTGTTTCTTAAATGACCCTTCAGTCGTTGGCTGTTGGCTGTTTTATCAAGTCTTGCCTTTCTATTCCCCTCACACGTAGACTCTGTAAGTCAATAAAAAGTCATAGACGTGAATGTCTCTCTGGAGGTATCTCTTTCCTCATTAAGAAACTTAGACTACACGCTTATATTTGCAGACAGAAAATATCTTATGTGAAACATCATAGGGAAATTTTGGCCTCTTTAATCATTGCTGTCAAATTTCAAAAATACCTGCTGCTGCTCTTCTCAGGAAAAGCTCTGTGAAATCAATGCTGAGCATCCTGTGATGTCAGCAGCCTTTGCAACACTCTTTGTCACAGTGCTCCTTTGTAAGAGGATCATCATCATCATTTATAACATTTGTGGTTTTGTCTTAGTTAATAAAGGAAACAAATCTATTTTAATGTATTTTCAGTCAATTTCACTACATGAGTCTTTTGTGTTGACAGCCTCAAGAAAAAATGTATTCAGTTTTTCTCTTTAAATGGTTATATGAAACAAGGACAATATGGTTTTAAAATAAATTTATGGACTCTGAATTGACCTTTCTACTCATCAGTCAACCACACTGTGATCAATTGGAGAGCAATTTTTTTCCATTTCCACTAAGAGTAAGGATAAAATCTTATCTGTATTATCTCTTTTACGTAAACTAATAAAAATGTACTCTGACCATTTTCTGTACAACCTTTAGGAACCAGTGACTTAAATATTTAATTCTTCCAAGCATGTAGTATAATATGCAAGAACTTGACCTAGACTATATCCAATTGCTTTAATGGGTTCAAATCCCAGATGTTCAAGGTTGGCTCTGCATTTATAGAAGAGAGATGCGACAAGACATTTTGTTCTTGCACACAGGTTATTCAACTGCATGCACTGACAAGATTAATTACAGACCTCTGAACCTGATATGTTTTCTTAATATCCAGCATAGCCTTCACTTTCCTCATTCAGGCTGAAATATGAGGGTTGCTCTTGCATAATTCAGCATCTTTCTTCTCTGTGGGTGGCACTGTTTTTAAGAGTTGTAAATGCCTGCAAATTACTAAAGTGACTGATATGAATCACAGCAGTTTATCTGGAGTTATTTCAGTGATTATGGAATGAAAGAAAATAAGATTCTTTACAAAATGTCAGAATATTGAAGAGAAAATACCAGTCACATAATTTTCCATGTAGTACAAATCAGTTTTTCTATTTTTTTTTTATTTGTGGCCTATTCTCTGTATTCAGTGAGTAATAATACAACACATAGATTCCATTCGCTAGGGCTGTCCAAATTCATTTTTCATCTTGCTACTTATAGAATTCCAATATTTCTTCTGGAAGTTGACACATCACCTTTTTTTTCCTTTTTTAAAAAAACTTTTTTTTCAAAATTAAATTTGGAGAGAATGCTAACACTGTATCTTTTATAAAAGTACACATATTTAGTAGATGAACATTACATAGCTTATGAAAATGCAAATGTTAATAGGCATAACTGGGGGTATCCCAAAAGTGTGGAATGGACGGAAAAAAGAAAAAAAAGAAAAAAAAATTAATTGGCTTACAGGAAATATATCTATCTTTACTGGTCTGTGAAATAGGAAGGAATTCAAATGTTTGTGAAGCCATAAGGCCAGGTCTATCCTCTGTAACAAAAGTGTTGCCAAAACTACATGAGAAAATAGCTGCCATAGGACATCTATATAGTCAAAATTGACTAACCTAAATTCCTACCCTATGAAGGGAAAAACAAACAAACAAATGAAAAAACATATTTGAAAAGAAAAAAAAAAAAAAAAAAAGGCCTTATTTTGGAATTCCTGGATTTGGTGTTTTGTGAGTCCCAAGATAATCCTGATTCAGCTCTTGGAGACTAAAGGGATTCTCCCCCAGTGTTTTGGATGCTCTGCTTTCTGCTTTAGCACTTACCCTCGTTTTCCTCTCCATCCTGTGATGTGGGATAGCTCACTATCTTGAAGAGTCAAACATACATGCTGCTGCATAATCTGGCCTGCACAGCAGAAAACAAGCAAGTAGCTCATAAAAATTGTGGAGAAGTGTGCTGCTTTAAAACGGTTATAATTTTAAAAGAAACTAGGACTGAAAGAATTTTGAGTAAGGCCTGCTTTGTGCAGGGATTTTAACTACATAATGTCCAGAGGTCCTTCGAAATGAAAATGCTACTTGATTTTGTAATTTTTTGAATTTTGAATTTTTGATTTGTAATTCTTAATCTCCGTCTCAGAGTAGACAGTACGATAATAAAAGCAGCAAACATTTGTATGCATACCTACTCATTGTTCATCAAAATATGAACAGGAGGAGACTGTCTCCTATGATTGCTCTCAAGACCCAAAAAGAACTCTCCTTACTCTTGTCAGGAATGTAGAGGTGTCACCATCTCTTAATCAGAGTGGTCTGAAGTGTAGAGTGACCTGTGTTTTCGGTTCAACAGAATGTTAAAGTTTCATTTTTAAAGAAAGATGGTTGTAAATTGTCTGACAAACTAATTACCTGCTGAGGAAAATCTATTCCTCAATTCCTCAATTAAAATATGCTAACTCTACCAAAACTTTTATCCTGAAAGGTTTCCTCTGTCCAGAATTGAATTTCTACATAAATGAGTAAAGGATAGACAGCTGAACCACTGAATTTCAGCCCAGAATAGCTACTTAGCTCACTATTGGAGCATTTAAATATCAAAGACCAAGGCTGAAGTTTCAGATGTGCATTAAAAGTAGACAGAATTTGACTCTCCTATAACACCGAAGAAATCTATTCCCTTTTCTTTTCTCTCCCTAGGTGAATAATATCTTTGTATCTATTAGTGCAATTGTGGTGTTTTTATCTAGCCTTTTTCTGTTTCTGTTTGGCATCTCTTTATATTAGAAGAAAGGAGTTATCTTTATATAATAGTTTCACAAGAGAAGCATCATAAATTTATATCAATTAGTTGATTAGTCAATAAGATATTTAAACTCCAAATTATGAATATAAACTATGTTTTTTAGATTATTTGGGATATTAAAATGTATTAACTGTACTGCTTCAGTTCCTCTGAAAGTGAATGAATTGTAACTTAAAGCAAAGGCTAAATGTAAGCTTTGAATATTCTTTACTACATTCTAACTTATCAATAAATTATCTAAATTCTTTTCAATTCTTATGTGTGTAGACAGTGTCAAAACACAAAGTTAA
Organism: Eudromia elegans; assembly: GCA_003342815.1. Classification (NCBI taxonomy): domain Eukaryota; kingdom Metazoa; phylum Chordata; class Aves; order Tinamiformes; family Tinamidae; genus Eudromia; species Eudromia elegans. Next base: position 218,647 of record PTEX01000297.1, on the reverse strand, counting down.
TATATGTCTCATAGGCATCTATGTGGAAGTAGTACCCAGTTTGCACTATTTTGTGCTATTTGGACTATTTTTGTGCTATTATTGTCTAAATATGACAGATTCCCTTGTCATATGATTTATAACTTGTCATTACAGGACATTGTAGTCCTCCAGACAACATTAATCTATCGATGGTGATGAAGTGAAGACGTGATTGATGCAGTTACAGACACTGGTGACATAGGTAGGCTCTTCTTTTCTTTTCAAACCTTTCTTGCTGAAATTCATGACTGTGTGGCCACAAAACAGTTCTACATTTGAGGAATGAGAAACAAGGTTCATCAATACACCCATTCATGTTAATGATTTTTTTTTCCCAAATAAATTTGTTTTAAAAAAAGTTTCTTTTCGCACTTTTTAATTAAACAAAAGAAAAAAAATCCAACTAACACATTTACCATATCATTTTGAACAACTATTGTCTTTCTAGCTCTAATCGATCATGTGTTGAATTCTCTTTTGTGTTTATCACTGAAATGGATATAAATCCCGCAGGTTCTGTCTTTGCAATTCCCTCTAGATTTTTATATAGAATTCCTACAGAGTGTTACGAGGAATTTTGAGGAAGGTACCAATGAAGTGATTATCTTTTCTCATTCAAAATCTAACACTGAAAATGACACATAGACATTTAAATACATGAATAGGAATTAGTTTTGAAAGTTTTATATACTCTGTATATACCTGTAAGATGCTATTGGGGTCAGCAATAAATTTCTATGCCATCCGACACTATTCCTTCTCCAAGAATTTGTCCTATATTTTTTGCTTAACTACTGAAGTAATGGGGACATGCGAATAACTAATTTTTAATTTAGTTTTCTGGGTAAAGAAATTAATAAACTTAAGACTGAAGGGATGCAATTAGTTCAAAATGCCATGCTATGTTATGGTCCTAAGTTTCAAAATTCTTCCTAAAGCTAAATCATTTTTTAAAAGGACCACTTCACAGCTGCTGGGATGAGATTTTAACTTTTTAGACAATACAAGTAAAATATATTTTTCTCCTCGGTCAATATATGGCCCAGTTCACCTATAGCATGAGAACATATTTCCATATCCAGTACTGATGCAGCCACCTTTTTATCATGGGAGCAGCAGAAAATAGAACATGGAAAGTTTCTTGAAACGCAAAGTTCCTGTCAGAAAGGTTGGGTTAGCATTGAAAGAAGATAAGCTGTAATTATTTGCAAATTAACCCCAGTAAGGAAAATAGTGTGAAAGGAATCTCAAAAGCTAAAGTAAAATATTTGTAATTGCATAATGATCTCCTTTACACTGCTTTGTCAGGATCCTGTATCTGTCATATCATTACGTGGTTCTAGTTATGCTGTTGTTATCTCTAAGAGAGTGGATTATTTCATATTAAATGTATCTATGTCTTCAGTATGTCTAATGTAAGCAGGAATGTTGTCAGCTGCATATGCTACTGCATAGCAATAGTTCCCAAAAGCTATTTGGTATAAACAAAAAGTAAAATAATAAACACAAGCAAAAAATAAACACCAAAAAAGAATCATCACACACATTCAAAAGAGAATTCCTCTGAATAAAGATACTTTTGGAAGTCAATATACATTTGCAATAGAGAGAAATTTTGGACTGGATTCTAGATGATTCTTACAGAGATATTCCAAAAACTAACTTAGAGTTCGATTCCCAGGAGTCTTGCACTGGTCAGCCATTGGAAGGAGATTCCTCTGGGAAATGGGGAACGAACTGGACCAAGAGCTTGATTTGGAGCACTCCCTTCTGGAGTCGCTGATCTTTCCCCATAAACTGAAAAGAACTTGTGAATGAAAGGATCTCTTTTAAGCTACAAAAAATTGGAAGTCACCTGTTTTGTAAAGTTTTCCTGGCATGTGAGAGCATAGGTATATTTCGTGCTTTAGAAAAAGATGATAAATATGATCTAGGTCAAGCTATCTGCCCAGCATTGTAATTTTAGCCTTAATATTTCAATTTAAATGATTATTTTTAATTCTACTTATAAATCTATTGAAATATTTGTTCTTATCATCTCTATATGACATAAATAATGAGATCATCTAGTCCAACTCCTCTACTCCAGCAGGGACACCCAGAGCACAAGGCACAGGGTGGCATCCACGCGAGTTTGGAAGATCTCCATAGAAGGAGACTCCACAGCGTCTCTGGGCAGCCTGTTCCAGGGCTCTGGAACCCTCACAGCAAAGAAGTTCTTCCTCACATAGAGATGGAACTGCCTGGGTTTCAACTTGTATTCATTACCCCTTGTCCTATCACTGGTCACCACTGAGAAAAGTTTGGCCCCTTCCTCCATACATTCACCCCTCTGGTATTTATACATACTAATCAGATCTCCTCTAAGTCTTCTTTTCTGCAGGATAAACAGGCCCAGCTCACTTAGCCTGTGCTCATCTGGTAGATGCTCGAGTCCCTTAACCATCTTCGTTGCTCCACACTGTACCCTCTCTAGAAGCTCCACGTCCCTCCTGTACTGGGGAGCCCAGAACTGCACCCATTGCTCCAGGTGCGGCCTCACCAGAGCTGAGTGAAGGATCAGGATCTTCTCTCTTGACCTGCTGGCAACGCTCTTCCTGATGCGGGCCAGGATTCCATTGGCCTTCTTGGCCATGAGGGCACATTGCTCACTCATGGTTAACTTGTTAAAACCAGGACTCCCAAATCCTTCTCCATGGAGCTGCTTTCCAGCAGGTCAGCCCCTAATCTCTCCTGGTGCCTTGGGTTATTCCTGCCCGGGTGCAGGACCCTGTACTTGTCCTCATTGAACCTTATGAGGTTCCTCTCTGCCCAACTCTCCATCCTGCCTAGGTCCTTCTGAATGGCAGCACAGCCCTCTGGTGTGTCGGCCAATCCACCCAGTTTGGTGTCATCCGCAAACTTGCTCAGGGTGCGCTGTACGCCCTTGTCCAAGTCATTGATAAACAAGTTGAACAGCACTGGGCCCAGCACTGACCCCAGGGGGACACCACTGGTCACAGGCGTCCAACTAGACTCGGTACTATCTGTCACCACCCTTCTTAAGAGATATTTTGCTACTTTTGCTGAAAACAAAAGGTTAATATGTTTAAGAGACTTTTCTTAAGGTAAGGACCTGTGCTTGAAGCAAGATTCAGAAGGCTCTGAATTCTTAGAAACATAGTATTGGTTGTTCCCTGCTTTTAACTCATTCACAGTGCACTTGTCAACCTAATTATTTATGAAGGCTTTGTGAGCTCCAGGTAGAAAAAAGATACTGCTATATCCAGAGGTTTGGATCTGAGGCTGACAGCATATTGAGATTCAGTGTTGTTTGCTAGAAAGGAACATTTGGCTCTAGTGCTAATTAAATATCCATTCTAAAATGCAGTGCCTGGATTCCAACTGGTTTCTTTTATGGAAGAACTGGAAAGATCTTCTTAATTGCAAACAGAAGAAAAACTAATTAGTGTTAATTCGTGCAGTGGATGTTGGTATGACCAAACTCTTTCTAATACCAATTAAATATATTAAAACAAAGTTCTTGGCTAAAGCAAAGATTTCTTTATGGAACAACAACAACTTTTTAGCTTGGTCTGTGGCTGACTAATTTATTTTTTCCTTCTTTACTTCCAATGATAAAGTTACAATACAGGGCTGAGGGAAAAAAATGCAAGCTGAAAGCACAGGCTAGCCATCACTGGAGATCACCAAAATGAGAGTAAATAAAAGGTGATGTCAACATACCTGGATTATCCAGGAGGGCAAGCAAGCCTGTTATTAAGAGAGACTCTCTCAGAAGAGTCTCTGGTTCACTGGTTGCATTCAGTATATTCAGCATGGATTATGGTCATCCCTTAATAAATGACCATAGTGAGAGATCCATCTTAGTTGATACAGTTTTTAAATGACAGGTGTTTCACACTTCCTGTAAAACTGGGGCTTAAGCTGAAGCCCCTTAAATGAGAAGCAAGCTGCTAGAGAAATCCAGGCTATTGCATGCATTGTTTGTGAAGGAGGTTAATGTACAATTTTGCACAGCTTAATTTTGGAAGACATTATTGTGTTGATACTGTGCTTTGCCACATGCTTGCTTATGTCATTACCCCTCTTAACATAGAAATGAATACTAAAATGAGCAAAAAGGGTAATAAATAAAAATCTTTTCAGAAGCTGACATCAACTTGTATGACAATTATGTTAATTGGGAGGTCTGGAGCTTATTCAGAACTGCAAAGAAACAAAAATTCCTTTTTTTTTTCCTTTCCTTGTCTTTAATTTTTTGAAAGAGTTGACACTACATAGCAGTGACTCATATATCAAGATTACTGCTCTTTTACAGTAAGAAAAAAAGAAAGTAACAGATCTTGTGAATATAATTAATGTGTACATTGATGAAGCAAGCTAGGTAAGCATACATAACCAACCGATAATTGCTTTTTATTTCTCTACCTCTTGACTTTGCCATTTTGCTAAATATTCTGACATAAGGTCACTGTGCTGTCGCCGGTGATGAGGTTGTCCCAAAGGGGCTACCTGTCAGTCACTAGATCAACTGCAAATTTTTCTTATGCCTTGGTTACTCTGATACAACTTATGAATAATATTCCTTTCAGTGTCATTGCTCTGCTTTATGCTTTGTCTTCTCACCCGTACAGTGTCACCACTGTTGGTTGCCTCAGGTTTTCAAAGATGGGGATACAGCTATTGAAGCAGAGATGATCCTATGCTATCTCTGGCACAGACAATCTCTTAATCTCCTTGGCTGTCGTGGGAGGGGTGGAAATCTCTTAATTTGATGATTTTTCTGTTTTGCCTTCTTTCTTTGTTCCTGTTTGGTTTTCTTCCATGAGTATTCTACATCTCAATTAACTGAGATGGCTTTAAAAGAAATTTAAAAAAAAAAAAATAGTAATAAAGTTAAAGTAATAAATAACTAGAAATTTATGTTATGGCATTATACCATAATCCCCTAATTTCACCTCTGTAAATTCTTTGAAGTTCCTGCAGAGAACTGCTGCACACACACAGTAGAGTTGCATTCATTCTTAGAAGTCCCCAAGGAGTGCAAAGATATGAATAAGGGGATATGAATAAAGATACAATAAGAGCAAGGCGAAAGTGAGGAAAATTTTGTCATTTACCTCATGGATATCATATGAGTCCAGGGAAACACAGGTGGAAAGAAATGTGTTGATTCCTTTTATTCCCCAGAAGATCCCATCTTCAGGGAAGCTGATTTCAAGACAGAATACGTAGACTTTAGGTGCTGTGTAATGAGTGAGGATGAAGGACACAGAGAGACACTGAGGAGTGGAGAGGGATAGGAATAATGTCTGCTAGGGGATGTTTTCCTTGGGAAGAGGAAGAGCGAACTGTATTTTTCGTCTTTTCTCTGACAATTTTATGGAAAAAGCAAAGAACTCTGTGTGTGACACAACACTAAAGTTCAGGGAGACATTTTAAATTCTGTCTCTGTTAAAACCATATTTAATTTGCAATCCGACCTAAACACAAATTCCTTGCAGCCAGACAGCAAGGAGAGAGGAAAGCTGAGGAGAAACCATGCAATTCCCACTCCCCTAGCTCCGGCTTCTAATCACAAATCTTCCTTTTCAGCATACAACACTCACCCTTTAAGTTACTTAAATTGGTGACTTTATACAGTGCCATTCTGAGCCCAGAGAATTGCTCAAAATGCTTTGTAAGGTAATTAGGTTAAATAGTGAACTCGCTGTGGCTGCAAGCACGAGGGAGAGCCTCTGTGCAGGAAGCAGCGAAGGAGCAAAGGCTCATGCCTCTCTCCAAACCTGACGAGTTAGCTCAAATTCTGCTCTCCATGGCCACAGCTTTGCAATATTCCCATGTGGAGCAGAGCCAGTGCCAGCCTTCTCTGTAGACACTCTTGTCCTTTTGTGAGATGATCAGGGAAGCATGAACTGCTGTGCTCAGAAAAGATAATAAAAAGTTACTGCTCCTTCAATCTGTGCTGGTAAATTATATGCAGTTAGAATGAGTAAGAGTAGGCAGCTGAGTGACATTATGTCACAGACTTGGTGAGGTGTGTCTATTTCATGTTCATTTTTTGTTGTGTTCCTCCAATACTGTGGGTAGAAATTTTGAATTCAGTCGAACTCAATGAGCCTGAAACTCATCTTTGACTGTTTAATTTCTATGTTCTTTAAATGCAATCATGTGAAACACAGCAAGGGAGAGGTCTAGAATACATGAAGAAATACATATATCCTTTCTTGCTTTGCATCCCAAGCCCTTCCATGATGGAATGAATAATCCAGCCCTCCTTTACTCATATTCTTGCCAAAAGAGCATAGAGCTGTGATTAGCTAGTAAAATAGTAGTAGAAGAGTTTGCATTTGCGTGAAGCATGGTGAAAATAAATGGATTTCTTTTTTCTTCTTGGAAGATTCTGTGTTGAAAAATGTCACATCTAATATGAGCTTCTGATCTCTATGACACTTATGTAAACTTGGAGTCATTCCAGAGAAGACATTAAGTTTTACATGGTGCCATCTGATATCATAATCTGTTTTGTCTTCAGATTGTTTTCTTTTTTTTTTTTTTTTTTTCTTCCTTGAAAGTCATTTAATGAATTGCACCTTGGGTTTTCTCCTTTGGCATAAAATCGATCCTCATGGATATTTTAGTGGAAGGTTGTTATGAGAAAATAAGCTCTTACTTATTTTTTATGGCCCCTATATCAGATGATATTTATTAGCAAAAAGCTGAAGGAAAGGATTGCCATCTCAGTATAATTTGGACTATTTTACAATCTACAATCAGACAACAAAATATCTCAGGATTTATTTTACTCATCTTGTGGTTTTCTTTCTTTCTTTCTTTCTTTCTTTCTTTCTTTCTTTCTTTCTTTCTTTCTTTCTTTCTTTCTTTCTTTCTTTCTTTCTTTCTTTCTTTCTTT
>PTEX01000297.1:193392-211140 GCA_003342815.1 Eudromia elegans | reverse complement strand
TCCTTCCTTCCTTCCTTCCTTCCTTCCTTCCTTCCTTCCTTCCTTCCTTCCTTCCTTCCTTCCTTCCTTCCTTCCTTCCTTCCTTTCTTCCTTCCCTCTTTCCTTCCTTCCTCCCTTCCTTCCTTCCCCCCTTCCTTCCTCCCTCCCTTCCTTCCTTCCTTCCTCCCTTCCTTCCTTTCTCTTTTCTTTTGTTCTGAGAGAGCCCCAAAACATTTAAATATTTTAATTTGAAGAAAGATGTGCAAGCACTTCTCCTCTTTCTCTCATGATATTCATATCAATACTCCACATGCTGCAAAAAAGCAGAATGCCATTTCTTAGTAGGTTACAGATGCTTCCTTCTTGCATCATCATAGACCATATACATATTTATCCCTTGGCTTTGCAGATAGAATAACCTTACCTTCATTGGAAACAATCACGCCTTCTGTCGAATGTGTAAAAATTTAGGTGTCAAATCAGAAAATGTAGTATTTTCATATAGTAAGAAGTATGTCAGCATATTTTTAATATTTTTACTCTTATTCTTGTAGGTCTTTGGTTATTTAGTCCTCTTGCAAGAACAACGTGATTCATACTGACCAGTATGATTTCCCTTTTTCCTTGAGATTCTCTTCCTGTCTATAACCATCTGTTCGTCTGGTTTTAGCTCCCTGACTAAGCAGTCAAATCTTTCATTTGTTTAGCACTATTTACATAACTTTTCCTAGCAGTTCAAATAAATAAGACAGGTGGCAGTCTCTCCAGCATTTACACTTCTTGCTTTTCAGCTATTCCTGCTGTTCTTGTGATAACAGATTTGTGGATAATCCATATTAGAAAGTCAGTTATTTGTGCTGTCGAAAGTGAAGAGTGAAGAGTTTTTATGTATATGTATATATATGTATATATATATATGTATATTTATATATATATAAACTTTGAAATTAAATAGCTCTATGTTGGTTCTTAGTGTGCAACCTTTGCAGCTGACATGAACACCGTGAAATCTAATGGTTTGTCTAACAGTTGTCTTAAAATTGTTACATAAAAACTGTTCAATGATGTATATGGGAGAAGAAAATGTGAAGGACAATTCATTCTTTTTGGTTTATTTTCTTTTTTCTTGCAGAACATATGCTATGTGATGAACATATGTGAAATTCTATTCAAACAGGGGTCTAACTTTAGTATATAGCGAATGTTATTATTAACATAACATTTATATATAATAACATGATTATGTTATTATATGTAAATAATAACAATCATTACTATTATTTTTTAATAACATGTCATATCATACTACTTCACAAGAATTTCAGCAATATCATGATAATCTGGGTAGATTTCTTGTCACTGAAGAATTCTCATCATAGTACACCTAGGCCAGACATTGGCAGAATAGACTTTACTGGATATTTCTATATTACTTAAATACATAAATAAAGAAATAAATAGATTGGACCAGTCATTAACTTTTAGTCATTTAAGCTTCAAAAGGTTGCATTTCATTAAAAAAAAAAAAAAAAAGAAAAAAAAAAAGGACTAGTTCCTGGCAGAGATGAATGTCTCTTCACACTGCATGACTTCTTCCTAGATCTCCTCTGGTCCCTGTATAAAGCATAAGAAAATACTAAAAAAATCTTTCTTTTTTGTTTGTTAGTATGTGTGTGTGTGCTTTTCTTATTTTTTTCATACCAAAATGTCTGAAATAATACGAGAGCTATTATACAGTACGGTGGAGTTCCTAAAGCATGAACTGTGGATTAGCATTATATTCCCTGATGTACAGATTGAGTGCACATGGTAGTGCTTGAGGATGCTTGAAATTGGGATAGCATTGAAGAACTGGGGATGGAAGCATAAAAACCCAGTACAGGCTCAGTCAAGCAAATTTGTTGGCACTGTCCCCAGAGTGAACCATCCTTTGAATCACTCCTAGAGAGTCTCTTCTGGTGTGATCTAAAATAGAACCTGAGAATAGGGTGACACGTAGCAATAAGAGTTAGAAATCAACACTTTAGTTGACTCTTGTCTCACTTTTATGTGGCAATGTAGCTGTATCTCTTGAAAAATATCTAATTCATCCTCTGGGTTTGTATATATAGTTTATAGTAAGACTTTTTTTTTTTTTTTTCTGATGGATGCTTTTTGCATATGAATGGGACTGAATCAAAATTAGATTTTTTTTGGGAAAAAAAATTCTCATTCTGAAATTCTTTATTTTTTGTTTCAAGAAACTCTTCAAGAAGCCCCCTATCCCTCTGGGACTTTGCTGAGCACTACTCTTTTTACTCAGTGGCTTTCTGTCATTTGGGCTTCCTCCTTGCTCTGCTTCCAAGGCACGGCCACATCCAACAATGCACGAATGTCTGCCAGGTTTCAGGGAAGCAGATGGTTTAACTTATCCTCAGACTTTGCCATCTCATCCTTTTCCCTGGGAGGAGAAATCTATTGCTCCAGTTATTGCAACACAAAAGGATAGGCAATTACTGCTGGTTTTCATTGAATAAAGTCTTTAAGAAGGACTGTTAATTGAGAACAGCACCATGCTATCATGTTGCTTCTTTCAGTGGCTTAATGACATAATTTGAAAATACTGTTCCAGTGATGAACTCATGGCAGATCTAGAGGTTCGTTTCCTGCTGTTATTTAGGCTGCTTAAGAATTGCTTTTGTGAGATGAAGAGGAGTGAAAGTGCTCAGGAGGCTCAAATTTTGGGTGAAACCTTCACTTAGAGGTGAAGAAATACCTGTTCAGAGGCACAGTCCTCTATTCTGTTGCTGTACTGGGGACTGTTCTGCCCCAGTGAATGATGCTCTGCCCCACTGCCCCACTGCCAGACATGAATGATGCACCATAGTCTGAAGGGCTTTTTTTGCTTTGATGTAATATGAAATATAATTATAAAAATGTGATTATAAATATAAAAATATATTTTAGCCATAAAGATTTGACCATTTAGCAAAATCTGATTTAGCCATATCCTAAATCAGAAATTACCTGAGCTGACGATGAGCCTAAGGTTGAAAATTTTGGACTCACTACAACTTAGCACATAAAAAAACCTCACAAAAGGGTTATCATCATAGCTAAGTTTATCTCCCCACTGCATTTTCCTATTTAGATTTGGTCTCCATATCTCTTTCTCATTGCATTTTGTATATAAATACATAGAAATATATAACTACTGATTTTCTATAATGAAAGATATATTTCAAAGCCTTTTCTGCTAATGTTCAACCTTTGAACTACTGTCTAAGAAACTATTTCCCACAGGCTATAAGTCTGAAAGGTTGTTAAAACTTTAATTTTTAAAATGCCATTCAGATAAAAAATAAATATATATACAATATATATATATACACACATATATGTATAAAAACACTGCTTAAAATTTTCTTTGCCTAATCTTACAAATCCGATTGCTACTTAATTTTAAATAAGATAGGAATTCCTCCTTAAAAGAAAAAATACCCTAGAAGCTTAATTATCATAGTAGAATTTCAAGAGAACTATGAAGATGCTAGTTCCTATTTCTTTTATATTTGTCAAAGCTTAACGTTTGCTCTATCCGTGGATACTACATAGAGAGAGTTTAAAAATTCAATTCTTTTAAAACAGTTGTAAAGAAAATGTACTTCACCCAAGGGCATGAACCCATGTAGGAGTCCATGAACGGAGATAGCTGAGTAATTGTAAAGGGGTGATATAGGTGTTTAGGTTAGATGATCCCAGGCCTAATTTTATGGTGACATTCGTGTTAGGAGTACACTCTGCTTAGACTTGCCTTCAGAGGGCAAATTTTAAATAACCATCTGGAAGATTTTCCTGCTCCCACTGACCTCAGAAGAACACCTAAAACCCTGCTAACTCCTAGGCTGCTAAATTCTGTATTTCAAGTGTGTGTGATGAATTTGTTTCCTCTGAATCCATGCCACCAACCCCACTCCCAGTGCAAGGCAGTAATATTTTTCATCACATCCTTAATGTCTTTCCTGTTTGAAGGCATTTGTTTTCATGCTTATCACCTCTAGTTTAATGTATTCATTGTCAGCTGTCGTTTAGGAATCTCGTACTTTATTTTGGGGCTTTTCCCCAAGGCTCTTTTCTCCAAAGCTCTTTTCCATGCAGGAGTCATGCTTGGTCTTGCTCATATCTTAATGTATGATCTGTAAGAAGCCTTTTCCCAAGGCAGTGTTCTCAGATATACTGAATGTGACTTTGACATTGAAGAGAGGAAACATTGTGATGCTCCAAAATAAGGAAATTCTGTACAGCCACAAACACCCCCACATAAATGCATATACACCCCACAAATCTGAACTTTCCAAATAAGAGACAGACACATATGATTCTATCATGTCATTCTTATTTTTCTTTTATGTCCAAATTCAAAATCCACTGTTGAGATGACACCCCAGCTCTATATGTAACTTCATACTGTAATGGGTATCTTAATATGTTCTAACATATATTATTTCTTTAAACTGAATATTCATCCATTTCTAAATCATTTCGCCATGACTGAGTGAAAATTCATGTGATTTGATGCGTACTGGACAGTGTGGCATTTTGTTTATGTTTAGACAATTTCTCTGTCTGTAATGAGGCTTGCATAATTATTTTTCTGGTGAATTATCAGGCTTAATGAAAAAAATAGACTAAAATTTATCTAAGCTTATATGCCATATCTTTGGATTATTTTGTGTGAACAAAAATAAGCCATTAATTTTTGTATAAACAATGTTCGGTGCTGGAAATATATTTCTGTATCTATCTATGCTGAATATTCTACTGATAGGGCAGGGCTAAGGTTATGTTATTGTCCATTAAATCAATTAGATTTTGATACTGGTGTCTGAATACTTTGTGTAACCTTGGCACATGATGGAATTCACATTGCAGTCTCCATCCTACTTTAATGGTCATGCTCAATTAATTTAGTCACCTCTAATCATACTTAAGTCTTTTCTTGGTGTGTGTGTGTGTTTGTATGAATAATATTTTTTTACTTAACACACATGAACATTGGCTTCTTTTTGAAAAACACAGAAACCTTATAATATGTCTCAACTGAATTACTTTGGATAATTCTGCTAGTTCATAATGATAATAGCAGAGAGTTGTACAATGTGTGTGACACATAAATGGTAAGTTACAGTAGCTTCAGCTTTTCCAGATGCCTGGTATGCCACTTGAAATGAATTCTCTCATTATCTTTAAGCATGGCAACTTGTCAGAATAGAAAGGCCAACTACGAAATGGCATGAGAACATTAGGCTGACATCATTTCGCTTGTGTGGCCTGCCAATTAGCCTGTGTAAGCATCATCTTCTTGAGAGACTAGCAGAATGAGAGGCAAGCCTAGGGGTCTGTCATTCATGAAACACTAAAACCCCGAATAAACAAAAAGCCTCTTTGAGTAGAGAGGAGCCATCTCCAAGAGTAACAATACTTTGTGCTTCTTGACCCCTATCATTTCAAGTTTTAAATTACTTCTATGAATTCATCCCATGATCAAGGCTCTGTAGATTCCACTTCATGCAACAAAATTATACTATAGAAGCTGAAAGTGTTTTAAAACAGGTGTCTATGGTAGGAGTCAATGAGATTAGCTTAAAAACAATGAGCAAGAATACCTCTAGAGTCATCTTCTCGATGCTCTGGCTAGCATGATACATTAGACATGAAAGGCAATAAAATGTCTTCAGCTGGGGCAGGCATTTCAGCCTTTTTGTGTTTTCACTGGACGTTCTGAGATGAATCACAGCTAGAGGTGTCCCTTCCTTTACACTTACTGTAGAAGGATGAAGGCTGGTCAGAGATAAATATTTATCTTTGAATAGATTGTTTCAGTGCAGAGCCAGGAGACTTTTTGCACCACTTTCCCTACCACCCAAACCTATATATTCATTTTGGGGGCACTCAGGATGTCCAGCAAACTACCTTGTTTGTGCAGACTAGAGGAAGGACCCTCACACACATCTGATTTGATCCTTTCATTAGTGTGTCAAAAATGTCTTACCCATTCTCTTCTGAAATAAGCCAATAATCCTTTTTTTTTGAGGCACACCAAATCTTCTTGAAAAATATCCAGGCATTAGCTTTCTTAAAGAAAAAGGAGTGCTAGGTGTTATTTATTCTTATTAGAAAATTTGCACCCTATCTCTCCTATGCATGTGTTAACTTCAGTTTCTAACTGGCCACTCATACTAACTTTTTTTTTGCCTTTCAAATGAAAGAATAACCAACTCTCAGAAATCTCTCTGCTATATACATATAAGTTAGCAGATCACACAGACCCTTTAACTATTAAATGAACAGAGGTTTTTTTTTCCTCATTATGGGGTTGGTTTCATCAGACCCTTTTTTTCTTTTTTTTTTTTTTTAAGCCTTTCCAAATGTTTAGCTTTAGTTTCCAAATTTAGATGAGATGGATTATATACCAGGGTATATATACCTGGGTATAGTGTTCTATCTTAATTCTAGTGTCTTCCAAATTCAATGAATAACACTGAGCTGAGATTACACTTCTGATGTATCACACTCAAAGCCTTCTCATTGGCTGATAGTTCTCAGGTTTTAGGTGGTTTTTTGAAACCAAATGATATTTTCTACTTTATATCTTATAGTTTGTATTATTTTATTTTACAGAATATTTTATTTCGATATCCTGTGAAATTCTACTCAGTGTTTCTATATAAACCAAACAAAACAAACATCTCATATATCTTGTGTGATTGGATGTAACAGCCATAAGACTGTTTGCTTGGCTTTGATTTCATTATTAATATCATTTTTTGTGGTTTACATCCCACATTGTTTTACGTGATCATACTTCAGATTAAAATCAAAATCGTCTAATTAATCCTTACTTGTCTTTTCTTAGTCACTGGCACAATGCTGCTTTGCTTCTCTTCCACCACTACCTGTGGAAAAATAATCAGCTGTGTAGATTCAGTGGGTTCTGTTTTTCACAAATTCTGTGGCTGCTGGATTCAACTGTTTGATGTGGTTAATTTAAGAATGTTTAGAAGTTTCTGTTTAATAGCTACCATAATTACTAGTGGAAAAGAAATATTTTTTTTTCAAGAAGAAGGAAATATATTCTGCTCCTCTGTTTAAAGTTGTATTTAAAACTCATGTTGACAGTCTAATGTGCTTGATTTTTTTTTTTTTGTAGAAAGAATAAATGAATATCTGATGCATTCACTACCTGTTTTAATTAGTGTCATTTGGGTTAAAATGTTTAAAAGATTATAATTAGATCATGAACACTGGTGTTTAGAGAAGCCAGTGGAAGACTTGTTGATTTTTATGGAGTCCAAAAAAAATATTATTTGGAATTGAGGGAATTACAACATAGGTGAAACGAACACAACAAGGGGGAGGCAGAGCAGCTGGTGAAGAGTTAGAAAGAATGTGCAGAGCAGCTGAATTAATCTTACTGTGAGAAATAATATTTAATTATGTGGAATTTTAATAACCAGAAAAATCTTATGAAATGAGAGAGACTTTCTGCAATGCCTCATATGCTGCTGAATGTGCTGCCTTATTTGGATATATTCTTCCTATTTTGCAGAAGTAAAGCATAAAAGATGGGTGAACTATATCTGCTCAAGTAGAACAGTTTCCCTATCCTCTTTTCTAATCTGTAATCTATGTTTTAAATAAAAACAAAAACAGCAGGACAGAGAAAGATATAATTTCTTCAATTAAAAGGAATATTACTGGTTTTTACTGAGGTCCTTATCTTTTTGTTCATTTAACATGGATAATCTAAAGAATTTAATAACTCAATAAACAGCTGGCAGGAGATCAGGAGCAACCAGCTGCTGAAGAGCAGAACATGTTCAGAGAGCAAAGTTGAGATGTGCGGGCCATGCCTAGGACACCAATGTGTCATCTAAACTTCAGCTTCTCACTTTTATTTTAAGGTGACACAGATCTTGCTTGGGCACCCCAGGTTAATCACCTAACCTCTAAGCTGCACTAGGACTTCTTTCTAGAACCTTACATGCAGGACTTAATCAAAATTTTATGGAAACACATCTACATGAAATCATCCTCATCTCAAATATCTTATATTTCCATGTCATTTTGGAGATTTTGGTCAACATCTTCAGAATAAAGCTTTTCAAGAAACAGATAGGTATTTATGGGTAGGTTTCAGCTATTTATTCCAGGATTGTTTTTCAGTTAGCCTCACATAACACATTCTTCTCCATTTGTCTTGTGGAATCACTATACTTAAATTCCAGATCCATTGAGGTCTTGCTCAGTTACTTTTTGTTTGAACTCTTTAAGATTCCACAATGAGAAGTATTGTATATAGCAGAGCAGCACTGCACATTAGACATAGTTTAAGATAGATGGAACTGAGAAAGGAAAAATGTAATTGGACTTGTACATAGCATTAAAATTATTAGCCTGGGAAATGTTCCTTCCAGAGATGTCTCATTGTTGCAAAATATTTCAAAAGAGGCTGAACAAAAGCCTTAATGCCATGTTTGAAACAGTTTGCAGTGCTAACAAACATGTCCAGGAAGCGCTATCCCCAGCAGATGTGTATGGGTTAAAACAGGAGAAGATGTGGGTGAAACTTCACTGCTGGCTCCCCTGCATGCAACCAGGATTAAATAAAACTTGGGCATGTTCATAGCGTCTCTATTTTAAAATCCCTGGGGCTTTCCAGCTGCGGTCAGAACTGAGGAAAGTGTGGATTTATACCTGCAATTATTCCAGGCATAATCATAGCACAATAAGGACATCAAGACTTTCAGTTTTAATCTTGCTAGAAATGCCTTTTACAGATTATTTTCTCACGCACATATTTAATAAATGTCCCTAGGACTGTACTGGTTTCTGTCAGGAACAGAAGAGCTGGTTATAAAACACAGCAGTCTGGCTACATCCTCGTTAAGTTTGACATCCCTTGTCTTAGATCGCTACCCACCACCAGATTGTTCTTGGAAGTGTGTGACACTTGATCCTTCTGCTCCTTTTTTCAGACAACAAAAAGAATGCTTGACATAGATTTTGGCCTGGTTCATATTTTTTTTTATTATCTTTTTTTTCTTTCTCCCCTTCTCCATCTCCTTCTCCTAAGGCAGACAGAGTGGTTTTAGCAGAGAGAGATTTTCTGAGAGTATCAGCAATCAACCCAGCAATAAATCAAGAATTATATATATATAAAAAAAAAAAACTAAATCAAAAAATCTCAAATGCCAAAAAGGCAAAAGGAGGAGGACAGGTAGAAACAGGAGGAGCTTCACAATGTTGCTATCAAAACCTTTTATTATTAAACTAATGTGGCTCAGTCTTCGCTCTGAGGAGTGTAACTGAGTGAATCTTTTATGTCTCTGGAGAGAGAGAAAAAAAACAGGAAAAAAAAAGTATTTAAACAAACTAATCATATAGAATTTAGAAGAAATTTACTGTAGAAGAAACCACGCTAACTTGAATTTTCTCTCCACAAAGACTGCCAGTTTGATCCAACAAAGCAGTCTGTCCGGCTTGCAAGTCTGGCTTGCAAGCTTATCTAAATAGCACAACTCAGTCCGCTTGCAAATCTTGAAGACTCTGTTTACCCATCTTTATGTCTGCACGGTTATCTTATACGGCTGTATTGTCCATCTGATGCCTTTTTGATTTTGAACTGGCTTTGGGCTTTCACTCAATATTAGGTCAAAAATCGAATGTCCCAGTTCCCAATAATTCCTGAAATAAATCTACTTTTCTTCATTCTTTCTGCCTGGCCATGAAAATTTGTCAAAGACAACATTGTGATCAGAACTCTTAGAATCTGTGCAGTGAAAATGTATGGAAAAATATTCTTCCCTAAGGGTGTATATTTAGACACACTGCTCTGTTGCCTGTATTAAAGCTTCTTGTTAAATAAGCAGAAGCAATCAGGCTCATGAGAGACCTAACTGATTAAGAGTTTTATCATTTATATACCATAATTATATGTAAGATATCATGTCAGGGTTTACCTTGAACATAGAAAAAGATTCATGATTTTGTAAATGGGTAATAAGGCAATAAACCTTGTAATATGTTGATTTGTTAGATTAGAAATGAGTCTGGAGTGGATAATAAGGATGGTTTAGCATAAAGTATTCTTATAAGACAGCTATGAAATCAAGCTGTGTTGACACCAAACATTTTTAGATACTTTCAAGGCCAAGCTCTGATAACGATACTTTGGTGACCCTCAAACCCTTGCTAATGTTGAAGTGATGTAAACCTAAGGCTTAACAAGTAGAATATGATATTCTAACATATTCTATATAGATATCCATAAATGAATATAGATGTTTTGAAATTGTTTTCCTAACAACTTGCTTCTGCCATCCCAAGGGATTATGAGCAGAAGAAATTGTTCAAGGTTTTGCTTTGTAAGGAAGCTTGCCTGACTTCAGCAAAAAGGAGCATTAAGATCTTATTTATGTTTGCTCCGAAAGTAAGCAACATTCTCTGTAATACCTCTCACAAATTTCACGTGATGACAGGGAGAGGGTGAATAGAGGTGCTCCACTACTCTAACTATACATATAGCTGATCAGCTAATTTAGCGGATTCCTGCTTGCCAAAAAAAATTCTTATTAGACCCTTTTCATAAATGTTCTTTCAAATGCCGCATAGCTGACTGTGCCGTCGATCCTTTCCAAATTCAGAACAGTTTATTATTGTTGCTGTTTATAAATATAAACATTTGACTCTTTAATTTGTTTCTGGATATTAATCCCTTAAGATTCATATTTCCTTTTTTTTCTCTGCTGTCAGACTAATTTTTTTTCTTATTTATTTATTTGTTATAAATATAAAATAAAATGATAAGATTCTCTTGTAAGCACTTCATTTCAGATATTAAAATGCTCCAGATAACATGAAAGTCTTTACATAGCAGTGAAAACTAACAGCACTTGAATTTTTACTGGCCAACTTTTTGCTCTTTGCACCTCTGTTTTTCTTTGAAAACTTTTGGCTTGTGTTCAAGATCATGTGTTTTACCTGAATTTGCTGGTTCTAAGTACATTTAAAAAAACAACAATTTTCCTTTTTTTTAAAAAAAAAGTGAATTATCTGTGCTATTTATGCCAAGTTTGTTTGACTCATACTAATTCTAGCACCAGTGACCCTGGAATTGATTTACTTTCATCTATTTATGTTCTCTCTTATGTTCACCAATGTGTTAGAGCCTACAGAATGACTGCAGAAATCTACTATCTTTGACAGTGGATATGTTCAGGAGGTTTACTGGAGATCTGAATTTCCTTCAGGACATACCTGTGAGCCTCTGTTAAGCATATTATGAACATAAAATGGTACCTCCCTAAGTTAGAAAATCAATTTGGTGTCTAAGATTCCCTGGGGTTATTTTGGTCCCAGATGCTTAATGTAGGACAGGAGCTAGGAACAGGATTGCACTGACATCACCATAACCTTTGAGTTTGTCTCTTACCAGACCACCAATGTCCACAGTAAGAGCAAAACACGTTATATAGAGGGGCAAAATTGAAGAATGAGTTTAAAACCACTCCAAACCCTTCAGCTACTTATTTTAATCACTGAAGAAAATAGAGAATAAAGTCTGATCAAAGTATTTGCAGATATGTTCCTATTAAGAGCTGAAAAAAAAAAAAAAGTGGAAAGTTGTTTCATTTCATGGCATTTCTTTGATTCAACATTATTGGCATTTCTTATACCCTAAATATGATTTACTTTCTGAAACTAGCCAAATAAACATATAAATAAATAAATATAAATGCAAACATAAAAGTCAAAAACTTGCTTTGAGTTGAATGAAATGTTCGATTTGAATGAAAATTGAGAAATATATTTTAAATATCAAGTAGATGATTTTTAATTATTTTTGATTTAGTCAGGGAGCAAAAATCAATGTTCAATGGTGGTCAAGCCAGAATAAAATTAATCCTGCATTTTAAAAAAAAATGATTGGACTCACCATAATTCTATCTGAAAAAATCTCAGGCCTTCAGAACGTAATCTAAATCTTATCATAGCATGACAAATATCTACAAGAAAAGTTAGCAGAAATAAAACTATATTGGACAACTTGATTTTTCATATTATCTAGAGCTGAAGATGTGAAAGATATCCATAGCTGTCCGTAATTATTAATTATATGTATGCTGTCCTTAAAGCTGGCCAATGCCATTGTCATCTGACCAGCAAAATATTTTTTCTCTCCTTGAAGCTTTAATGTATATCCCCCTATATAAATTTTTAAATATTCTTGTCTACATTGTTATAAGGTTCCTATGGCACACTGCTGTCTTCTGCACTCTATGCATAGGGGCACCAGAAGGGGCATCTTCAAAAGCTGCCATAGCAAAGCCAATATGCTTCTCCTACTCCCCATAAATGCATTGGTAAACTCCTTTCATCTGTGCTACAGTATAGAATTGAGACCATAATAAGTAAATCACTAATTTCAGCTGATAATCAAAGGCATTAGTTCCCGGATAAATTCATAGTAAGACATATTAGCAACTGTCTTTAACAATCATGCTCCATTGCCAGGGCAGTTCCAGATAATGGAAAGTGTAGTCTCCTTCAATTTGTGTCTAGCTTTGTGACACACTAGCACAACGGACGCTTTAGCAGCTTGCCATTGGCATAATGAATTCACAAATTAAACTTGCTCTCTTTTATGAAATTTTATAAACCTATTGTTTTTAGCCTACTCTCTCTCTTCTCTGCACTCCTCTTTTGCTATGCAGCAGTGGGTTCCTGTCAGGTTAGTAACCCAAAAGATAAGGCATCTGCTGCAATTAGTTTTCTCGCACCTAGACAATATGTTCAGACCCTGTTCAAGGATTATCAATACTGACAGGAAGCTTTCAGACGACTTCAGTGGGTGTTAAATTGGTCTGCAGAGGTTCTGAACTGAAATGTAGTATCTGTTCTTCAAGAAAATTCATGCACAGCCAGCACTATGCACCAGCAACTGCTTAGAGCTGCCATCTGCTAAACAAGAAGAACATTCCTAAGTGGTCATTGCTTGGCAGCCTAAACACTCAGTTTGTCCCTTTTGTATCTTCTTCTTTTCCCCTTCCTCTGCAGAGGTAGGGCAGAAGCACAAGCGAGGAAATGTTACTGTTGCACTGAAGAAGGCAATGTTCCATTGGGTCTATTCCCCCCACAGCTGGAACTGAGGGTCAACAGAAGGATCCAAGACAATATCACTAAGAAAATTAGCTTACTTTGTGTATAAAAATTCATATTGGTGATTTGCTAATGCAGTAAAGCACCCACAACCAACAATGAGAAGGTAACAACCTTGCAGGACTCAACTGTTATCTTTGGCAAGACCCAACCCCGGGGTACTGGATCTTAATCATATTTCCTTTCTTCTAGGGAAGGGAATGCTCCCCATCTCAGGAAGGAGTAACATCTCCCTCGGTCCTAGAAGGTAGATGGAAACCAAGATACTTGTTTGAAAACCAATTTTATGTCAGGATGGCAACATTCAACAGAGATGACAGCTCTGGAATATCTATGCGTATGCATATCCATAGATATATAGATATATTTACAGACCTATAGGCATAAAAATCTCTAAGAGTAGTATCTATTTTACATCAAGTGAAGCCAGTTTTGAAGGAAGCAAAACACTGTGCACTGTCTTTGCTGGAAATATCTATCTTACTTGGCTTTTAGCTTAATTCAGTTGCACAGAGATTCTGCTCGATGCAACATATTTATTTTCAACAGTCCTATTTGGACTCTGTACTGACCAAAATGTGATCCTTCCTTTAGGGGCAGGAATTTGTTTTATCATCTTTGAAAGACCTTTCTTTGTGTTGCTTTTTAAATCCTTGTTGATTTTTAAAGTATTATTAGACTGTATACAATGTTTTTACACACTATGCTGTCTCAACCGTGGTTTGTTAGCCAAGGATAAGGTGTGAGGGATTTTTTTTACAAAAAAATAGAACTTGATGCTCAAGGAAAAGTTATCCAAGTGTCTAGAGAGAGAAAGCATGCTGATCACCTGCAACACACACACACACACACACACACACACACACAAAGAAAGGAAAAAAAAAAAAAAGGTCATTTTTTTGTAGTTTAAGGACTACTGCTTCTGCCTTGGGGCTCCACAATCATTTTTATGCAGTAAACACAGAGCTCCAGTTTCTTCTTTGCCTGTAACATTTGCCTCTCTCATGGAACGCTAGCTTATTTCCTACCTTAGCAGGCAACTATTGCTATTTATTTTTGAAGTAATGAAACTGGGGCAGCATCTCTCACAGCTGTCATAATTGATTTTTCTTCCACCACCAAACAATTATTCATTAGTACTAAATAATAGCATTCCAGATGATCCATTACTATTTCTGTTGTGTTGAAAAATAGCTGACATACAGTCACTCCAGTTGGGCTACCCACCAACCACATTCCAGGGTTTGCTGATAAAACAGTTGATTTCATTGATCAAGCTCAGCACAACTTTAACAAGGTCCTGGCTGGTCATTCTCAGTAGGTCTCCTCATGCCATAATATTAAAATACCATTTTTCTTCATTTATTTATTCACTATTGACCATGCTGACACCATATCTCAGCCTCAAATGCTGCAAAATTCTGAGACATTCAGGGAAAAAAAAATATTACTTTAAAGCAGCTGGTATTTCCTTTTTAAATATAAGGGAATTCTGATTTTCAGGCACATTTATTTAGATACATTCTAAAGTAACCTATATTAGTTTGGAATTATTTGTTTGTTAAATTAACTGTTTCTGAAAGAAATTGGAAAACAGAATAGCAAATACGCTCTAATTCAGTAGTTCCACAAGCTGTTTAATTGGTCATGAGTTGGCAAACATTTGTGTAATTAGGCAGTATAGTGTTCTTCTAAGGAACTGATCCTGGTTCGCACACATACAAATACACCCTCAGACAAATGCAGATTTGCCTACTTTTAGCCCATTTTAGTCTATTTTCCACAGAGCTTTATTGATTGTTTTATTTCTTAGGATCTCTTAAACTGAATTATTTTGTAGATAACTAAGAGTTGAAGTGAATTTTAGCTGCACATAAATCCTTTGAGCACACAGGAACCACACAAATTGAATCCCATGTCACTCAAAGTTATATTTTTTCTTATACAGTTTTTCAGTAGTTAAATAATCTCTCAGATTAAGAAATAGCTATATGAAATGATATATTTTTAGAGTAGATAGCTATATAGTATGTAAAGCTTTATAAAAAACAATCCAAATAATATTTTACCCCTTCTTTATTAATGCAAGTAATTGCTAATGGCTGAGTAAATATATAACTAATAAATAACAAATCTGATAATGTTACAAATGTGAGAATATGAACTTGCAGAACACTGAAGTGGCTCCTTATGACTCCTTCACCTTAATGGACTTAATCTGATAAATCCAGCAATGAGGCATTAATGAAATAGGACTACAGGCCCTATGCCACATCATTGCAAGAATGATCTCATACAGTCATAAAATGCTAACCTACATTGTGAAATCTGTTGTAGGGTTAAATGGTGTGCTTCTTTCCAGTTTTACCATCAGAAAACTTCCAGAATTGTGATCTCTTGATTTTTTGAAGCTTTCTTCTAATTTCTGACCAAAATTTATTCAGACAGTTCAAATCCATCTCTGTACCAGTTCCTGTACTTGGCCATTAAGGGAAAAGTTGGGGGTTTATTTTTTTTTATTTTTTTTTTTATTCCTAATGATTATTTCCTTGATAGATTTGACTTTATGATTTAAAATCCCATGTTCTCTCCAAGGGTTCCATTTTAAAGCTATTTGTTCCATTTTAGAAGTTTTAATTTTCCCCTAGCTCTCCTACAGGTCTTTTTGTCTACATTCTGGTTTGAGGTAATTATTTTTTAAATATGAGCAATCAGGATAGCACATAATGTGTCTCAGGGTTTTCTCTTAGCATTTGTTTTCTATCTTTGGTTTTCTATCTAAAAGTCTGACTTTGATTTTCTTACAGCCAAATTGCAGACTTAAAGGCTCAATTTATGCTTCACGTTCAGTTTATTGTCTGTTACACTCACACCAGCCATCCCTCTACCTACTGATGATTCCTTCCCACCTTGTGTCATTTCCAAATACAACTAATAAACTAGTTTAGGTCAAGTCATTACTGAGATTATTACACAAGGTTGCTTCTAAGCTGGTCTTTGAGGAATGTCCAACTCATTTTTTTTCTGTTTTCCCTTCTCTTCAAAATATTTTCCCTGCCTTTTTCACTCCCATCTACAGTCTGGGAGATGCTTTTATAAATAATAAGGGTGAATATAATTGTATCATTTACCTAAAAAATATGTATAATATATAAAATGTAGATATGTAAAATGTATAAACCCAGCCTGGCTTAATATGCCTTTAGCAAACCCAAATGTAATTGAATGAAATGTTACAGTATTTAAAAGGAAACAAATGACCTGAAATAAAGCCACTTACTTATACAGATCCATTTTTAAATGCCATCAGATACTGACAGACCTTCTGTCTGTCTCTCTTAAATTTAGTAATGTCTCCTGAAAGAGTTGATGAAAGTGCAGTAAAAGCAATCTTATTACACCACGTCATGTTAGAGATAGATACTGACTTTCTGTGTCAACCTTAATTTGCTTCCACTATCATGTTTTTGCCATATATATTTTGCATAAAGCCTTTGTTTTTTTAAAAAAAACAGATTTAATCTATTAGGTCTTATTCAATTAACATAGATTAAGGAGGACCTCTGTTTTTCAAATTTCATCCTAGTTTTCCTGAAATAAAAAACACATGAACAAAACCCAAAGGCAAACTAAAATACACATCTCTCTGGTCAGCAGAGTTTGGTTTTTTTTTTTTTTTTTTTTTCCCTGGGAGAGGCTCAGAGCAGGATGGTTTCAATCATGATACTTTATGGAGAAATCAGTATATTCACATTTCTGATGTCTGTTGTGGGAAAAAAAAAAAAAGTGACAAAAAAAGAAAAAACTCTCAGTGGTTATAATTTAGTGGTTTAAGACAATTCTTCTCCTCAGCTGTGGTTTGAGGTTGTGAGTAAAGCCATAGACCTAAAAAGAGGAGTTATTTTTCCAATCTCTTAGTATTACATGGTCCTCATAAATAAATGTAATTTATTGCATTCCCTTCTGCATATGGAGGCATCTCTTTTATTAAGTAATACATACATATATATATTTATATTTAGATGTATGTAGAACGCTTGGGATATAGAAAGTATCCATCTCCTCTTAGAGATGAAAAATTGAGGGACAGATAGTGCACAATGAATGTAAGACAAATTCTTACTATCCAAATAATGTCAGGCCTATCTCTAAAGATAACTGAGCCAGAATCAGAACTTTGAATCAGAGCTACAGAGATACAGCCCATTACATAAATCACAAGGAAAATAAGAATGGAGAAAATGAGAATAGGAATGGGGATCTTCTGCATAAAAATTAATGCGTTGTTGAGGATTATTCTCTTGCCACCTTTGTATGTCAGTTTTTATGAGGACATTTGATGTGATTTTGGCTATTCCCATACAGATTCCTGTTGCTCCAGGTCAGCTGTAAAAGGAAAAATTACAGGGAAAAGTGTTTTGTTAGCTAGGAAGCTTCACTTGAAACACCTCAGCTCTAGTGGTTGTTTTAGATAAAGATATTTATTTGTGCCTAATTGAAAGACAGATAGATAGATAGATAGACAGATGAAGGAAGGAAAGAAGGAAGGAAGGAAGGAAGGAAGGAAGG